>CAUYUJ010022256.1:0-45000 GCA_963575745.1 Prorocentrum cordatum
GCCCGGTACACCGCAGGAAGCCAGAGGTGGCCGTGTCGAGAACGGCCCGGTAAGCCGGGTCCCACTCCTGCCATGCATTTTGCGACGTGGACGACAGGACGTCCATGCGACGGTGCCAATGACGGCGACGACTCTAGAAGGATTTGAGCACGCGCTCTCTGCGACGCGCGCGCATGTCGCCCGCGTGGTATTTTTTGCACAGGATTCGCGGCCTGGGTGCATGACAGAGCATCGCGAGTGCACCGCGCGATGACGTGAAATCGCTGGATTTGACCGAATTCTTAAGATTCCTATGGTTTGCCTATGATTTCAGCAAGAGAGCCCGGGCAGGCAATGTGTAGAATTTTTGTGAAAAAACATTGGGTTTTCGATGTTTTTATGTTGGAATGCTTGCAAACACACGGTGTTCGGTAGGATTCTGACATGAACGCGCGCGTGTGCTCTTTGTTGTATTTTTTGCAATGGATTATCGCCGTGGACGACAGGACGTCCATGTCGAGAGGGAAAAAAAAGAAAAATATTGATTTTGTATTGTTTTTTTACAGGTTAGGATGGGACCACCCGGATGGGCCCCCTATCTGCCGGCCTGAGGGGGGAGTAGGAGTATATTCTAGTAAAGAATAAGGATTGGAGTAGTAATAGTATTATTAATAGCAGCAGCAGTAGTAGTTGTAATAGTAGTAGTAGTAGTAGTAGTAGTAGTAGAAGAAAACGTAGAAGTATAAGTAGAAGTATTAGTAGTAGTAGTCGTCGTATTCGTAGTAGTAGCAGTACAAGTAGTAAAAGTAGTAATAGTAGTAGTAGTAGTAGTAGTAGTAGTAGTAGTAGTAGTAGTAGTAGTAGTAGTGGTAGTAGTAGTAGTAGTAGTAGTAGTAGTAGTAGTAGTAGTAGTAGTAGTAGTAGTAGTCGTAGTAGTAGTAGTAGTAGTAGTTAGTAGTTAGTAGTAGTAGTAGTAGTAGTAGTAGTAGTAGTAGTAGTAGTAGTAGTAGTAGTAGTAGTAGTAGTAGTAGTAGTAGTAGTAGTAGTAGTAGTAGTAGTAGTAGTAGTCGTAGTAGTAGTAGTAGTAGTAGTAGTAGTAGTAGCAGTAGCAGTAGTAGTAATAGTAGTAGTACTTCTGCTACAGCCATCATCCTATTACATACGAATAAGGCAGGAACCAATACATGACTAGACAACTACATACACAAATACGCAAACGCAACTGGACAACTACACAAATATGGCACATCACACAAACGCAAACACATTCATACCTGCATGCGTACATACACACATGAACACCTTGACACCACAACACATTACCATACAAGTACATACGGGAATCTCTATATATAATAACTGCATGAATGAAGTCATCAGCACATACATGCACACATACCTACATACATACATACATACATACTTAAACACGTGCATCATTACTGCAACCAGCACACATGTAAATTCCATTAATGCATACACGAAGTTATAAACAACTGCATAAACACATGCATCAACGCAACCATAATTAATACATACGATAAGTACATCATGCGTACAACTAAGAATACCAATAGGCATACGAAGAAGAGTCAGAAGAACAAGAGGAGGAGGAGGAGGAGGAGGAGGAAGAAAAGGAGGAGTCTCTACGATGGAGGAGGGGTTGGATGAGGACGGGGCGGTGGTTAAAAGAGGAGGCGGAGGAAGAGGAGGAGGAGGAGGAGGAGGAGGAGGAAGAGAAAGAGGAGGAGGAGGAGGGGGACGTGAGGAGGAGTGGAGGAGAGGTGGAGGAGGGGGAAGAGGCAGGAGCAGGATTTCAGAGGGATTGACGGGGATGCACGTCAGGTAGCTCTAGGGCGCTCTGAGGGCTCCTCCTCCTTCCCGCTTCCCCTCCCCTTGCCGCTTCTCTGCCCCCGCGCGTGGAGTGCGGACACAGCGAGCAGCAGACAGGAGGTACGGACACGGGCAGCGAGAGCCATGCATGGCGGGCGCGTGCAGTCCCACCCCCCGTCGCTTGCTCCTCCCCCTCCCCTCCCCGCCTGCTGCTGCTGCTGCTGCTGCTCCTCCTCCTCCTCCTCCTTCCTCTTCCTCCTCCTCCTCCTCTCCCTCCTCCTCCTCCTCCTCCTCCTCCTCCTCCTCTGCTTCCCTCCTCTTGCTCCTCCTCCTCCCTCCTCCCTCCTGCTCCTCCTCCTCCTCCTCCTCCTCCTCCTCCTCCTCCTCTTGCTCCCTCTGCTCCCCCGCATCCGAGCCTCGGGGGAGGTTGGGAGCCCCACGGAGCGGCTGCAGAAGCTGTGCCACCTGAACCTCCTGGACTGGTGCGCCCGGCGGGGCGACGAGCGGCTCCCGCCCCCGCAGGCCGCCCCCCCCCCGGGCCGGTGCGCGGCGGGCGGGCGCTGGCGGTGGGCAGGACCGGGGCCTGGCCAGGCATCGCTCCGACGCGCGCGTATGTGTGTGCGTGTGTGTGTGTGTGTTTTCCTCGGCGAGGACCATCGAGGGGCATCTGGGATCATCGTGCGAAGCAATGCAGCTGATCTTGGACTCTCAGGGGCCTCGTTGGAGTCGTCTTGGGCCATCTTGGACGCTCCAACCCCTCGCCAACCCCCCCGTCCAGGTCCAGGGGAGGGGGTAGGGGGAGGGGTCAAGACCCTCCAAATAGCAAGCCGTCTGGCTCACGTCCACCCGCCCTCTCAAAACATAAGCATCACCTGAGCCTCAGCATGTTCCGCTGTCGTGTTTTGATGGGCAGCTGCTGGGAACCAAAACCGAGCCCATGTGCGCGACGCTGGGGCGAGGTGCGCCACGTGTGCCAGGCGCACCACGCGCGCCAGGCACCCCTGGGGCCCGAGCGTGCCAGGCACGCCCAGTGCGCCAGATGCTCCCTCCAGCCGCGCCAGGTGTGCCACGTCCCGGGCACGTGCAGAGTGTGTCAGGTGCGCCTGCGCACGTGACAGCACACATTGGGAAACATGTCGCTACCATGCCTGTCGACAACCAATGCCCATCATTGTGTCTGGTGGGCCTGCGCACAGCAGGCCATACGCCACCACCCCCGCCGTCCTTGACAAAAACCACTTGACAATGATCGCGGGGTGGCCGCACACTATCCACATTTAGCCGCGAGGTGCATTTTGTATGGTGTGTCTAGCAGGGATGGTAGCCCTGCGCGCAGCGGGCAATATGCTGACACCCCCGCCGTCCCTGTCGAAAAACAATAAAAAGTGCCCGCGGGCCTCACGAACATGACTCCTGACTTTGCCCCAAAGTGTACTGTGTATTGTTTTTTGACAGCGATGGTGATGGGGGCCCGCATCGGGTTGGTTGCGCATGCTCCGAATTCGGAGGCAGAGTTTTTTGACAGGGATGGTCGAGGAGGGGCCCTCATGGTGTGCGCATGGTCCGGGGTTGGCTGCCGGCCAGGTGGGAGAGGGTGTGTTTATTCACAGGGAACAGTGAGAAGCCCCTCCTCGAAGGGGAAGAAAGGGTTTGGAAGAGGAACCTCCCGAGACCACCTACTCCCAGAGGGCTGGTGGTATTTGTCATAATCCGAGTTCTCAATGGATCCGGCATGGGGCTGCATTTCAAAACCTTCGCCCTGGTTTGGGTGGGCGCTCTGACCGCTAATTGTTATGCGACCAGGCTCAATAGTTGGCACTCGGAATTGTGCACTACATTTCTTTTTTTTACGTGGCGTATATTCGTTCGAAGAGGGTCAACGCCGTCGCAGCTGGAAGGCAGTGGAGCCTGCGTTCCTGGAGTGTTGCTCACGTTGAATTTCCCGCGCTGCTGCTGGTGTTGGGCCTCCAGGCCTTACAATCCGGGCCTCTCATGACACAGTGCATACCTACATCCACTCATCCCCTCTCCTCCTTACTTGCCCTCTCCTCCCCCCGTCCTCCACACCGCCTCCAGATCTTCGACGTCGCGTTTTTGTTCACGCGGCCCCCCGGGAAGTCTCGGGCCACTCCCTATGGGATTGGATTTTCACCCCTGGCCGTTTTGCGACGGCCCCGGGGCCCAGCAAGGGCCCCGCCGGAAAACAAACGATGGCCCAGAGCCGTCCGCTGCACTCGCGACGCGAGGAGGTACATGGGTCCTCCTCCCTGCCCTCCCTGCCCCCTCGGGGGTGGCCGCGGGCCCGAGGTCCCCGCGGTCGAGGAGAAGTTCAGCCGGCCGATGTCCACGCTGTGGTCCGAGGGCCGCCCGGCGCGCCCCCGCACGCTCCCCCCCCGATGCGCCGCGCGCCCCGCGCGCCGGAGCAGCGGGCGCCACCGCGCGGGGCGCCCGCGCGCTCGGGGCCGACTGTGGCGCGATCTGTGCGCCGGGTCGCAGGGGCGGCCCTTCGCGGGAGTGCCCTGTTCGGTGCGGGCCTGCAAGGGGCCCCCCGATGGCAGGATGGGGTGCGAGAGCAGCGGCTGTTGCTTGCGCGGCGGGCCCCCCCCCCGCGATGCGAGAGCAGCGGCTTGCTTGCGCTTGTGTGTTGGCCCCCTTCCCCCTCCCTGGCCGCGCCACCCTGAAGCCGCGCACTCAGTGTCTCTCTTGCCTGGAGTCACTCTTGCAGCCAGTCTCCCGCACTCACAAGTCGAGGACACGCAAACGAGGATCTCAAGTTAGGGCGTGCCTGCACAGGGCGGGGTGCGCGCGGGGGGCGGCCAGGAAGGCTGCGGGCTTCCTCCAGAAGGCAGGGGCGTGCTTGGACGGGGCCCTCCTGGCTTGTGAGAGGCCCTCTTGGAATTAGGGTTAGGTCGGGCATGTCCTCCTATGGGAGGATTTTGGACGAACAAGAAAAGATAGTCAATTTCAAAATGGTCAAAACAAATTCAAAGCATCGTCCCATTTTGGAATATTCCTCCGGTAGAGGGACGTGCCCGACTTACAATTAGGGCTACGCCCCTCTTGAGAGGGCCCCTGCCTTCTGAGAGCCCCCCCCCCCCTGGCCGTCTCCACAGAAGGCCGCCTCCCTGGCGCCCATCCCCTGGTGCGCCCCGCCAGGTGCTGCGGCCCAGCCTCGCGGCGCGCGGGCGTAGGCAGGGCGAGAAGGAAGCATGCTCCTCCTCCCCCTCCTCCTTCTCCTCCTCCTCCTCCTCCTCCTCCTCCTCCTCCTTCTCCTCAACCTCCTCCTCCTCCTCCTCCTCCTCCTCCTCGCCCTGGGGCGTAGCCGGGAAGCCAGTGCGCTGGGGAAATCAGCTGCGCGAGCGGATTCTCAAAGAGGGCGGGCCCAGCGCAGATCCAAGAGATTCGCGCGGAGCGCCAAAAGCTTATGTTCATAAACTTTTGGCGCCCAATTTTATATTTTAAATACGGGTTCCTCAGAAGTCTCGACCCCTTCCCCGGGACCGGCTTCTCATCCCGAGTCGTTGTCTGCCGGTCCCGGGGCCTGGCGAGGGCCCCTGGAGGCCGAACACTGCGAAAGCTCTCCGTCTTGAGCTTTTCAAGGCGCTGGCTCTCTGGGCCTCTGACCTCCAGCGGGTTTGTGTGCTGTTCGGCCGCGTCGCCTGTGGCTCCCTCGTCCGGCCCGCCCCCGGCCTGGGGCAGAGGTGGCCCGAGGCCGCAGCACGGCTCTCGCGAGGGCCTTCACGGCCCGAGTGCGCCGCCCCGTCCTCCTCCTCTGCCCCGGCCGCTGTGCTCAGAGGTTTTCCGTTCTCGGGGGCGGCTTAAGTGGGGGGGGATGACCAGGGGGGGGGCATCTCGTGGCGGGGGCCACGATGCCTCCCCAGATTTCGTGGCGCCTCGTCTCATTTCAACACGTCCCCCCCCCCCTGGGGCCGCGCACGTGCCGCTGGCCATGCTTTGCGCCTTCCCCTCCTGGACGCCCCCCCTCTTGGCCGCCCCCGACTCTCTCGTGTCGATCCGCCTTGCCGCGACCCCACCCAGGCTTCACCGCGCCGCAGGCTCGCCGGCGCCGGGGCAGAAGCGCAGGTTGCCCCGGGGGGCCGCTTCCGGGCCCCAGGGCCCTCAGAAGGGGGTCAGGGCGGAGCAGGCTACCGTGAAGTCGGGCGTGTCCCTCTACAGGGGGAATATTCAAAAATAGTGAAGTAATAGTCAGGGGGCGATGTTCGACATTTGTTTTCTGTTATTTTGCATTTTGGGGGGTATTTTTAATTTTTCGCCCAAAATCCGCCTGTAGGGGGACATGCCCGACCCAAGGCTACCGCGGGGAATGGGGCGGCAACTCTGGGGCCGCATGCTGAGCAACACATCGTGTCGTCGCATGCCTGGGACGGAAGCAGCTGGAGTCCACAAGCAGGAGCATGTGGAAGCGTGTGATCGCACGCGTGGAAATAAGCGGAGGCCCGAGGAGGCAAGTGTTATCACAAGGAAGCAAGTGGGCGCACGCTGGGATCGAAGCGCAATCGAAATACATCCAGTGGAAGCAGATGTGGAGGCCAACAGAAGGAACACGAAATTCGAGGCAAGCAGAATCATGTGTGGAATAAGTTGTGAGCGAATGCTGCATGCGGAGACGTATGGAGGCATAGCGGAAACAAAACAAACGAAAAACAATCAAGATATAAACACATGTTAAACATGGAAGCACATGGAGTCGGGGAGAGGGCAAGTTCAGGACAGTTGGGGACGGTCAGGGACACGTCCGAGCCGTGGACAGGTCGGGGACAGGGCAGGCTGAGGGCCTCGGCGACGGGCAGGGGGCAGGTCCCCAGACATCCGGCGCTTTGAAGACATCGACGCAGCCAGCTTGTCGTCATAGTCGCCCTGAGGGGGCCACTTTCGGGCCTCGGGGCCGTCAAAAGAACGACTTGAGACTGAGACGGAGAACCGGCCTTGGGAAAGGAGTCGAGAGGTCAAGGTGCCCACGCAGCGATGACATCGAAGCGCCAGATGTCTGTGTCCGAGTTTGGATCAGTCTGGGACAGTCCGACCAGGGAGGTTGGCGCCGTGCAGGCGCATAGCTTGCTGGTGTAGCTCAGGTTCGGGTCGGTTTCCCCCATCGTGTTCCTTCATCCTCGTCGTTGTTTTTTCTGGCCCGCCTTTGATGCTACATCCGCGCGCCCAGCGCAGGTCACTCCCGTCGACTCGGTTCGTCCGGGGGCGGTCTTGGGCTCGGGTGTCGTGCTCTGTTGCTTGCGCCGCCCGGCTGTGGACTTCGTCGTTCGCGCCGCTCCGCTGAGCTGGAAGAGGAGGAGTCCATCAAGAAGGAGAGGAGGAGGAGGGCGCGGAGGGGGGCGAGGGCGTGTAGAAGGCGGGCCAGGAGGAGGGCGAGCGCGCGCGTCGGCGGCCGGAGCTCGTCAAGGTCCCGAGGGAACGTGGAGCGCCCCCTGGCTGGGCGTGCTCTGGCTGCCGCGCAGGGCCCGCTCGCCGAGCGGCGGCGGGGGACGATGTTTAGGGCGACCTGCCCGCGTTGCTTTGCTGATCCTCTTCCTCTCCTTCCTCCCGGGCTTGGTGGCCGACAACCCACGGCCCCGTGCGGGTCTCTTTCGCCTCCTGGCTTTCTCCTTCTCCCTCCTTCGCGTTCCTCCTCGGCTTGTTCCTCCTTTCTCGTGCCTGTGCTCGTCGTCTGTGGCGTCCCCTCCCCTTCAGTAGGGGAACGGCGCCATTTGCAGTACAACTGCTGGTATGATTTGACTCGGTGCACTTGCTGGAGGCATGTGCCGACTCATAGTGCAGTTTCTATTTGTCGCGTGCGCGTTGATAACTGCTGGGCTGCGGTTGCTGTTGCTTCCCCCCCTCCCGCGCGTTTGGCGCCTCTTCGGTCCTTGCCCCGTTCCTCCGTCTCTTCCTTCGTTTTTCCTCCCCGCCCTGGGGGTGCGAAGTGAAATTCGTCGCGCGATCCTCCCGAGGTCTGGGTCAGGGGCACTTCGCCTGCAGACTCGCGGTGGCTCTGAAAGGCAGTTCTCTGCTCTTGACCCGAGCACGGACCGAGGTGTGTCTTCCTCCGTTGTCGTTTGCAGCCCGCGTCGGGGGGCCTTCGAGGACCGATGGGGGATCCAGCAGAGTGCGGGCCTACGCAGATCCGACAGCCAGTCTGTCCGGCCGAGTCCGGAGCTGTGGGCCAGAGGCCAGGCCTCAGATGTTTTAGTGTTTCAATGGTGTCAGTGTTGTTGTTGTTGCGGTGGTTGTTGTTGTCGCTGTTTTTGATGACGATGATGACCATGATGATGATACTGATGATGCTGATGCTGATGCTGATGCTGATGATGATGATGATGATGATGATGATGCTGATGCTGATGCTGATGCTGATGCTGATGCTGATGCTGATGATGCTGATGCTGATGCTGATGCTGATGCTGATGCTGATGATGATGCTGCTGCTGATGATGATGATGATGATGATGATGATGATGATGATGATGCGGATGGTGCGGATGTTGAGGTAAATGGCAAGGGTAGTTATGTTCTTGGCGATGCCGAGGGTGCTCCGATGGTGGTGGTGATGATGCATCTGGTGGTGCTGGTCATGGATCTGCATCTCATTTTGGAAAGCTACTTGAGCGCAGCGTGTATTGGGCAAAACTGCGCAGTTCCCTCCTGCGCGCAGCGAGCCGTCAGGCTGTGCGCTGTGCGCGGAATTCCGTGAGTATGAATACAGGGCGGCACCACCTGACGTGTTAACGAGGGCAGTGCGACGACTATGACGATGACCATGACCATGATGGATGATGGAAACGATGATGATATTGCCGTTGATGGCGACGACGGTGACGATTAAGGTGATGATGCCGACGATGAGTATGATGGTGGTGGTGATGATGGGGTGACAGTGGTGATGACGAGGATTACGAAGATGATGACGATGTTGATGATAACGATGAAGTTGCTCATGACGATGCCTGCGAAAGTCATTGTGATGATCATGGTGGTTGTAACGGCAACGATGATGACAAGGACGATATCAGTGATGTTGACGAGGGTGTCGATGACGATGGTGATGTTGATGATGAAGGTGATTCACGTACGCATGAAATTAATGTGGATGTTGATCTCGCTGATGATGATGAAGTTGATGAAGACGATGATGATGAAGTTGATGATTCTGATGATCACGACGGACGATATCAATGGCGGCGATGATGATGATGGTGGTTATGGTGATGATGACGACGGGCGATATTCATGACGAGGATGGTGTTGATGATGAAGATGATGATGCGGATGATGATGGCTGTTCTGATGATGCTGATGATGATGGTGGCGGTGATGATGATGATGTTTATGATGATGATGATGAAGAGGATGATGAAGATGATGATGATGATGATGATGATGATGATGGTGGTGGTGGTGATGATGATGATGATGATGAAGCTGACTATGATGATGATGATGATGATGATGCTGATGATGATGATGATGATGATGATGATGCTGATGCTGATGATGCTGCTGATGATGATGATGCTGATGGTGATGATGATGATGATGATGATGATGATGATGATGATGATGATGATGATGATGACGCTGACGATGATCATGCTCATGACCATGATGGTAATGGTGATGGAGACGACGACGCTCTCTGTGCGCCCCGCCGCCAGGGACTCGCCGCCGAGCGGGTGGTGGCGCTCCCCGTCGACTGCACGGCGGACCTGCCCACGTCGCGCCACTCCTGGCGATCCTTCCCGCCCGTCGCCGCCAAATCACCGCCGTCATCAACGTTGTCGCCCGCCTTGGCATGTGTTCCTGCTTCTCCTACTCCACCCTGACCCCTATCTCCCTTCTCTCTCCCCCCACCCAACCCCCCCCCCCTTGTCGTCCCTCCCGCGTCCCCGTGGTCACGTTCCTGTTCCACCCGCACCCCTCCAATCGATCCGTGGACTGGGTGCCAGGTGCCACATCTTTTAGCGCGTACACCATCATAGTAATGGCGACGATGTTGCTGATAAGCAGTGCGACAGTGAGTATGGTTTTGACGATGTTGCTGCTGATGAGGAGTAGGAGGGAGGAGGAGGAAGAGGAGGAGGAGGAGGAGAAGTGGGAGGAGGAGTACGAGGAGGAGGAGGAGGAGGAGAAGGAGGACGACGACGGGAAACCAAGGGCGCACGCTGCAAAACACCCTCCCGTCTCAAGTCCAGTCAGTGGTCCCCGCGAGCACGCCTTTTGAATATTTGCTGTGTTCCTTCGAAGAGGAGCGCCCGATCGGCCTGCCGTTTTGTCGAGAGGCCCGTTTTGGTCAGGCTCCAGCCTCCGTCATACCACTAAAGACGGATTGTAACCAGTTAGGGTTCTACAGTTGGACGGAGTGTCCAGGGAGGTCACCATTTTCAAAAGGAATGCATCGTCCCCCCTACATCGTGCAATGGGTGCACACTCGAAAATGGAGCAGGAAAGGGGCCGCTCTCAATGCAGCTGTAAAGTGGATGTGCGCGGCAGCAAGGCGTGCGCCACCTTGTTTGAGCAGATCACCGCCCGCCCGTGCAGTTGCTGGGAGATTCACTGCCCAGGATCACGCGTGGTGAGGAGGTCTGTAGGCAGGACAGAAGGAATACGCAGGCACCCTCCAGTAGATCGCTCCTGGGCCTAAGGGGAGGGTGGCGGTGTATTCACCACCACTGAGGCACCGTGGCCCTCCCTGAAGGTGCACGCGGAGCTCGTCGGAGGCTGTCTGTGCATGTGTTCGTGGCAGAGCCTCTGACACAAATCGCCCGGGCCGCCCGGGCCAAAACCGCCCGTCTATGCAGCCGAGGGGGGCGCCGCCTGCAAGGATGAAGCCAAAATAGTTAACAAAATACAAAGGGGACGTTTTTTGGGGAATTTGCTTTGATCATTGTTGGCTTTTCTTTGACAAGTGTTCCTTTGTCGCCCAAAATCCCCCTGTAGGAGGACATGCCCGACCTGATGCAAGGAGCACGGGCGTCGGATGGGGAGCGGCACCAGCGGGTGCCTGAGCAGCAGCAGAAGCAGCAGCAGCGGCGGAGGAGGAGGAGGAGGCAGATGAGGCGGCGCCACGAGCTTCGCTCCCAGTCTGCCCAGCGCAAGAGGTTGAGGAGGAGGAGGAGGCAGAAGGTGAGGAGGCCTATGCTTCGGGTGCGTGCGCCTCGCAGCTTGCCAATGGGAAAGAGCGAGGAGGAGCTGGAGGATACCGAGGAGGAGGAGGAAGAGGAGGAGGAGGGAGAGGAGGAGGCAGGGGAGGCGGCGGTGCCGCCACCAGCGCGAGGCGAGCAGGAGGTGGCCGAACGGCCTGGCACGCGCGGAGCAGAAGGTGGAGGCAGAGTTGGAGGAGGTGGAGGCAGAGGAGGCAGAGGGTGAGGAGGAGCCGGAAGAGGCGGAGAAGCAGGAGGATAAGGAGGAGGCAGGGGAGGCGGAGGAGGAGGAGGAGGAGGAGGAGGACGAGGAAGAGGAAGAGGAGGAGGAGGACGAGGAAGAGGAGGAGGACCAGTGTAAACCCAAGAATCCTCAACGAGATTGCAGTATGCCCTCCGTCCAAAGTTCCCTTATCATTGGCCCCAAAAGGTTTAATTGTTTCAGTGAGGGAAGTGCCCCAGAATGGTGCCAGAACGCCATCCCTGATATTTCAGCACCGCGAATGAACGTATGTGTTACGCCCTGACATTCCGACACCGTACCAATAACATCATTCCTGGGACGTTAGCCGTGATAACCATTTAAACGATTGCAGACTTTCAAGACGAAGATGCGCGGCGCTCAGGGCAGAGCCACATGTTGAGAACGCTCCTGCAACTTGTGAAACGAGAGCCACATCTTAAGCACAACCCGCCCTCCATTCATAAATCTCTTATAAACGTTTAAACAACTGTGCTCAACATTGAGGCGAGAGCCACATTTTGAAAACGACCCGCCCTCCATCCGTGATACTGTTACATTTTTAAACAGAGTATGCGCGGTGCGTAGGCGAGAGCCACATGTTGAAAGCCACCCGCCCTCCGTCCGCGAAGTTGTTTCAAATTCTAAGCTTCAGGGTCGTAAATGGTGAGGAAGCCGCAGGCGAAACGCTCGGCCTGCCCTTTTGACTGGCCTCGGGGTGCAGGGAGGAATCGCCGCAGAGGAAGAGGGATGGAGGTGGAACCGCAGCGGCCTCGGCGGAAGGAAGCAGCAGGAGGAGAGCAGGCGAGAAACTGGAGCACGAGCTCAGGAGCGGGAGCCCCAGGCATCCAACGACGCGACCTTTTTGTCAATGACTGCCCGAAAAGAAAGGGCAGACCGCTTCCGGGGAGCAGCTCTCCGCCCCGGGTCCCTTCTTGGTGGCCTCCGGGGGTGCCCGACATCATGGGCGGCGGGCCTCGTGGAAAAGCAGACGCCCGCACCGAGCAGCAGACCGTGCCGTCGGAGGAACTTTGGCCTCGTTCCTCCAGGCCCTTAGGCCTCCCAGATGGGGTCGAAGTAGATGGGGTCGGCGATGCGTCGGCGATGTATCGACGATGCGGACCCCATCTACTCGGACCCCAGCTAGGAGGCCTCTAGTTCCCCCCCCCGTGCCGCCCCCCCCCCCGCCTCGCGCCGCCGCAACGCGCGGCAGGGTGATGTGGCCCGCGGCCCCCGCCGGCGAGATAGCGCCCGCCCTCGGACGGGCCGGGCCGCCGGGTCCTTCCCCGCCCCCAGCGCGGGCGGCACGGAGAAGTTGGTGCGGTTGCAAAAACGGGCCCCAGGGAGAGGGACCTGTGAGACGGGCGATGCCGACTTCTCAAGTCCGCTCGGCTTCGCCCGCGAGGTCGGCGCACGGCGCGTTCGCTCGCCCAGTTCGAAGTCTGGGGTGCGACGCCGCGGTCCCAGAGGCCCCTTTCGCTGGCGGCCCTCTGGGAAGCGTGTCGGGAGTGGGTCGGGGCCCCGGGCTTCTCGAGAGTTACCACGGGTCTCTCGACGAGACGTCGTCAGGGCGCGTGTTAGCCCAGTGTTTGTTTCCAGTCTTGCGATCGCCCGACGTGTGTGTGTGTGTGTGTGTGTGTGTGTGTGTGTGTGTGTGTGTGTGTGTGTGTGTGTGTGTGTGTGTGTGTGTGGGGGGTTTCCGTGTCTCAGTTTCTCAGCTCCGCCGATAGCCCCCAGTGCATTGCATGCGTCATATTGAAGGGCTTCGGTGGACATTTACGCTAACAGACGGTCTGAGGACCATTCGCCTTCTTCTGCTAGGGCATCACCCGCCCCGCAGGGACACGAAGATAACCGCGCCTCGAATGTCGTTGTCCAGGCCAGACCGGCTGCTCTTCTCCAAAGAGGTCGCGCGAGGGCGCGATGGCGCGAAGGTGAGGGGGCTTCGCGCATCGTGGGTCGCGACTCGCACAGTTCGGTGGCGTAGCTCAGGTCTTCGCATGCTCGGCTTCTGGAGGATTTCTCGCGTCCAGCTGCCTTCTAAGGCACCCATACCCTATGTAAAAGTTGGAAGCAATTCACGCCCCCCCTCCGCTTCTCGCCATTGGAAGTGATATCCGGCCCCTGACGGTCCCAAAAGGACTCAAACCAGGCCGCCATCGGAGTTGAACGAGAGCCCAGGAGGATTGCCGCGCGAACCCAGCAGCAGCCCGGTCGGATTCCAGTCGGATTCTGATCGGTTCGATGGGCCGCTCTCCCCTCGGCATTGTTTATTGAGCTACGTATTGAATCGCTTCGCTCACTCCGCCGGCCCAGGTTGCCTCGCCGCTGCCGTTGGGCGGCTGCCACTTTTCGCAGTCGGTGGGAGCACTTCGCCGAGAGGCCTTCTAGATGTTGGTTGGGTTCTCGGGGGCCTCTGGGAGGCAGTTTTGAGGCCTCCTGGGGCCGCGTTGGGGCTTCTCGGGGGCCTCCGAGGGCTTCTTGGGGTGCCTCTTGGGAGCCCCTTGGGGCCTCTTGGGGGCCTCTTGGGGCCTGCTGGGGGCCTCTTGGGGACGTTTCGGTTCCTGGTCCCCTCCTTGGGCTCTTGTTTGAGCCGTCTTGGTGCCTTCTTGGGCCGTTTTGGAGCCCTCTTGGGCTCTCTTGGGCCCATCTTGGGGGCGTGTTGGGCCGTTTGGGGACGATGTTGGAGGCCTCTGGGGCAGTTCTGGACGCTGTGAACCCCAAACGTCGCACATGCGAACAACGTACGTTTTCCGAAGGGAATGGGGCGATGTTTGCTTGTTGGGGCCCTCTTGGAGAGCCTCTTGAGGCTCTCTTGGGGCTTTTTCGCAGCCTCTGGGGCCATCTGGAGACCATCGTGAGCGTCTTAAAACGACCTTTCGGCGACTCGGGGCCTCTTGGGCCCTGTAGGGGGCGTCCCGGCGCCCCCTTGGCGCGCTCCTGGAGCGCCCTGGGGGAGTCAGCCGGGCATCCGCCGGGGTACTTTTCGTCCAGGCATCCCCAGGGGCCGCCACGCGCGCGCGAATAAGAAGTGTTGTTAACCTCTTGCCAGAGATCTTAGCACTCCTCTGGCCCGTTGGGCCGGCGAATTTCGGGTGCCAGCGATGTCGCTCGGCGGCCCCCTCCTCCAGAATTGACTCACCAACTTGGGTGCTCGGGATCTCGGGGGGAAGCCGTCAATCGGGTCGCCCCTCACGCCGTGCCGTTGCTTTCCCCGTGCCTCACTGCTTGCTCGTTGGTGCTCTCTGGCGCCCCGCGGCGGATTGCGCCCTCACCGGGAGCGGGCACCCGCGGGGCGTGCGAGGACAGGTGCGCCCAGTGCTTCGCGGCCTGGGCTGCAGCGTTGTGCGGCGTTGCGGAGGTGCCCGCGCAGCGCGCACCGAGTGCGGCGCGATGCGCCGATCGCGCGGCCGAGAGCTCTGGCCGTGGGGCCCGTCGGAGGTCGATCCGCCCAGGGCCCCCGTCGTCGTCGTCGTCGTCGTCGTCGCCGTCGCCGCCGTCGCCGTCGCCGTCGCCGTCGCCGTCGCCGTCGTCGCCGCCGTCGTCGTCGTCGCCGTCGTCGTTGCCGTCGTCGTCGTCGTCGTCGTCGTCGTCGTCGTCGTCGTCGTCGTCGTCGTCGTCGCCGTCGCCATCGCGGTCGGCGGCTTGGGTCGGTCACGCGCAGAGGAGGGGGGGTAGGGGGAGGTGGGACGGCTTCTCAGAAGCACCCCTGCTTCTCGGAAGGCCCTGGCCGTGTCTGTTGATGTGAGGCCGGCGCCTTCTGAGAAGCAGCCTCCTTCCCAGAAGCTGTTCCTCCCGCCCCCCTCTGCGCTCCGCCCACGGGGGAGGGTCGGAGAAGCCGAGGCGCCCCCGCCCCCTGGCGTGGCGCCGCCTTTCGACTACGGCCCGCGCCGCGCCCCGAGCCGCGGCCGCTGCCGCGTCCGCCGCTTCCCCTCCCGCTCCTCCACCTCCCCCACCTGCCGCTCCCTTGCCCCCCCCCCCCCCTTCTTCCCCCCCTTTGACTTCGGTCGGGCGTGTCCCTCTACAGGAGGAATATGTTAAAAAATGTGTTTCAATGGTCTAGGGACGATTGTTCAAGTATTGTTTGGCAATTTTGGAGTATTTTTTGGGGGTATTTGTAAATTGTTCGTCCCAAATCGACGCTGCACGCATGCGCGCCCTCGCTTCGCGTCCCTGCGTCCTCCACAGGTGCGTCCCCCTGCGTCCTCCCCTCCCCGCCTCTCGGGGCCTTCCAAGCGCGCCGCCTGCTGCTCGCCACCTGCCCGTCCCCCAGGTGCGTCCCTGCGTCCTCCCCTCCTCCCGCCCCGTGCGCCTGGCGCCCCGCTGCGCCTCTGCGCGCGCTGCGCCTCTGCGGGACCTGGCAGCCCCCGGCTCCCGGCGGACCGGAGGGTGTCGGCGTCCGGGGGCATCTGCTGCGACCTCCTGGCCTTTGCTCCCTGCTGCCCCTTCCCCCGTCCCTGGGTTCTCATCTCGGAGGAGGGAACGAGGGTACCCACACTGCCATCCTGGGGCCTCCGGATTCGCCTCGAAATTCCCGTCAGATTTGTGCCCCTCACCTTCCCCATCCCCGTTCCTTCCCTCTCTCTCCTCTTCCTCCTCCTTTCATCATCTCGCTTTCCCTCCCTGCAGTGCCATTGGGCACCCTGCCAGCACCCTGCGAACACCCGCTGTTGGACACCGAGGCAACAAGTTGTGACCACGCTTAGGGACTCGGAAGAAACACGATGTGAACACGTTTTGGGACACGCGCTGGACTTCGGAAGAGCAGTTTGTGAAGATCGCAGGGCCCTCGGGGGTGCACTGCATGCCTGTGCGAATGCTTTCTCTTAGGGTGCGTGATGCCTTTTGCGACGTCGCTGTGAAGAGCATGCTCGAACACGTCTTTCGCACTCGTTAGACAGGAGCCCTGGTTGGTGTTCCCCGATCGCTTCAGATCCGTCCAGTCCCCCGCCGCGTGCCGCAGTTCTCCGTTTCGTTGCGGCAAGGCCTTGCGGACGGTTCTGCCGACTCCGAGGAGGGAACCGCTTGCGTGTCGGGGGCGGCAGGGGGATTCGGGGGGCAGGGGGCAGTGGTGGCTTTCGAGCGGAGGCGAACGCCTGATGGTCGTCGGCCCATTCGCCTCTGGGGGCCCGTCTGGAGCTCTACTGGATGATCTTGGGGGTATTTCGGGCACGCGTTGGTGCCTCCCGCATTCTCCTCCCTCGCCGCCCTGTCCTCACCTTCTCTTCATGATCATCCCTCCTCACCTGCTCTTCTTCCTCTTCTCGTGCTCTCCACTTTCCCCTTTATCCTCCCTTCCCTTTCCCACCTCCTTCCCCCTCCGTCCTCCCTTGTGCCGCCCTCTATTCTCTCCTCTCTCCTCGCCCGCGCCATTTGTTCTTATGATTCACTCCTCCTCGTCGTCGCACCACCAGACGAGTCGGTGATTGGTGCGGGGTCCAGGCGTGTCGCCTGTGATTTCAGGACCACTTCCGATCTTGACGCGCGAACGTTGGCTGAAACTATTCCAGCCGAAACTATGCGGCTCTCGCCTTTGCGCCGCACAGGTTCGTGCAAGCTGCTTCCAACATTCTGGCACTTGGATGGCGGCTTCCATTCACAGTCCAAAGAGGAGCGCCGGATGAACATGGAGGGAGGACGCAGGGAGACAGGATGAAGAAGAATAATAAGAACAACGGGCAGCTGATGAACGACGGCGAAGGAAGGACGGCGATGAGAGGGCTTTCAAGCCTTCCAGACAGCAAACGATTTGTTTGTTTCACACCTAGCCCCCAGACCTCTCGCCTCGTCCTTCTCTTCGCTGCGGACCGTTCCTGTCCATGGCCGAGGGGCCCGAGAGACCATCCCCAGAGATCGGAATCTCTGGGGCCAGAGAAACAGCAATGGCGCCGTAGGCCGTAGGTCTGGGCAGGAGGAGGAGGAGGACAAGGAGAGGAGGGGGAGGAGGAGTAGGAAGAGGAGGAGGAGGAGGAGGAAGTCACTGAGGATCATGTTGGCCTCATCTGCCAAAGCTGGGAGGAGGAGGAGAAGGAGGTGGATCACATCTGGGCGACCTTTCTGCCGTCATGGCTTTGGAGGAGGAGGAGGAGGAGGAGGAGGAGGAGGCGGGGGTCACCCAGGATCATCCTGGACGCGCCCTCATCTACCAAAGCCGCGAGGAGCAGCAGCAGCAGCAGCAGCAGCAGCAGCAGCAGCAGCAGCAGCAGCAGCAGCAGCAGCAGCAGCAGCAGCAGCAGCCAGCAGCAGCTGGCAGCAGGACGCGCCCGCGGCGGTGCGGCGCGAGCGCCCGCGTGCCCCCCAGCAGGCGGTGGCTGCCCGCCGCCCTACCCAGGCGGCCCCCCGCCGGCGCCATTCGACCCCCGGGGGCCGCCGCCGCACCTCAGAAGGCCGGCCCGCGCCGTGCTCCTCGTCAGAGGGAGAGAAGGTACCCATCGTTGGCGTTTTCTGATTCGGCGTTTCGGCATTGAGCGAAGAGGGTGGGAGGGGTTGAGCGTTTCGGCATTGAGCGAAGAGGGGCCTGGTTCTGGACCTCTGCTTAGGGCGACTGTTTGCGACAGTGCGTCCTGTGGGGAGCCTCCACCTGCTCCAAACAGGCGCCCAAAACAGCCAATATCTACTCCATGGGGGGGGGTCGAGGGACCGCGCCGATCGGCAAAACAATGCATAAAACACGGTCACATACCGATGTCCTTCCCTCGTTCTTCCCCTTGGGGGCCTCCTGGGAAGACCTCGTCGCCACCGCTGGATGCGCCTCGAAATTCTGGTCAGAGCGCACCCCAGGAGAGGCCCAGGGAGCAGCAGAACCGGTGCCTCCTGGTTTCCCAAAGAGGGGATGGGGTGGGGGATCCGTATCAGTGACCACGCGGTGGCGTGAGTCCGTCCGTGGGGAGCAGGCGTGGCCGCACGGTCTGGGGACCGGTCCTTCTCCGAGGGCGCTTCGGGCGTCTGGGGCTCGCAATGTTCCAGAACCGTGCGGTGATGGACCGTGAGGTGAGGTCTTTGGGGATTCCGAGATCATTGCGCTGTCTGCCACCGCCTCTTTTCGGGACCTCCAGGATCCAAGAGGACCTGGGGATGCGTGTCTCTATCTGTGTGAGTATCCGTCTCTCGTTCCGATCCTGACCCCTGGGACACTGGCCTCGCGCTCCTCACACCCAAGCTCTCACGCCCCCGCCGACTGATCAGCGTGTCGCGGAACGAGCGCTCGCCGAGGAAAGTGTGTGTGTGTGTGCATGTGTGCGTGAGTGCGTGTGTGCGTGTGTGCGTGTGTGGGCATGTGTGTGTGTGTTTGCGTTTGTGCGTGTGTTCGTGTGTGTGTGTGTGTGTGTGTGTGTGTGTGTGTGTGTGCGTGCGTGCGTGCGTGCGTGCGTGCGTGCGTGCGTGCGTGCGTGCGTGCGTGCGTGCGTGCGTGCGTGCGTGCGTGCGTGCGTGCGTGTGCTCGTGTGTGTGTGTGTGTGTGTGTGTGTTTGTGTGTGCGTGTGTGCGTGTGCTCCTGCGTGTGCGTGCGCGTGTGTTTGTGTGTGTGCCTCCCTTTGCCGCTCGTCAGCTCTCTGCTCTGCGCCGCCTACTTGTTTCGACCCTTGGTCGCCCGTGCACGCACCTGGGAGTATCGCTCAGCCATGCTGCCGCACAGGGAAGTGCATGGCTGGCACGTCGGATGCAAAAGTGTGGATCTCCTGGCCGGGGCCATGAGATCCTCCAGGTGTCTCCATGAATTACAGTCGTCCCTGACTGGTAGCTCGGCCATGCCACATCGAGGGCACCCTTCTGTCCTGTCTACCCCGACCTAGCAACCTCCATGTCCAACGTCCTTTGGTGTTCTGGGGCCACGCTGCCGTCGGAACGAGTCTCGTGTCCTCTCCGGGCGCCTGGTCCAAGAAAGTCTGACTGTAATTCCTGCCCCCCCCCGCCCGCGCACACGCCTCGGGCCGCGAGGTCCTCCTCGGCGAACCCGCGCTGCCGGGGAGGGGGGGAGGGGAAAAAGGAGGGAGGCCGCCTGCGCTTGCTGCCTGCCTGGCGCCCGCCGCCTCCTCGCGGCCCCTCGCCCGGGCGACGGAGCCAGGCGAGGCCCTCGCACGCGCCTCGCCGCCGACGCCTGCGTTCTTAATATTGCGATACGGGCTCACCATGACGTGGTGAGCCCGTATCGCCTTGGCTGTCTCAGGCGATCGCAAGCACGGATCAAGGGGGCGTGGATTGGCGACGGGTCCCGTTTCCGTTGGAAATCGCGGATTTCCGCCGCCGAGCGAGGCGGCACCGGCCGCATTTTGGGGAGGGCACCTCCCCCGATCCGCGGATTTGGCGACCCCGCGCCAAATCCATGGATCGCTGATCCATGTTTGCGCGCCCCCGATTGTGTGAGCAGAACGCAGTGTATCACATGAAGCATACGTCGTTCGACGATTCGCCGTGAAGACAAAGGCCTCGCCGCCGACGCTGCGCTCGGGCGGCGGTCGGGCGTCGGTGCGCCCGTGGGGCGCGAAACGCAGCCACGCAGCAGGGTGGTACGGCAGGTTTGCGTCGTCCCGACGCGTCGGCGACCCCGCCGCGGGCGTTTTCAAGGTTGAGTCGACCGCCAGTGGCCCGGAGAGTCGACCGATGCGGAACGATCCGGCGATCGAAACGCCGCCGATCGTGCCGAGTTTGAGCGAGCCACGCGGTGTCAGAAAAACCAGCGCCGGGGTCGCCACGACACGAACCTGCCGCAGTGGCTTCCGATTCCCTCGCGGGCGTGCGTGGCCCTCTCCCCGGGACCTCCGGAGGCGCCCGCGGGCCCTGTGGAGACCCGCGGAAGCCGACCGCACTCCCTCTGATTGCCAGCAGCGTGCCCAGGGTCGGCTGGACCGGCTGGCCGCGTGGCTGTTTGGCTGGAGGGGTACAGTCGGAGGCGGACAGACCTCCTGCCCTGACACGTCGATTAAGGAACTGGCCGTTTTCGGTTCGCGAGAGGGCGTCGCGGCCGTCAGTTTTGCGGGTCCAGTTCCGTCGGCTTTGGTCCCAGACCGTTTTCGCTAAGGGGAGGTTTGCTAAAGAGAGGTTTGTTCACCGCCGGTACAGTGGGGAGCCTTGAGACGGGGGTCGATGCAAACGGGGGTCAGCCAGAGCGCCGGATCTTGCGGGACCCTGCAGAGCCAGAGGTGCACTGACCCGGGTCAGCGTGCAGGATCCCGCGTCCGCGATACAAGTCGGTTGGACGGCTGGCTGTCTGGATGGCCGCGCGCGCTTCCGAGGAGCCTGGAAGTCCCCGCCTCCTGAGAAGCTGAAGAGCTCTGCGCTCTGAGGAATGGTGGCCAGGGAATCACGGTTCCCAAAGTTGCGGAATTCCTCTAGCACTCTGCCAGCGTCGCGGAGGAACCTCCGTGCAATGACGAGAGCCAGGTTTCCCCCGTTCTCTCCCGCTTACCCTCTCGGGGAGCGGGAGCTACCCGCTCACGCACCCCGCTCCCGGCCAGGTCAGGACCAGCGGTGCCCATTCGTGGCTGGGATCGGGGGGGGGCGGGAGGAGGAGGAGGAGGAGGAGGAGGAGGAGGAGGAGGAGGCGGAGGCGGAGGCGGAGGCGGAGGCGGAGGCGGAGGCGGGCGGCGGCGGAGGAGGAGGGAGGAGAGGAGGAGGAGGCTGAGGAGGAGGAGGAGGGGGAGGAGGAAGAGGAGGAAGAGAGGGGAGGAGGAGGAGGAGGAGGAGGAGGAGGAGGAGAGGAGGAGGAGGGAGGAGGAGGAGGAGGAGGAGGAGGAGGAGGAGGAGGAGAGGGAGGAGGAGGATGAGGAGAGGGGAGGAGGGAGGAGGAGGGAGGAGGAGGAGGAGGAAGGGAGGAGGAGGAGGAGGGGAGGAGGAGGAGGCAGGAGGAGGAGGGGAGGAGGGAGGAGGGAGGAGGGGAGGAGGGAGGGGAGGGGGAGGACGAGGAGGAGGAGGAGGAGGAGGAGGGAGGAGAGGAGGAGGAGGAGGAGGGGGAGGGGGAGGGGGAGGGGGAGGGGGAGGAGGAGCCGCGCTCCCTGCCGCTGCCCGTCATCGCTCGGATTCTGCGCCTTCTGTGGTCCCCGGCGGGGGCCCTCGAGGCGCCTCCTGGATCCTCTTGCGAAGAAGCGAGCGCGCGAGAAGGAAGAATGCAGACGGACGTCCGAGCGATGGCGAGGCTGCCGTTGCCCGCGCGGCCGCCGCTGCCATGCCGGCTGCCGCGGCCGACACCGCGCCAGGCCTCCGCTGGACGGGCGCCCGCCCTTCGATGCGGCGCCGCCGGGTGGGCCCTTCGAGGTGCCGCCCGGGAGGGGCTCACCCAGAGGTCCGGCGCTGCGAAAAGGTTAGTGTCTGGTTTTGGCTTGCTTCGGCCTCCAGGGGCCCTCGCCGGGCCTCGGGACCGTCAAAAAACAACTCAGGACGACCCATCCAGACATCAAGGGCCCATGCACTGCAAAGATTGGAGCAGCTGGATAACTGGGCATGGGCACCGAGAAGGGGGGATAGGCACAGGGGGGATGCATCGACCACTCTTCGGCCATTTATCACCGATAGGGGCCAGATAGCCCCAACTTGCCCAGGCAGGTGCGGATTCGCTGTCGGGGGCTTATCGCCGACCTGTCGACGAGGGGTCGCCGATTCCAGGTCGATGTATCCCCTCCATGCCAGCCCCCCCCTATCGTTGCCCCTCAGGTGCGGGCCGGAGAAACGGATTTTGGAATGGATAGCTACCGACATGCACCATGATTCTCCCGCACATGGGAAACTGGATGTCCTGGCGGAAGCATCCGGGTGGACTAAACACCAGGCGAGCTGGCCCAGAGCTCTTTGCAGGCCCTCTGCGTAGCCCCGTCCAGAACGGCCCAAGGCGACCGCAAGAGTCGCCCAAGACCCCCGAAGCGAAGACTCGGGGCAGGCCCCCCCAGGCGCCACAGGACGCCCCCACCCCGAGGCATCCTCGCCATGAGGCAATGGGGTCCTGAGGGGATCGTGTCCTGCGTTTTCCCGCCGCTTGCCGGCTCGCTGGGCCCTCCGTGAGCCCCTTGACCGGTTATCATTCTCCAGCCTTGCGGGGGGCAGAGGCTTGCTAAAACCCCGGGTCAAAAGGTTAGCAGTATTTCTAGTTCACGCGTGCGCGACGGTCCCTGTGGGTCCCCTTGCGAAAAGTAACCCATCAGATTCCCGTCGAGGATGCCAGACCTCCCGCGGGCGGTTTTCAGGGCCTCTCAGGGCGCTCCAAGGAACGCTACAGGGAACCCTAAGGGAGATCCCAGACGACCCGCGAGTCCGGATCAATGGGTGGATTGCAGGCCCCAAGATGGCCCAAAGACGGCTCCAAGACGGCCGAAGAGGGCCTCAAGACGTTTCAAGAGGCCCTTCCCAAGAGGGACCCCGAGGCCCCTAACAGAGCCCCGAGGGGAATCCGAACTGCCATGGAGGCCTTTTCTCCGAAGATGGCCCTCGAGACCGCCAGCAAGCCCCCAAGGGCCCCCCCTCCAGATCCCTCCAGGTGCCCCCACGAAACCCCCGAGAGGCACCAGGAGGCCCCTTGTCCACGGCCCCGTCTGGCCACCACGCACTACACGCAGCATGGGCCGGCGGAACGCGCGACGCGCTGGAATTCGGCGGGCCCCCTGCGGGCCATGGGGGCGAGGGAGCAGCACGCACAGGTCATGCCAAGAGTGGCCTCGCGCGCCCCGCCAGCCCGAAGAGGCCGCTGGCGGACCGAGCGAAGCGCTGGAGCTCGGCGGGCCCCCTGCGGGCCCTCGCCGCGTTAGGGATGGAGGCGAGGGGGAAGCACGATGCGGAAGTCATCCCGAGAGGGGCCTCAGGCACTTGGCCGGCCCGGAGAGGCCCGAAGAGAGGGCAGCCGCACCTCCGCTCTCTTTTTTTGTATCTATGTGTATATATATATACACATATATATGTATGTATATAAGTCATCTGCGCTCTCAGGCTCCTGGGGCACGTGACAAAATACGAGTGGTCCGCGCTCCGAGGGCTACGAAAGTATAAAGTTGCAGCGCACCCTTCGCGCCCCTCCTGCCTGACAAGATTACCCTGGGGCGCGTGCAAATCCGATTGGTTTGCCCTCGCAGGGCCACGGCGGCTTCGATTCGGTACGCCCCTCACCCACGCTCTGCTCCGCACTCCCCGGGAGGCCGTCCGACACTCCACGGGGCGCCAATGTTGGCCCCAAGAAACATGGCAACGAGTGGTACCGACCCTCGCCGAGGCAGCATCTGCCCGCAAACGTCCCCCTGGGTGCCCGCCGTGACTCCCGCTCTGCGGGTTCAATTCGGCGGCCCCCCTGCGGGCCCTGGCCGTGATGTAGCTTCCAATGGCGGTAAGGAGTTGATGATGGAATGGGGGAGAGTGAAGTTGACATGCGCGGGGCATGTTAGGGGGGCTTCGCAGATTCCGCTGTCCGACGATGCTTCGACGAATTTTCGAGGGAGCTTCGATGAGGCCAGTGTGTATCAATGATCGTGGGATGCGTAGGAAAACAAGTGAAACCTGCTCCCTGTGCGGGGCCCAAGCACGTCACAGCTCGTGGGACACGTCAAGAAAAGAGTGAGACGTGTTCCGATGGCCTAGCATTGCCGTTTCGCTCGGGACATCCTAGTCAAAGCGGTTTCGGATGGGACCTCGAATCTCAAACATTGCAGTTTTGCTCGGAACATCCTCGACAACAACAATTCTAGACGCTTCGCGTATCCCCACCAGCCCGTCCAGAAACGACGCCCAGGCGAGTAGAGGGTCGTCCTGAGGGGCTTTTCGGCGTCTTGGGTGCCTCGGGGGGGCCTCTGTGGGCCGTTCGGATCCTCTTTGGGGCCTCCTGGGGGCCTCTTGGGGCCTCTTGGGGCCATCTTGGGGCCTTTGGGGGCCTCTTGGGGGTCTCTTGGGGGCCTCCTGGGGGCCTCTTGGGGGGCCTCTTGGGGCCATCTTGGGGCCATCCTGCGGCCTCTTGGGGCATCCTGGGGGCCTCTTGCGGCCATCGTGGAGGAAATCGATCAAAGAAGAGGGGAGCTCTAATTAGCGCTGCCCCCTCAGAAGGCCAACATGGGGCCAAAACCATAGTAAAATCAATGATGTTGGCTTTCTCGCCGAGGCCGTTTTGGACGCTCTGACCGCTCCCCGCCGAGGGAGGGGTGGAAGAGGAAACGCCCTAAACCACCGACGCCCAGAGGGCTGGTGGGATTCGCTAGGGACATCCTCGACAACTACGCCACGGAGGGGGTTCCGAGTCTTACTAATGACCGTTTCGCTCGAGACATCCTCGACAATCTTCCTCGGAGGGCGCTTTGAACAGAATCCACCGCGGGACGCCAACGTGGCCTCAACGACTGCTAACGACCCTCGTCGAGGCAGTTTCCCTAACACCCACTGACTGCAACATTTGCCTGCAAACTTCACTCTGGGGGGCCCGCCGTGACTCCTGCTCTTCGGGTTTCATTCGACGGGCCTCCTGCGGGCCCTGGCCGTGTTGTAGGCGTCGAGGGTAGATAAATGATGATGCACTGGAGGATGACGAGACTGACACGCATGAGGCATGCTAAGGGGGGAATTTCGCGCATCCCACCGGCCTCAAGATGGCAGAGTTTAGTGATTCTCTTGGGGCACGTGGAGATACAAGTGAAACCTGCTCCCAGCGCTGTGCCCACGCGCGTGACAGCTCCTGAGACATTTCAAAGCATGAGTGAGGTGCGCCCTCGGGACTGCGCAAGCTTTGTTTCCGCGCACCGCTCGCGCAGTTTCTTCCTGACATTTGTGCGGGACGCGGAAAGAACGAGTGATCAACGCCTTCATGGTTACGGCACTGCCATTCCCGCACACCCCTCGCGTATTTCCTGCTCCTCATTCTACAGTGACACGTGAGAATACGAATGATTGCGCTCCGGCGGCCACGTAGGGCTCAATTCTAGACACCCCTCATACATCTCCTGCTCCACACTCCTAGTAGGACACATGACAATACGACCGATATGCGCTCTCAGGCTCTTGGGACACGTCACAAGAACAAGTGATCCGGTTCTTGAATCTCCTGGGAGACGTAAACGCACTAGTGAATTGTTCTTCTGTTCTTCCATTTTGATGTGAACCTCAATTCGGCACACCTCTCACGCACTATGTGAACGTTGGGCGCTAAGTCGGCCCCCGAGACGCTTCTCGGAGCCTCAATTCGGTACACCCCTCACGCACGTCTCGCCCCGTGGGCCCCGAAAGGTCCTCAGCTGGTCTCCAAGCCCGCCAAGTCCCTCAGGGGGCGCAAGTATGCCCCCAGGAAGTATTGCAACGACTGGTACCCCACCCTCGTCGAGGCAGGTTCCTTAGCGCCCACTGATTGCAAAGTCTGCGCGCAAATTTCCGCCCGGCGACTCGCCGCGACTCTCGCCTTGCGGGCTCGATGCGCGAATCGGGATGGGGAGCTGGTCCCGAGGGAGCGCCCCAGCGTAGACACGTTCGCCTCAGGGTCCGTCTCCTTCGTGCCAGCATTTGGCGGCTCGATTCGGGTCCCTGGAAGTAGAATCTGGCCCCGGGCCAGCGAATGAGCAGCCGCACATGGAGCTGCCAGGCCCTGGGCAAGGTGGTCGAGAAGGCCCATGGCCCACGTCTCGGGCAGGTCGGGCCGCCATGTGCCCAGGTCGGGGACAGGTGCGGGAGTGCAGTCGGGCACAGAACAACCAGGATGCGGCGTCTCGTCGAGGCTGCTCGCTGGATTCCTGTCTGCTCGGCCACGTGCTTCGGCCTGCCACCTTTTCACGCTTGCAACAGGGGCGTCCAAGAATATCATGATGCCGCTCTGAACGCAGTCAGACATTGTAGTACGGATGCAGGGCGTTATCAGGACTGCCCTTGCATGTGTGTGTGTGTGTGTTGTTTTGCTCATCCTCCGCCAACTTTGATCGACTGTAACAGGGATCCTAGGTGCATGTTTACTGTGCGTCTGTAGTCTGGCGGTTGATTGCACATTGCGCACTTACACTATCATCGTCTTCCTCTTTCTTAGTCATGCGCAATTTCCTGGCTCTAATGCGAACAGCTCGGAATGCGCAGAAGGATGTCCGATTGCATGATTATGCTGGTACGATCCTCGCCAAATAATTACAGTCTGTCTTGTCGTCGCCGATCGAACAAACATTATGTTACGGAGAAAGCCAAAAGCCATGTGACAGTATGGTCATGAGGACGAGACGCACGATCAGGAGCAGGATCCAGAGAGATGCAGGATGAGGAAGGATTGGATGAGACAGGTGACACGCGGGAGAAATGATGATGAAGGCCGATCAGGAGCAGTAACAACGAACGGTGGACGGGATCCTCGCGCTTCTCGTCCTCTTACCTCCTTGCCGTCCTCCACCTTCTCCTCGTCAGTCTGGAGACAAAGGCGACGAGAGTAACGTGGAGGAGGCTGTGAAGCGCGAGAAGGACGAGGAGAGCGAGGAGGACGTGGAGGAGGAGGAAGATGAAGAGGAACTGTAAGAAGAGGACGAGGACGAGAAGGACAAGGAGGCCGGGGGAGGCTGCACTCCCCAGGCGCGAAGCCCCCTCCCTCGACGTCGGGTGTCCTCCTGCTTCCTGGTCGAGGGCAGCGCGCCATGCGTCGAGCATGGACTCTGCATCGCCCGTAGCCCGAGAGCGTGCAAACACTGGAGGGAAGGAGGAGGAGGAGGAGGACGAGACTGCGGAGGACCAGGACAGGGAGGATCTCGAAAGCGGAGGAGATCTCGGCGTCACTGTAACATACTTATTCTATATGTGCGTCGCCCTCGTGGCGGGCACAGTCTGGCCACACCGCTCGGGAAACGATACACCTCGAGATGGGTATGCTACATGTATGGGTCGGACGCGCTCCTGGAAGGATAAGATATAGTACTAGTATGTCTTTGTGCATCCCAGGAGAGGCAGAGGACGACCACGGGGCGGGGCGTGGCGCCGCGGCGGCACGCCCCCCGAGAGGTGCCGCCGCGGCCGCCGCCGGGGGTGCCGATGCCGCCGCCGGGCCCGCACGGGCCGCCGCAGGGCTGCCCGTTCGACAGGCGGCGCGGTGCCGGCGTCGTGCGCGTGGTGCTGGGCACTGGTGCGGGGTGGTGGGGAGGAGGAGGAGGAGGAGGAGGAGGAGGAGGAGGAGGAGGAGGCGGAGGCGGAGGCGGAGGCGGAGGAGAGGCGGAGGAGGCGGAGGAGGCGGAGGAGGCGGAGGAGGAGGGGGGGAGGAGGAGGAGGAGGAGGAGGAGGAGGAGGAGGAGGAGGAGGAGGGGAGGAGAGGAGGAGGAGGAGGAGGAGGAGGAGGAGGAGGAGGAGGAGGAGGAGGAGGGGGTGGAGGAGGGGGAGGAGGAGGAGGGGGAGGAGGAGGGGAGGAGGAGCAGGAGGCGGAGGAGGAGGAGGAGGAGGAGGCGGAGGCGGAGGCGAAGGAGGAGGAGGAGGAGAAGGAGAAGGAGAAGGAGGAGAAGGAGGAGGAGGTGGTGGCGACGACGGCGGTGGTGCTGGCCTGGTGGTGCTGGCCTGGTGGTGATGGCCTGATGGCGACGATGACCCTGTGGTGGTATTCTGGTTCTGATCTGGTGGTGGTGGTTGTGATCTGTGGGCGGCGGTGATGACGGTGCTGTTGTTGATGCTGATGTTTGCTGATGACGCAAATGAGTTAGAGCAGGGGAGGGATGAGGAGGAGGAGGAGGAGGAGGAGGAGGAGGAGCAGCAGCAGGCCAGTTTAGACCCAAGACGCATCAAGCATGTTGCAGTACACCCTCTGCCAAGTTCGCTCTTCATAGGCCCATAGAAGAGTTAGTTGAATTGCGCGAAGTGCCCCATAGGAAATCGACCGTCTGAGATCACCACGTTGGGACTTCAGCGCCGCGAATCACTGTGACTGTTGCGTCCTGACAAGCCTGAACCGTCCCAGCACACCATTCCTGGGACTGGAACCATTCGATGTTTCGAAACTGCTGCACACTTCCAAAACGAATGCGCGTGGCGCTAAGGTGATAGCATCGCTTTGACAAATGGACCTGCCCTCCGTCCTTGAAACGGTTGCATACTTTCAGACGAATATGCTCATGGCGCTAGAGCGAGAGCCGCTGTTTTTCTGCAAAGCCACCCGCCCTCCATCCGTGAAGCTGCTGCGAATGTCAAACTTCAGAATCGTATAAGCGATGAGGAAGCCTCAGGCGAAACGCCAAGATCCGCCCTGCCAACACGTCT
Organism: Prorocentrum cordatum; assembly: GCA_963575745.1. Taxonomy (NCBI): domain Eukaryota; class Dinophyceae; order Prorocentrales; family Prorocentraceae; genus Prorocentrum; species Prorocentrum cordatum. Next base: position 28,354 of record CAUYUJ010022256.1, read on the forward strand.
GGGGGCGCGACAGAGGGGAGGTGCTCATAAGGAAGCGGAGCGCATGAGGAGCAGCGGGGTGTCCCCCTGGTGTTCTAGACCTGGGAGGGGGGAGGAGAGATAAGTATCTGAGAGCATGCAACGGGGGTGAGCGATGACGGGGATCATCCAGTCCCCTGCCCATGACCAGGCTTTGCAGGCAATCTGGAGCCGACCTCCCCCCTCCCGTCGTTTGTTTTCTCCCAGGAGGTCCCTTAGCCCCTATATGTAAGCGACGTTGCCTGTCGCTCTTTCCTCCTTCTCTCTGTATCTCTGCGCATCGCGTGGTCTTGCGGACTGAGACATGCAACGTGCAACGGTTCGCAGGTCCCCTAGATGAGGGGGAGGAGGAGGCTCACAGGAGGTGCCTTCTTACCAGGAGGAGCTTCTCCCAGCACGATCACCAATAACGAAGGTGAAGCATCCTGACGTGTGTCGTTCGCCGCCTGATGGTGGCGTATAGCACTTGGGCCGAGTGGTGGCGGAGGGCTAGGCGTTCCTCCGTTATCCCGATGTGGCTCATTCTAGCAGGGGGCGGATCATGATCGATCAAACCGCTCATTGGCGCTGGTTTCCTGGTCGAAGAAGAGACAGGATGAGAGCGCAGGAGAGGAACGGGGAGGACCAGCAGTATGAGGATGGGGGTGTGAGGAGGAGGATGAGGAGGAGGAGGCGGAGGAGGAGGAGGAGGAGGAGGAGGAGGAGGAGGAGGAGGAGGAGGAGGAGGAGGAGGGAGGAGGGAGGAGGGAGGAGGGAGGAGGGAGGCGGGAGGAGGAGGAGGGAGGAGGGAGGAGGGGAGGAGGGAGGAAGGAGGAGGAGGAGGGAGGAGGAGGAGGAGGAGGAGGAGGAGGGAGGTTGTGTAGCCGTTCATGGGAGGTTGTTACGAGGCGAAATACTCAACCTTTTTTTAAGAATTGGTTCCCTTTGGTTCCTTTTCCGTCCTCCTGCCAATTTTCGTTCAACGGTCCACCCTTGCAAGTTGTTCGCTTTGGCGTTCGTCGGCCTTTGCGCTTTTAGCTTTTGTTCGGGTGCCAGCGCGCGGTGGCTCGGTGCGCCACTTCCTTTCTGGTCGCTTCGATGCGTCCCACCCTCCTCTAATGTCATGGCGCCCAGGGTCTGCGCTCTGTGTGGCACTCGGCTTCGGTCACGGCTTCTTCGGGCCGTCTGGCGCCTCTGGCGGCTTACCGCGAGCTCGACGTCCTCGCGCGTTCACTGTACTTGGGCACGTGCGCTAACTGCAAGCTCGCGCAGCTGACAACAAAAACCCTCATCCTCCTCCTCCTCCTCCTTGCTCTTCGTCATTTCCCCCTCCTCCCGTTCCGTTCTCCCCCCCGTGGTTCCCCACGTCACTTTTCTTTTTCGCGAGAGAGCGATTTGGTTGCATTCAGAATCAGGCATGAGCTGAGGAGCGCGCGGGGGAAAAGCGAGTGGATAGCCGGCAGGAGGGAGAAGGAGGGAGGGGGAGGACACGAGGAGGAGGAGGAGGAGGCAGAGGAGGGGGAGGAGGAGGGAGGATCAGAAATAGGAGGGAGGAGGGCGAGCAGAGGAAGAGTGGATTTCTCTTGCAGTTTCTCGGAGGCCGTTCGTGGCAACATTGGAGCCATCCTGGAGTTATTCTCGGGGCTTTCGGGTCTCTCTTGGTACCCTCTTGAGGACACCGGGGTCTAGCTTGGGGCTATCTTCGGGGACATCGGTCAAAGAAGGGGGTGACATAAACGTCGCGTCTCGCCCTTCGGGGCCCTCTTGGGGCACTGCTGGGCGTTATTGGGGCCGCCGTGGATCCCTCTTGGGCCCCGTCTTGGAGCTCTCCTCGGCCATCTTGGGGCCGGCCTCATAAGCCAAACGGAAGCGAGAAGCGCAGGCATCCGTGGGAGGCTCCGTGGCCTGTTGGGGCCGCCTTCGAGCGGCACGGGGGCCTTTTGGAGATGGGGCGACTGCGGGGAGTCGGCCCTAGAAACGTGCACTGAAACCTTGACAGACAGCTTACAGCGATATTTCCAGCACGCCACATCGTGTCGAAGGCACTTCGGCGGATTATCAGCTTCTTGCTGTTCCTCATCTCCTCTCCTGCAGCCGTCCGCTTCTCTCCCCCTTTTACTCTGCTGCTCCTTGCCTGGCCCGCCATTGCCCCCCGCGCGGCGGCTCGAGGCCATTCCGAGGTTGCCAAGATAACCGTATCGCATCTGGCGCGGGCCTTGGGCCGCCATGCAACGCCACCTCCCTCTGGCGGCCGCGCGGGCGTTGCTGGGATTGCGCGCTGGTGTCTTGGCTGGGGATGTGGCCGCTCCAGGCACCCTGAAGGCCATAGACCGCTTCTTCGGCGCCGTGCACATTCCAGGGGCCCGTCGCGGCTGGGTTGCTTCGCAGCGGTCCCTGTTCAGCCGCCCCCGCCCTCGAATGCTTCGGCCGCCGAAGGTATGTCCGAAGGCACAACGGGGATTCGTTGCCTGGCGCCGCGGGCCCCGACGGGCGCCTGGCGAGCGAATTCGGGGTGAACGCGGGCAGGGTCCGACTCTATGGCAGGAGATTGAGGGCGGGGCCCAAATCAAAGCAGTGATTATAGGGCGTGTCGCCCACGACCCCTCTCCAAGCTTGGGGTGGCACTCGTCACCGCGGCTGGGCGCGGCTCGAAAGCATTTTTTGTTGCGAATGGTGAAACATGGCACAATGCGTTTCCCCCGACAGGAAACGCAAATGGGGTGGCAAGCCGGCCAGGGATCGGGCTACGAGGCTCCGGCAACGAGTGTCGGAAGCAGAGCAGCGGTTGCGTCGTAACCAATGCCGCGCGTCGCCCCCGTGAGCCGCCCCCCCCCGTCCGCGACGTCTGGCAGCCAAGACTCGGGGGCCGCGCGTCCATAGGGCAGATTTGCGCCCACCTCGCAGAGATGTGCGCGAAGGGCGGGGGGGGGGCGGCCGCAGGCGGCGCGTGGGATTGATATTTGCGACGAAGGTTGAAGGGCGAGTAGGGTGAGAAGCAGGATCGCCGCTTGCGGCATATCTGGCTCGTTCGGGCGGGTTTTCGGGCCCTTCAGACAGCCGGCAGGTGATTCGGGGGGGAGGGGCGAAAAGGTGGATAGGTCGGTGCGAGGGCCCCGAGGTTCGGCGGCGCCTACACTGCCGGCCGAGACGATCAGCGAGCTCATGAGAGATTTCTCCATAGAGGAGCAGAAGCGCATTTCCAAGGGGAGTGCGACGTTCGCTCGCGACACCTTTTGTGAGATCACCAAGGTGCCAAGCGAACAAACGGGGTCAAACAAAAAACGGGGTCGAGCAACGAAACGGGGATAAGCAAACAAACGGGGTCAAGCAAAAACGGGTCCAACAAAAAAACACGGGTCCATCAAAAAACGGGGCCAAGCAAGATAGCTGGGTCGAACAAACAAACGGGGTCAAGGAAAAAACGGGGTCGAGCAAAACAAAACTGCGTCAAGCAAGCAAACGGGGTCAATCAACAAAAATGGGGTCAAGCAAAACAAATGGGTCGAACAAAAACCGGGCTAAACAAAAACTGAGCTCAGCTAAAAAAACTGGGTCAAGCATGCAAGCGGTGTCAAAGAAAAACTCGGCCAAGCAAACAAATGGGGCCAAATGGCGAACTGGGTCTCTCTCTCTCTCTCTCTCTCTCTCTCTCTCTCTCTCTCTCTCTCTCTCTCTCTCTGTCTCTCTCTCTCTCTCTCTCTCTCTCTCTCTCTCTCTCTCTCTCTCTCTCTCTCTCTCTCTCTCTCTCTTCTTCTCTCTCTCTCTCTCTCTCTCTCTCTCTCTCTTCTCTCTCTCTCTCTCTCTCTCTCTCTCTCTCTCTCTCTCTCTCTCCTCTCTCTCTCTCTCTCTCCTCGGAGGCGCTGCGTCGGAAGGAGGTCCAATAGTTCGTTCGGAACTTGCCCGAGGGCGCGCCCGTGATCGTGAATCATGTGCGCGACGAGGCGGGCATGAGAGCCCGGTCGTTCACGGAGGGCGTCGGGCCCGAGCTGCGCAGGGGCAGGTACAGCGAAGTCCTCAACCATTCTATATCTGTGAGCGCTGGAGGCGTCACTCTGCGGTGGTTCACTGAGCTCCAAGCCTTGGAGAGGAAGGATCACCAGACGCTTGCCGCAGGCTTGCTCGCTGTCATTGAAGACTTATCCAGCTGCCTTCGGCAAGTCCGCCCCCGCGCCACGGGCCCAGGGGTTCGGGGAGAGGGGTGTCAGGGCGCTCGGCGGCTTTCAGGGAGAGAGAGCGGTGCACGCAGGCCAGCGCGGAGAGAAGGGTGGGGGGCCCTTAGAAATATACAGAAACCCTACCACTCAGGCCACAGGCATTTGACCGCGTCATTGCCGTGCAGGCACGGCGTCGGATATAATGAGTTTGTTCGCCATTGCCCCAGGGGCCGGGGCCATCGCATCGCATGGATTCTCGCTGGCGACGGGGTCGGGACCAACCTCGCCGAAGCGGGGTGCGTGGCGGACCGCGTGCGGAAGATCGCCGCCGACGGCGGCATCCCAGTGAGTCTCGTGGTCAACAAATGCGCCTCCCACCAGGCCAATTTATGTTTGCGCGTCGGGGTGGGCAGGTCGCTAGATGATAGCCGTTGTCAGATTACGGGGGCGGCCATCCGCCTCTACAAGTATCTCCTTCTGCTTACGTGGAGGAGTTCGTCAACGTCGAGGACGTGCCCCCGGAGTGCGCCGACCAGACGCGGATGTGCGCCGAGCTTTACGGGCCCGAAGTGATCTCTGCGGACATTCTTGAACAGTGGAACGCGGGGTTGGGCAATCTTCGGCGCGCGTTCGAGGACCCAGGAGGAGGAGGAGGAAGAGGAGGAGGAGGAGAAGGAGGAACAGGAGGAGGAGGAGGAAACCTGGAGGAGGTGCTTAGAGGTTAAAGCTTCTAGTTTCACCGGGCGTCGTTTTTGACGGTGAGGGGGTGGCCATGGCCCCCCCCCCCCCCCCCACACGCGGCATAAATGACGCGAAAGGGGAATAGAGGGAGGAGGAGGAGGCGGAGGAGGAGGGGGCGGAACAGGAGGAGGAGGTGTGTATGTGGTGTACGTACGTATGTGTACGTGTAGGTATGGATGTACGTGTGTATGCCACTAGTAGTGTCCAGTAGTACCACAAGTAGTGCCCAGTAGTACGTAGTACCACTAGTAGTGTCCAGTAGTACCACAAGCAGTGTCCAGTAGTACCACTAGTAGTGTCCAGTTGCACCACTAGTAGTGTCCAGTAGCACCACTACGAGTGTCCAGTAGTACCGCTAGTAGTGTCCAGCACAGCAGCACCACTAGTAGTGTCCAGTAGTACCACTAGTAGTGTCCAGTAGCACCACTAGTAGTGTCCAGTAGCACCACTAGTAGTGTCCAGTAGTACCACTAGTACTGTCCAGTAGTACCGCCAGTAGTGTCCAGTAGCACCACTAGTAGTGTCCAGTAGCACCGCTAGTAGTGTCAAGTAGTACCACTAGTAGTGTCCAGTAGTACCACTAGTAGTGTCCAGTAGTACCACTAGTAGTGTCCAGTAGTACCACTAGTGGTGTCCAGTAGTACCACTAGTAGTGTCCAGTAGTACCACTAGTAGTGTCCAGTAGCACCACTAGTAGTGTTCAGCAGTACCACTAGTAGTGTCCAGTAGTACCGCTAGTAGTGTCCAGTAGCACCACTAGTAGTGTCCAGTAGCACCACTAGTAGTGTCCAGTAGTACCGCTAGTAGTGTCCAGTAGCACCACTAGTAGTGTCCAGTAGTACCACTAGTAGTGTCCAGTAGTACCACTAGTAGTGTCCAGTAGTGCCACCAGCAGTGTCCAATAGTACCACTAGTAGTGTCCAGTAGTACCACGAGGAGGAGGAGGGGGAGGAGGAGGAGGAGAAGGAACAGTAGGAGGAAGACGAGGAGGAGAGGAGGAGGGGGAGGAGGAGTAGGACGAGGACACGGAGGAGGAAGGAGGAGGAGGAGGAGGAGGAGGAGGAGGAGGAGGAGCGTAGGACGAGGAGGAGAGGAGAGGAGGAGAGGGAGGGAGGAGGAGGAGGAGGAGGCGGAGGAGGAGGAGGAGGAGGGGGAGGAGGAGGGGGGAGGAGGAGGGGGGGAAGGAGGAGGAGGAGGAGCTGAATCTAAGAATGATGAAAAACATGGCTTCTAATAAAATGCAAAAACTATGGCTTACTGGCATGAGGTACAACCCTCAAATGGGGAAGCTCTGAGATAGGAGGAGGAGGAGGAGGAGGAGGAGGAGGAGGAGGAGGAGGAGGAGGAGGAGGAGGAGGAGGAGGAGGAGAGGAGGAGGGGAAGGAGGAGGAGGGAGGAGGCGGAGGAGGAGGAGGAGGAGGAGGAGGAGGAGGAGGAGGAGGAGGGGAGGAGGAGGGGAGGAGGAGGAGGAGGAGGAGGAGGAGGAGGATTTTTTGCAGTAGATTTGCACGCAACTCCAGACACCACAAGGAGGTGGGCGAGCCCTCCAAGGGAGGCCAAGGGACAATCGCCAAAAGAGCCGACCGCGGTGCCGCTTTCGCCACCACCTCTGATCAAAGGCGGGTGGTGCCACGCTGCCTTTAAACGCGACGCGACGGGTTGTGACATTTCAAGGCTGCTACTTGCGCCACCACGGATTGGGCCCAGTGGGTGACGCTCATTCAAGACTGAAGGACCAAACGAGTTTGGCACGGACGAAGTTTCGCCAACTCGCAAAACTCCGATGGCGCGAATGAATCGATTGATGCGGGTGAGGTGACGATGGGAAGGACATGATTTCGCCATCATGACAACGCGCGGCGCCGTGGAACGAAAAGGAACCAAAGGGGACCAAAAGGGAACTAAAAGGGAAACGAAAGCAATCGCCAAAGGGTACCGCGGAACCTGCCATGAATGGCTACACAAGGGAGGAGGGAGGAGGGAGGAGGGAGGAGGGGAGGAGGGGAGGAGGAGGAGGGAGGAGGGAGGAGGGAGGAGGGAGGAGGGAGGAGGGAGGAGGGAGGAGGGAGGAGGGAGGAGGGGGAAGGGGAGGGGGAGGGGGAGGAGGAGGAGGCGGAGGCGGAGGCGGAGGCGGAGGCGGAGGCGGAGGCGGAGGCGGAGGCGGAGGCGGAGGTGGAGGCGGAGGCGGGGGCGGAGCGGAGGTGGAGGCGGAGGCGGAGGCGGAGGCGGAGGCGGAGGCGGAGGCGGAGGAGGAGGAGGAGGAATAGGAAGAGGAAGATGAATAATAGTAATAACACGATTAAGAAGAATAAGAAGAATAAGAAGAGGAATACGAATCATAATAGTACGACGAATAATAATAGTAAGAAGAATAAGACGGATAGTACTACTAATATGAATAAGACTAATAATATGAGTTATACTAATCATATCAATAATAATAATACGAAGAAGACGAATCATACTACGAATGCTAACACTGATAATAATAATCATAAGAAGAATACTCATACTCATAATCATAATCATCATAATAAGAATAATAAGAAGAAGCGTAATACGGATAAGACGAATAATATTACGACGAAGACGAACACTAATAATAAGAAGAGTAAGGCGAACACTAATAATAAGAAGAAGACTACGAACACTAATGCGACTAAGAAGAATAATACCAATAATACGAAGCAGACGAATACCAATAAGACTAATAATAAGACTAAGAAGACTACGAACAATAAGGATAATCCGACTACGAAGACGAATAATAGTCATACGAAGAAGAATAATACGAATAATAAGAAGAAGGCGAAGACGAAGAAGGGGGGGGCGAGGGGGAGGAGGCGGAGGAGGCGGATGGGGGCGGAGGAGGAGGAGGAGGAGGAGGGGGGGGAGGAGGGGGAGGAGGAGGGGGAGGAGGAGGAGGAGGAGGAGGATGAGGAGGAATCGGAATCGGAATCGGCCCCATCGCGGTGCGAAGAGTGACAGAGCGACAACAAGCCAGACCCGAACTACGAGGACTTCGCTCGGTTCGAGGACTTACGCTGATCCTTTGGCCATAGCCCATCGGAAAACCTCTGAATGTACATCTTGCGAGTGTCGGTCAACACATCGTCGCGCGCTTTGGCCCGGGCTGGCCTCAGCTGCAGACTGGCGAACGAACCGCACTTCTTACACACCCAACACTTCAGAGACACATGATAAACCGTTTCGTGGGATTCGTGGACCCAGCCCCCCCCCCGATATGTACCTGTCGACCCCTCGGCAGCCTATAAAGTATGAATCAACGGGCACAGGGGGGAAGCGCGGGCTTTTTCGCCACAGAGTGGCGGCGTCGGCAGACGAGCTACAAAAACAACGCGCGCATCGCCTCGACGACTCGTCGGGGCTGTGGACGGTCTCAAACACCGAGACCGTGCAAGGAGAGGGGGGAGGTAGGGGCCGCTCCTGCCTTGAACTCGATGCACTGGGCCTCGGAGGAGCACGCGTGATGGCCCCCGGCGTAGAACGGAGGAGACGCGCGCGGACGATTGCAGCGTCGCTCTCGACCTGTGCAGTTTTAGCTCGGACCACGATGCTGACGCGAGCTTCTGCGGCTGCCACGCGGGCAAACTCGTCTGCTGCTTGATTTCGCACGAACATCCACTCAGGCCGAGAAGACGCAACCGCCAGGGAGGCCTCGAGGTGAGAGGGCACTTGCATGGCAGTGACCAGTGAAATATCACGACCATCGAGAGCTTTGCCGATGAGTTTTTAGATTGCTTGATTAGACCCGACGGGGTCATATATAACTTATTGAACCACCCTTCGATAACCCCGTTGTCGGTGATGTGCACCAGAGCCCCGTAGGGGAACTTGATGGCCCAAAGGGGCCCCCGCAGCTCCCCGCACGGAACAGTTTGCACAAGACCTGGCAACGGACCGAAAACAGCAGCACGGACCTCGGGCTGGCTGGAACTCGCAAGGGTGCAGGCGGCGACGCCGACGCGCCGAAGCCGAGAGTCGCGGCTATCTTCGCCACCGTTCGCGCCCCCAAAGACGACGATGGGGTCCTCGACGGACCCTTGCCCCAGGCCCCCACTACCATGAAAATCGCCACTATCATGATAAACTCTCCAAGACCCACCTGAAGAGGGAGGCGGAACTTTGGTCCAGGGAGCACGAATGACCCCACGGAACCAGAAGCAAGACTGGGAGTCCTGCCCAGCAATCGCTCCCGGGACCAGATGGTCCGACTCCCCATATACTGAACTGCCTGTGTTACATGGACACGTCCGTCCACGATGCAGCGGAGTCTCTGGCTCCTCGCCGCGGCGCTGGCGGATCTCGCTAACGCCGGCCTTGGTTTCGTCCTTGACCCTGGAGTTCGGCCAAGTCCCACCGACGGCGATCGCAAAGAGTGTCTCTGCGAGCTTGGCCCCAAGCTTGGGCACGTCGCCGAGAGCCTTCACAACGCGCCTGCACGACAAGTTGTCGGCACCGTGCTGCAGCCCCTCGCCGCAGAAATGCCGACTGGCTGTGACCCACTGCCGAGCGCGAACCGAATCTTCGAACTCCTGGAGAAGCCCGCTGATATCTTCAGAGCTCGATACAACCTCATCGGGAAACGTCCAGATTGCACCTGGTCCTTCATCATCGGGGGGCGTATGCCATTCGTTCGGGGAGATCGGGCCCCAACCGTACTCGAGAAGGTAAGCCGCTACTGCTGAAATGGGGCCTCGCACTGCTTGGGCTACCTGCCGCTGGGCAAGCTGCCGAAATTGTGAAACAACGCGAGACCGCGCTGCACGCGCCGCTGGGCGAATATCAGGCTCCTGCATCGATGTGCGAAGCCAGGCTGCAGACGCTCCCTGTGAAGTTTGCACCCTGGATCGTGACCGTCGGCCCTGAGGTCCAAAACCGTGGTAAGACACCCCCCGCGGGAACCAGAAGATAACGCATGCCCAGGACGCCGCCGACACTGCAACCGAAATTCACCGAAAACTCCGTGCACTTGATGCCCGTGCGCACATGCCGCCTGAGCGCCAGCACGTTCGAGCATACCAGTCCGAGCATATTTGCGAGAGACTCGAGCGAAACGTCGAATGCGAACGTTCATGACGTTGGCCTTCTGGCTGCGCTTGGTTCTGGTGGCTCTGGCAATGCGGCCAGCACCGAGATCCACTCCTAAAAGACATGCTTGCTGGCCTTACTGCAACTTAAATCACCGACGGCGAAGGCGAGCGACTATAGCCCTGCTGTCGGCGACGTCGGAGCAAAGGATGATGCTCTCCCCTGAAACTGGCAGACCATGACCTTCCAACTCTTGGCACGTTGAAAGAATCCCACGATGCAAGTTGGCACATGCCGCCTTCCTAGAACTTGTGTAGTGCTGGGTGAGATCGTCGATCCATATGCGGAAGGACATGTCTGGCGGCGCCCTCGTTAACTTCTGCAAGTTAAAATGGCGAGACATCGCCCAAAACGAGTGCCACTCCGAAGCCCCTGGATGATGCTCTGCGACGCCTGGAAAGCCTCTGAATAGGAACCCAACTGAGCCGCGGCGCGGGGCGCCAACCACATCTGGAGCTCCAAGAACAGCACCGCAGGAGGGAACCCCAGACGCAACGCGGAAGACGCCAGAGGGCCCCACTGCATCTCATCATAGAAGCCCTTGATGTCGATAAGGCCCTCGCCGAAGGCCGTGCCGAGACGAAACATCGATTCAATCCGAAGAGCACGTAAAAAGGCTTCTCGAAGTGCGGAATTCCCTGCGACAGCGGCGTCCCAGGCTGGCTCGTTGTCCTGCGACCACGAGCGCACATTGTCCTCGCGGGCAAGGGGCCAGGTCTTAGAGAACATAAAAATGGGCCCAATCACCCTGTCACCCACCGTTTTCTTCCCTAACAGCCTCCCTGCCACCAAAAGCGTTTGCCACGGCCAAGACAAGCAGCCCTCAAAGGCATTAGAAAGAGCCGTGAGTTCGGCGTGCCCTGCCGGCGGCAATCGCTCCATGTCGAGGGGGGGCATTTGGTCCACCCCGAGTCCTGCTTTTGGTTTCATAGTACGCAGGGCTCGCCGAACTCGCTCAGGCCCAAGTGGCTCGAGTTGCTCAACTCGCGCAGCCTTTCGAACACTGGCAAAACTATTCGCGCGCGATCGAGGTCAAGAGGCCGTCGCCGCCACAGGGCTTGCCACTTCTTGGCCTTCTCGTCCACAATATGCAGAGGGTGAAATAGTACCTGATTGTTGACCGCTAGCTCGTCGGGGACAGGGGGGGGCCTTCTTGAGCGCCTTGTGAAGGATCCCTGGGGCCTCCGCAGTTGCAATCCACTCACGAAATTCCCTTATAGAGCATCCCGAGGCACGCCCCCCTGGCCCTGCCAGTAACCCTCTTAGCCGTAATAGCCATTAGGTTAAGCTCCTCCACAGACACACTACTGATCCCAAGGGGCCTGACCTGCCACTGGCTCCAAGACGAAACATCCCCGTTCTCGAGACTGGCCAAAGGAACGTGCACTGCTTCAGGCTGATCACTGGCAAGAGCGGCACATGCGATACCTAATTGCTGCTGCTGAATGGGTCCGTTGTCCCGGACGCGGTGAAGATGCAGCCGACCTAGAATTGTGGCGAGGCGTCCCCACCACGAGGCAACTTGATCATGTAGAGGCTGCTTTCTCACTCCATCGGGGTATGAAGCTGGGCCCCCAGACGATCCCGACGAATTTGCACCAGCAACGCTCGGGCCTCCAGCACTAGCCGCTGGGCCAGCGAAAGAACCGAGACGCTCGGGGCCCGCGTCGGCCCCAGTCCCATGAGGCTGAGCGGGGCCATCCGAAGAAGAAATCTCGAAAATCCATCGGGAACGTAGAAGTCTGAATCGCTGTCGACGTCAAAACCAGCACCTGGATCATGGGCAGAGGCAGAGACAATTGTGACTGGCGCCTCCCCAGGGCGCTCGTGGCCCACGCCCGCGGCGCTTCCCTGGCTCGGCTCACGCGTCGAAGTGGCCAGGTCCCCGAACATGTCCTCGACTGCCTCCTGCTGCTTGATGCGCGATGCCAGTCTCGCCACGGCCCGCTGTGCCTTGGCTCTGCTGGATTTGGATCTTGGGACAGGTTGGGTTTGCGGCCGCGGAGCCTGAGGGGGACGAACGGCGACGACAAGCTCTCTGCAGAGGAGTTGACAACCTGAACTGCGAAGACGAACCTGCACCCCGCAATGCGGTCTCCAGGGAACCGCCAGCACCGCCGACACCTCCAGATTGTAGGGCACGCAGGAGTGGCTAGCCATGACGTAGTTTAGCATGCCCCCTTGCCTGAAATACATGTATGCTCCACCCCAGGCGTGAAGATGACGGCCCCGACCTTCTCCACGAACCCGCGGTCGACCAAGACACTCGGATCTAGGTTGAAGTCGCCCACCACGAACCACGGCAAACGTAGCTGCGTGACGAGGGCCCCCAACTTGGCGAACCTGAGGAGATTCTTGCCAGTGAGGCCCTCCGAGCTGAAGCCGTAGAAGCTGATGGCCACGACCGAGTAGCCGTGCATGTGGATGATGGTTGCCGCGAAGCCGTCGTTGCACGTAGTGCCTGGGGCGTGCAAGTCCTTCATGACCGCGCCGGGCTCGCTGAGCCGCTGGAGCTGTAGATGCTGACAACGCAGAATCCACTCACCTCCTTCGCTGGCTCTGCCCCGTGTGGCCACAGACTGCTCTTTGCCCGTGGGCCTAGCTGGGTTGTCGATCATTTTCAAATGCGCCTTATATGCCTGGCCCTTCCAGTGCAACAAGTCGCTCGCTGACTTGATGTGAGTCTCAACTAGAAAGACATAGTGAAACGGTGCGCACGCTGGTCCTGCGATGAAGTCCCATGCTTGCCGACCCATGGCGGTAACGTTGCCGAGGAGCAAGAATGCGTCCGACTCCATCTTGGACCCTGAAACTCCCTCAACTATGACAGGCTGTAATACACCACTGTATTGAGGATCCCGTGGCTGAGACGCACTCGTACGACTGAGCCCTGACGAGAGACCTGAACTTGTCGAAGGAGGTGGGCTAGTCTCAAAAGGCACCCCTCCATCTCGCGGATGTCACTGACGCGAGCCTGAGCCCGCACCAGGCTGCGCCGCCTCGGCCGCGCCCGCGGCCGCCCGCGCGGCCGCCTGCTTGGCGGCGCTGAGCCGCGGTGCCGCAGCCCTGATGCGCTCGTCGCTGCCGCTGCCGCCGTCGGCCTGCGCCGCCGCGGCACCCGCGGCTGAGGCGCTCGCCTGGCCGCCGCCTGATGCCTCTGCGGCTGGCGTGGCGGCGGCGGCGGGCGCCTCGGCTGCCGCTGGGGCCGCAGGCTGCTCGGCCGCATCACCATCCGCACCCCGGCGCTTCTTGACCAGGCGGTTGGTGATCTGACGCTGGAGCTCCTTGGCCCTGCCCAACCACTGAGCTACTTGTGTATTCTTGGTCTGAAGCTGATTGCGTGCCGAAGCAAAATCTGCCTTGAGCTCACGAAGGGCGACCTTCTCGGACTCCTCCGCCTCGAGGCCGTCGATGTCATCAAAGAACCTCTCATCCCACTGTGTGGAGAAAAGGACGTCCTTTTTCTCGTCGGTCGAAGGCGGCTCCGTGGGTATGACTCCCATCTTCTTGGCCAGCGCCTCGGTGGCAAGGCGCTTGGTGTCCTCCGCTGCTGCGAGACTGTAGGCCGCCTGCTGCTCACGCTCCTCGGCCTTGATCAAATTCTCCTGACATCGAGTGAGTGCTGCTATGGCTTGATCGCGCTTCAAGGCTGCGTCGCGCACCGCCCCGCTGGTTTTGGTCAAGGCATCCTCAGGTGCCAGACCCATGGCCGCGTCCCTGAGCACCTTGATCTGCGACTCGAGCGTGCGCTTGAGCAGCGGGTCTCCTGCCACCTTCACAGCCTCTTCGAGCACGGAAATATGGTCGGTCTTGATAGCTGGAGCGCTTGCTCCGCCAGTGAGCTTCTTGCCCTGCTGCTGACTGTCAGACTTTCCAACATACAGCTTGACTCTCCTATTGCACTTGGCACACCACCGATCTAATGACTCGAGCACGTCATTGTATTCGTGCCGACCGCACCCTTTGCAGGTGCTCCATTGCCTGGAACTCATGATGCCCTCTTAGCCACCGAGAAAGACGGCCCCCTAGGAATGGGCTGTGGCCTCGGTGCCCCCCAAGCGCTACGTGAAAGCGAGGGCCTGGCCTCGAGGATCGCCAACATGGGACTCTCGAGCCAGTATGCTTGAGAGGAGGAGGAGGAGGAGGAGGAGGAGGAGGAGGAGGAGGAGGAGGAGGAGGGAGGAGGAGGAGGAGGAGGAGGAGGAAAGGGAGGAGGAAAGGGAGGAGGAAAGTGAGGAGGAGGAGGAGGAGGAGGAGGAGGAGGAGGAGGCGGAGGAGGAGGAGGAGGAGGAGGAGGAGGAGGAGGAGGAGGAGAGGAGGAGGAGGAGGAGGAGGAGGAGGAGGAGGAGGAGGAGGAGGAGGAGGGGGAGGGGAGGGGGAGGGGGAGGGGGAGGGGTAGAGGGGGAGGGGGAGGGGGAGGGGGAGGGGGAGGGGAATGGGGGATGGGGGATGGGGGATGGGGAGTGGGAGGGGAGGGGGATGGGGGAGGGGGAGGGGGGGGGAGGGGGAGGGGGAGGGGGGAGGGGGAGGGGGGAGGGGGAGGGGGAGGGGGAGGGGGAGGGGGAGGGGGAGGGGGAGGGGGAGGGGAGGGGGAGGGGGGGGGAGGGGAGGGCGGGGGGGGGGTGGGGAGGGGGAGGGGGAGGGGAGGGGGGATGGGCAGGGGGAGGGGGAGGAGGAGGAGGAGGAGGAGGAGGAGGAGGAGGAGGAGGAGGAGGAGGAGGAGGAGGAGGAGGAGGAGCAGGAGGAGGAGCAGGAGGAGGAGGAGGAGGCGCAGGCGGAGGCGGAGGCGGAGGCGGAGGCGGAGGCGGAGGCGGAGGCGGAGGCGGAGGAGGAGGAGGAGGAGGAGGAGGAGGAGGAGGAGGAGGAGGAGGAGGAGACGGCGGAGGAGGAGGAGGAGGGGGCGTGAAGAGGCCAGGGAGGTGGGGGGTGATTTGGCACCAGGGCCGGCATTGGGGCAGAGCAGGATGGTCTCGGCTGCATGTAGATTGTAGGCTCGGGGCACGCGTGGGCCCTGGAACGCTCGAGTCCGTCGAAGGAGCGGGACCCAGAGAGACAAAGTGGAAGGCGAAAGGCAGTATCGGAGGTGGATAGACCTCCTACCCTGACACGTCGACTAAGGAATTGGCCGTTATCGATTCGCGAGAGGGCGTCGCGGCCGTCATTTTTGCGGGTCCAGGTCCGTCGGTTTCGGTCCCAGGCCGTTCTCACTACGGGGGTGCTTACTAAAGGGAGGTTTGTCCACCGCCGACAGTAGGCGCAGGAGGAGGAGAAGGGGCAGGAGGAGAAGTCGGGCGGGGCCAGGACGAGGATCGGTGCGCTCCCGGCGGAGCGTTCCGGAGCTCAGTTCGGCACACCCCTCACGCACGTCCTGCCCCGTGGTCCTCTCCAAGCCCGCCAGGTCCTTCAGGGGCGCTCGGGGGAGGCCGCGGCGCCCCGAGACGTCCTCCAGATGCGCCAGATCTCCGAGGTTATCGATTTCTCCAGACCTCGTCGTCGTCCTGGCCTCGCCTTGCGGAGGAGGCCGCCGGCCCCTCCTTCCGCCGGGGCGCTGGATCCTGGGAGTCGTCTTGGCGGGCCGCCCCCGCTCCCCAGAGGGGGGCCCCTTTCAGGGCTCGTTTCGATTCCTCCGATTCGATTAGATTCGATTTCGATGGCTTCCGATTCCGACTCGATTCGACTTGGGATCCCGATTTGGGTTCCGATCTTTTCTTGGAGGCATGCTGGCCTGCCGATTTCCGCGGACTCGACTCTTGCCGACTCGGCTGCCGATTCCCGCCGATCCGATTCACTTCGAGCGCCGATCCGGCTTGTCCATTCGCTTCTGGGCTCTCGTGCTGGCAGGGAGGCACAGGAAAGCGGGCAGGGCAAAACGAAGCACAAAACGAAGTCAGAAGACGAAATGACGACGCTCCCCGAGTGGCCCGGAACGACGCTCCCCGACGAAAACGAAATCGGAAACGAAGCCCGGCCCTGGAGTGGTCCCTTTCCCCCGCGCCTCCCCGAGGGCACGCCGTGCCTGCCCGGCCTGCCGGCCTGCCCCTATGATCGCGCGGCGTCGTGGGGCCGCCGGGGCCGCCCCCGGGGGGAGCCTGGCCTGCCAGGCCGCCCTTCGACGTCCCGCCGGCGCGGCCGCCCTACGGCCACGGCCCGCCCCCAGGCCGGGCAGGGGCAGGGGCAGCGAGAGGGGGGCCGAGCGAAGGGGGGGGTACAACGTCTGCTGCATGCGTTTCGGCCCCGCCGCCGCAGGATCTTGCAGGGTCCTTCGCGTTGATCCAGGCTTGGGTGCAGGATCTTGCGGGATTCTGCAAGGCCCGACTGACCCAGGTCTGGACTGAACCGGGTCAGAAGACCCTGAGGGAAGAGGGGGGTTACGAAATCTGCTGCCCGCAGCTGGTTTCGGCCCCGCCGCCGGGCCCCTTCCTCGATACATGTATCGAGGTGCCCGTGCACGGGCGCCTCCCGGCGCCGGGTGGCGCCGGGAAAATCAGCTATACGTGAGCTGCTTCTCAACCCCCCTTTTACTATTCCCCCCTCTCGCTCAGCCCGAGGAAGGGATCGCGCTCGACGCTGGAGCGTGCGGGGGGGCGGGGGGCGCGGGAGGAGGAGGAGGAGGGGAGGAGGCGGAGAGGGACGGCGGCCGCAC
>CAUYUJ010022256.1:50000-80000 GCA_963575745.1 Prorocentrum cordatum
TCAGGAGCCTCGAGAACGCAGCCTTCTCCACCGCGATCACCGATCGCAAGTCAGCGGCCACCGAGGCCATCAACTACTCTTTCCAAGACTGCATCAAACGCACCAAGGAGGAGAATGCCAAAGGCAAGCAGGAGCTCGCAGGCCCCGCATCCCAAGCCCTTTTAGCACTTTTAGCCGTTATCGAGAATTATATCTTCAAGGGTAGTTCGCCACGGATGAAAGCGGTCTCAGCAGGCTGCAGAAGGCTCGCGCTCATGATGGGGTGCTCAGTTCCAGTGCAGATGGCATCATGGATTCGGGAGCTCGTGGCGCTGCCCACGTTCGACAAGCCAAAGGTCCCTCAGAAGAGTCGCGTTACGTACGCGCTGCACGGCAACATGCTCCTGCCCTACGAGGACGGGGTCGCGGCCGAACTCGGAGCGAAACTCGAGGAGGACCCCGAGGATCCCAGCACCCCAGTGAAAAGGCCTGATGATCAGCCCCGTGGAGGTCCCGTCAGAGATGATGCAGATCCCAGGGTTATGGATTCCAGTAGAGCAGATGATCAGCGAAGCCATTCGAGGAATGGGAGGAGACGCGAAGATGAACCGAGCCCCTCGCAACAATATGGCCCGCCAGTTGGGTGGGAAACGTCGAGGAGGTAAGAAGTAGTGAGTGAGTAGTCCCTACGGCCACGCCCTCGCGATGGGCCTCTTCCTTCAGGCCATCAGCCTGCTGCCCGCGCCTTGCAATGATCTCCTTGCTGGTATATTTTATGCAGTTGCTTCAGTTTGTGTGCTATTACGTGTTGTGTTTTCAGCACACTTGCGCGTTTGAGTTTCTTGTGTCATTGCTCGTTGCACGTGCTCTTTTGTGCAATATCACGTTATGTAGCAGCTGTTGATTGTGCAACATAATCAGCAGAACTTCAGGCGTTGCGGCAGCAGCATGGTTGCCTAGATAGGCGAAGTGACGAAATGGGAGGCGTAGCAATGTCTATGGGGCCCCAGCCCGAGCCAGACTTTTCCCCACCAGTCAGAGATCGGTCTTGGAGGGCTTGAGTACTCCTCCTCCTCCTCCTCGTCGTCCTCCTCCTCCTCCTCCCCCTCCTCCTCCATCTCCTCTTCCGCCTGCCCATTCTCCTCCTCTTCCGCCCCGTCCTCCTGTTCCCTCGTGAGAGGCTTCCACAGCCGCCGAATACTCGCTGCCGGGACGCAGTTTGCATTATATTGCATCCAGCCCGCAGAGGTGCTTGTCTCTTGTTGGCTTGAAGTCTTTCTGGGCTTGATGGTGGTCTTCGGCCCCAGGGTGGACTTTGGGGGATATCCCGTGTCACAAAAATGCACGACGGCCGCTTTACCGCACGTTTGGGCCCTTGGAGGCTCGTCTTGGGCCTCATTCACCTTAGTCAGAAACACCCCGCAACTTCGACCCGGACAGGTCAGATGGGGATGGGTGTTGCGAAACCCGAAGGAGAGGGCACCCATCCCTACCCAGGGGGGGTATTGAGGTCGGCCAGCAGGGCCGAGGTTCATTCGGTGCAGGTAGGGGTGATTCGGCTTGCCCGGATCAGTGCGAAACCGAGCCGGACAAGCGGTCCCGAGAACGGGGCCGAGGGGGTTGGCCGGGTGCCCGTGTTTCGAAGAAAGCACGACGTCGGAAATCTGGCCCCTGGACTGCGCAGACGAGAAATTTGTCTCGGCAGTTGTCCGAGCCCTGGCCCCGATCGCCCCGGCGCCAGTGTACACCGTGCCATCATATACGTTATGCTACGCTGCGCTGTGTTGCGCTGTCGGACGTTGCGCCATGCCACTCTGCCACGGTCTGCTTCTGAGGTTTTGCCTTTGCCATGCGCCGCCACGCAGTACAGTCACGACGCCGTCATGAGGAACAGTTCGTGTCGGAGGGGGTTCGCTGCTCGTCAGGTCCGTCCGTGGTTGTTCTTGTAGCGCCCCTCGTGCACCCATGCGCTTGGAGGGCCAACAGGGGATTTCGTTTGTCGGCGTTCCTCGTGGTCGTGGCTTGACTTTACTCCACTCTGCTCTGCATCGCACGGAACGCTTTTCATCTCCCTGCGCTGAATGGCGCGGCATGCTTTCCTACGCGCGCCGCAGAGAGCAACGCCCCCAAACTGGTGCCGCGGACTCCCCGTTAACGTCTCCGAGAATACCCGGGCGGGGGCCAGCGATTCCACCCTCCTTTTCGAGCAGGGCCCGCCGAGTGCTGCGAGTCGGCAGCGGTGTTCGATGCCTCGACCAGCTTCTTTTGGGCATCATAAGCCGAGGGTCCGAAGCAAACTCACCAGAAGTACCCCGACATCCTGCCGGCGTGAGCAAGAGTCCGGCGGGTCTCTTCGCCCCCTCTCGGGCCCGCCCCCCTAATCGGATCGCGTTGGCTTGAGGAGCCGGGCGCAAAGGTTGGGTCGTGGGCGACCTGTCGCGATCTTTCTCCAAGCTTTCTCGTGACGTTGAGTGTCGGGCCTACCCTTTCCGTTCTCCCTCCTCCGCATCCCTTTCTGTTCCGCCTTTCCTTCTCCCACCCCTCGCAACCTCAAACGTTCGGTTTGCTTTCCGCATGTATTATATCAAAGTGGTGGCAATCTGACAGAACAAAACAGGTAGTGTTGTGATGATGCTGCTGGATGGGATAGTGACAAGTGTCTGGCTGGTCTAGCGGTTTTGGCTTACTCTTGCCGATTTTTGGACTGGCCGCCACCGGCGCTTTGCCCCAGAACCCGAGGCTAAAACTGAACTGTCGGCGCCCCTGGACCGACATTTGAAATTCAAAAAGGACCAAGAGGGCCAATTTCGAGTCCGCCAGAAGACCCTCATCTCAACACGAGACAAAGTGGCTTTGACAAATGAGTTCGTTCCAGTTGAAAAACGATTGATCCAGACTGAAGAGCCACAGGTTTCTAATTAGAGCGTCGGCCTCTTTGATTCCACATTGCCGGTTTGCTACGTCTGACCAGCATTGGGTTTCGAATCCCCAGACCAGCATGGCGGGCAGAAGAGCTGGTGCGTCGCGGCAACCACGGATCGCCATGCCGTCCTCGGGCCTGTCTGGTTGCTTTAACTGGGGCTGCGGCCAGAAACCCCGTCTGAATTCGGACCTCCATTCTCTTTGTATGCAACGACGACGAGGATGGCGAGCAGGGCGACGACGACGAGGAGGGCGACGACGACGGCGTCGTGGACGTGCACGTACATGTGAACGAGGGCGTGGATGTCGACAATGATGACGACGACGCATAAAAAGGAGGCGGACGAGTTGGAGAAGGAGGTCGCGTCGGAGAGGAGAAAGAGGAGACAGTAGTAGAGCAGGAGGTGGGGGGGGCAGGGAGGCAGGGAATTAGGAGCAGCAGGAAGGGCGCGAGAAGAGCATGAGGAGCACGATTGAGAAATATGATGGAGGTAGAGGAGGATCTGGGAGGGATGGAGATAAGCAGTGACTCGCGTCGTCTTTCAAACTGAGTGTGTCACTCAATCGTTTCTACCACAACTCTCCCTTGGCAGGGTTCTCCGTTTGAGCAGAGCACTGCTCGCGCGTCTTCCCCAACCCTTACTCCCCTCCTGCTCGCCTCTTACCTTCTCCTTCACTCCTGCATTTCGAGCGTCATCCTGCACCCCAGGCGTCCGTTCACGGTCTGCGAACTGCGCACGTGGAGCCACTTTCGTGGGCTCCTGGGAGGTCCAGCGGAGACGGTGGGCAGGCGAGACCTCGCTGCTCCTTTGGATATTGTCAATTGCGTCGTGGGCTCCTGGGGATCCAGCGAAGGCGGTGAGCAGGCGAGATCTCGCTGTTCCCCGGGAGGCTGCCATCTGCGCAAGAGTCGCCACTTTCGTGGGCTGCTGGGAGGTTCAGCGGAGGCGGTGGGCATGCGAGACTTCGCGGCTGCCTGGGAGGGTTCCCATTGCGCAAGTGTGTTCCCAAGCGTGGGCTTCTGGGGTGTCCAGCGGAGGCGGTGGGCAGGCGAGACCTCGCGGCTCCCTGGGGGGCTGCCAACTGCGCAAGTGTCGCCATTCTCGTGGGCTCCTGGTGGTCCAGCAGAGGCGGTGGTGGGCAGGCGAGACCTCGCGGCCCCCATGGGGGCTACCATCTGCGCAAATGTCGCCCTGTTCGTGGGCTCCTGGGAGGCGGTGGGCAGGCGAGATCTCGCTGCTCACTAGGAAGCTCCCAATTGCGCAAGTGTCGCCATTCTCGTGGTCTCCCGGGAGGTCCAGCGGCGGCGGTGGGCAGGCGAGACCTCGCGGCTCTGGGGGGGGGGCTCCCAATTGCCAATTGCGCAACTGTCGGCAATTTCGCGGGCTCCTAGGAGGTCCAACGGAGGCGGTGGGCAGGCGAGACTCGCTTCTCCCTTGGAGGCTGCCACCTGCCACCTGCTCGGACTTTGTGATTCAAGCCTGCACTCCTGTCAGTTTCCTCGGAGCTCGGATGCGCGCCGCGGCTCGCCTACTGCAGGTTGGCTTGTGCGCTGGTCCGTGTGGTCTGGTTTCCCCAATGCCTCTGTCCTCCCCCTCTCCTCCGGCGCCTCTGGTCTGCGGCCATTCGCGGCCGTTCAGCTCGCCACACACTCAATTCACGAGTCCTCTGGCCTGCGGGTTTCGCGGGGGGGAACTTCGCTGCTTTTCCCAGCGCTTCGCTTTCACATTTAGAAGCATGGTCAGGTGGTGGACACTACTGTTTCAACTGGCACTCTTTGCCTCGACGTTCGCGGCCACATTTCGGCCGCGTTCGCCGGACAACCGTGCAACATAGCCGGTAGTGCGGTTGGTGTCTTCAATTGGCGTCTGGTGAGGAAAAACAAGTGTCGCTGCTGTCGTTGGTTCCTGGGATGACCAGCGAGGGCAGGCGGCGGCATTCTTGGGGCTTGCGAATTATGCAAGTGTCGCCCTTTTAATGGGCTCCTGGGAGGTCCAGCGGAGGCGGTGAGCAGGCGAGACCTCGAGGCTCCCTGGGAGGCTGCAAACCGCGCGAGTGTCGCGAATTCCGTGTTGAGGAATTCCGGCCAGCTACCTTAGATTCCCCCAAGAGGATCGCAAATTCTCCCAATTGCAATAGAAGAAGAAGTACAACGCCAAACTACGAGTACGAGAAATGTGCCGTGCAGAAGTACTACGTACAGACGCTCAGAAATCCGAAGTGTGAGGAAAGTGTGTCAGAGATACGTCTTACATCCTTGTTCCACTCTTTGTATTCTCATACGTTTCCATAATTTGTTTGTTCTTAGCATGTGCGTTCGTACTTTTTCCCGTGTGTGTTTCGTACACGTTGTTCGCGTTGTGCATATTTCACATTCGCGTTTCGCGGACCTCGCCTGGTTCCTTTCGATCCGTATGTTTGTTACACTCGTGTCATACGCGTACTTGCAGTTTTCTTTTGCCAGGATCGAGGATCTGCCGGTCTATCCGGCTTCAGATCTTAATAATTTTCGTGGGTTGTTGGGAGGTCAGCGGCGGCGATGGGCAGGCGAGACCTCGCGGCTTCCTGGGAGGCTGCCAATTGCGCGAGGGTCGCCACTTTCGTGATCTCCTGGGAGGTCCAGCGGAGGCGGTGGGCATGTGAGACTTCGGCTTCCTGGGAAGTTGCCAACTTTGCCAGTGTTCTCCCACTCTCGTGTGCTCGTGGTAGGTCACAGCCGCGGCGGTGGGCAGGCGAGACCTCGCGGCTCTCTGGGAGTCGACACTTTCGCGGACTCCTGGTAGGACCAGCGGAGGCAGTTGTCTCGCAGATCATGGCAAGACGCCGCAGATCAGTGGTTCACAGCGCTGACCCATCGGACTCTCAGACATATTATCATCGGCCCATCGGCTTTCTTTTCCTTCCTTTGTGCATGCCTTGCAGGCGACCAGAAATCGTTTCCCTGGAAGAGGAGGAGGAGGAGGAGGAGGAGGAAGAGGAGGATGAGGAGAAGGAGGAGGAGAAGGAGTTCCCGCGAATCGTGGAACGTGAAAGCCACCCATGTAGTTGTCGTAACACATTGCGTTTCCTTGCGTGGATCATCGGCATGAAGCGGGGCCGCGGCGATGTTCACTTGTTGCAGATTCGTTGGGTGCGCCTCGGGCAAGTGTGCGCACTGCTGGCGTTTTTCTTCATCAGTGACTCGCCGAGGGGGTCGCCAGACCAGCGCGATCTTGATACTGTTCCTGTTCTCCGAAGGATGGATGAAGGAGGAGGAGGAGGAGGAGGAACATGGAGGAGGAGGAACATGGAGGAGGAGAAGGAGCAGAAAGAGGAGGAGGAGGATGTCGAAGGATAGAAGGAGGACGAGGGAAGAGGGAGGGGATGAGGAGGAGGAGGAGGAGGAGCAGGAGGAGGAGGAGGAGCAGGAGGATGTCGTAGGATAGAAGGAGGACGAGGGAAGAGGGAGGAGGATCAAGGCGCGCCCCGCCCGACGCCTCCCCCCCCTTGGCGGGCCGCTGTGCAGGCGGGCCGTGGTACGAGCCTCACCGGCCGCCCTTCCAGCGGCCACCCTTCGGAGGGGGGGCAGGGGTCGTGTTACGTCGGGCGTGTCCCTCTACAGGGGGGATATCCCAAAATAGTTAAATAGCCGGGGGACGATTGTTTGACCATTTTAGAGTATGCCAGGGTATTTTTTGACAATTTTTCATCCTTCGTCCAAAATCCCCCTGTAGGGGGACAGGCCCGACTCAGGGGTCGTGCTGTTCGCCATGAATCGCGAGCGTCGAAGAGGGGCTGATAACGCCGAAGGGTGGCGCTCGAGCACCGCTGACCACACTTTGGGGGCAGCTGACCACACTAACGCCCAGGGGGCCGTACCATTCTTCCAGGGGGCTCCTGGGGAGTTTCATAGTGGGAGAAGGGGCCCAGGGGGCCCCTTTGGTGAAGGCAGACCCTGTTTCCAAGGGTCAGACCCGCGCTCGCAGCAGGGCGGCTTCGCAGGTACGGGGACGTCGAGGAGGGGGGTGAGTGAGGATTTGTGCGTCTTCTTTCCGTGCATCCCCTGCCTCCCTCTCGCCTGCGCGCATGCCTCGGGCCAAGGCCTCTGGGCCTGCTTTCAGACATGAGCGGAGTCGAATCAGAAAGTGGTCCGCGCGGATGTCTTGGGTTGGCGCTGGACCCCATTGGCGGAGCCTCTGGCGCGCTCCGCGCGACAGGGACGCGGGTGTGCTCTTCGCCTTGGAGTTCGATGCGCGAGGTTCGAAGTTCCCTGAGAGGCGCGGGGGGACGCCACTCGTGGCCACAACTGACGTCCTGGCGAAATGCTGGTCGAAACACACCATCATCGGAGACCGAAGAAGACACCATGTGCGCAGGCACGAACTGTCCGAGGTCCGCGCGGACCATCCAGGGCCGCTTCCACTGGCCGCGCCCCGCTCGCGCAACGTGTCGACTTGGCCCTCCAGGGCCTCTGCATTCTTATCGTGCGTCCTTACTGTGCGGGTTGACCGTCTAGGCTCGTGCCGTTTTGAGTCGGCGGCGGCCCCGGCGCCGTCGTCCACGGCTGAACGCCGCCAGTGCCAGTGGCCTGGAGGCGGCCGACCTCCGCAGCCCTGCGCCACCGGAGAGCCACGGTCCTCCGAGGCTGAGCGATGCACCCGGCGTCAGGGGCAAACGCCGGCGTCGTCACGGCACAAGCCTGCTGCGTCCATACCCGCCGCTCCTCACGGATGGAGGCAGGGCTCCAGAAGCCGGCGCCGTCACGGGATGAGTGCCGCTCCTCACGGACTGGATGCGGGGTTTCAGGAGTCGTGTCCTGGGTGTGGATTGACATTGGCGGTTCAGGGTGCAGAGGTGGCGGAGGAGGCAAACTACGCACACATGTATGGATATATATATATATATACACATATATGTGTATATCTATGTATATCCAAATATGTATATCAATGTATGGACGATCCATGGTGGCTTGTTGTGCTGTATGCGAGGGCACTACGTGGGTGTCAAGCGGACGATGAGCATGCAGGAGAGGTGAGGAGGTCAAGGAGCAGCAGGAGGAGGCGGAGGCGGAGGAGGACGAGGAGGAGGGGCGGAGGCGGAGGAGGCCCAGGAGGAGGACCAGTGTAAACCCAAGAGCCACAAACGATGTTGGCATATTCTCTCCCTGCAAGCTCCCTCTTCACAGGCCCCTACCAGGGTTTATTTCCACTGAGGGAGCTGCCTCGTTAGAAGATGGAGACTCTGAAGCATTCTGGAACATTATTCTCGGGACCCCACCGCCACAGATGAACTTGATTGTTGCGCTTTGACGATCATGAATCGCACCAGAACGCCATTCCTGGGACTTCACACCGCGAATCAGCTAACTGTTGCACCCTCATAATCCTGAATCTGTCCGATACATCACTTCAGGTATGTTGACCATGGGAATCCGTGAAATTCTTTGAAAAGGAATGCGCGCGGCGCTGAAGGGAGACAGCCACTTTGGAAACGGAGCCGCCCTCAATCCGTAAAACTCTTGCAAATGTTTGAAACGAATGTGCGCGGCACAAAGGCGAAAGCCACATTTTGAACAGACACCGCCTTCAGTCCGTGAAACTCTTTCATTTTGTTCAAATGTGGCGGCGCTACGGCAAGAGCCACATTTTGAAAACCACATGCCCTTCATTTGTGAATGTGTTGCCAATGTTCAAGCTTCGGGGTCATGAGTGGTGAGGAAGTCTCAGGCGAAACGCCAGGCCCGCCCTACAGACAAGTCTGGTGTTCGAGGGGAGGAGTTATCATTAAGGAGGCGGGATGGGGGCGGAGAAGGAGGAGGAGGAGGACGAGGAGGAGGCGGAAGAAGAGGACGAGGAGGCGGCGGAGGAGGAAGAGACGCAGGAGGAGAAGGAGGAGAAGGATGAGGAGCAGGCGGAGGAGGTTGAGCAGGGGGAGGCGGATGAGGAGGCGGAGAAGGAGGAGGAGGCGGAGAAGGAGGAGGAGGCGGAAAAGGATGATGAACAGGAGGAGGAGGGGGATGAGGACGTGGAGGAGGAGGAGAAGGAGAGATGCTTATCCGCATGGCGAGTGGAGATCGGCCGCCCTTCCACGCGTCGCCCTTCGACAGCCGCCGGCCGCCCTTCGAGGGATCGCCGTTCGACGGGCCGCCCGATAGAAGGCGCGCGCTTCCTTGTCTCGACCTCTTTTCTATTTTTCTCTGTCAGGCAGTGGCGAGGCGTCCTGGCTTTCGTATGGGCCCACCAAATAGTGTTCCACCAACCTTTCGTGATCCTTTCGTGATTTGCACGAAAGGTTAGAACACTTCTGGAAGACACTCTTCGTTTAATACGTCGGATTCGTGCTGTAAGCACATTGGCTTTCTGTTTCGACTTGTTTGTTTTAAGAACGCGCGCAGAAGGGGGGTAATGGGGGAGAGGGAAGGCTTCTTAGAAACACCCTTTCTTCTTAGAAGGCGTGGGCCTGGTCTGTAGATGCGAGGCACGCGCCTTCTACGAAGCAGCCTCCTTCTAAGACGCCTTACCCCCTCGCCCCCTTTGTGCGCGCCGCCAAATCTTAAGGGTGCGACCCAGAAATCCCCGTTGCGACAAGATCACGACGGAAGGCTTCTGCCCGTTTGCGGCTTCGGGGGACCTCACCGGGCCCGGGGGGGGGCCCGAATTTCGCAGCGCCGGCGCCGTCTGAGAATGCTCAGCCAAAAGGCAGCGAGGATGGATCGCGCTTGGAAGCTTGGGAGACTGTGCCATAGATCTCGGTGCCGATCGGAAATATGTGAAAACCAAAAACAGAGGAGTCTTCAGACCCTGGATAATTTCTCACCTGACAAGGGCGGCAGTGATATCCATGGCCAGTCCGCGATTGGAGTTCCACCGGCTTCCAGACCAGGGGTTCCTTATCTGAGGGTTCTTAACCCACAGCTCCCACCGTGGCTGTATCGATCTCGCATATGCATCGCTTCAAAAAGTGCGTTGGCGGAAGGGCGCAACGGCCGTGTGTGTGTGTGTGTGCAGCAAGCTGCCGGTGGCGCTGCTCAGCGGCAGGGGAGTGGGAAGTGGGGCTGTGTTTTTGCGACGCTGTCTCGCTCGGGACTGGGGCCCTTGGGTCTGATCAACGGCAACCTCCGTTTCCCCACCGAGGCTGGGGGGGGTGGGCGAGATGGGGAGGGGAGTTGACGGACCTGGGGGAGGGCAGGAGACAGCGGGTCAAGGAAGCGCAGCACATACTCGGGCGATCGCAAACGTGAATCAAGGGGGCGTGGATTAGCGACGGGTCCCGTTTCCATGGGAAATCGCGGATTCCCGCCGCCGAGCGAGGCGGCAACGGCTGCATTTCGGGGAGGGCACCTCCACCGATCCATTGGATTGGGCGACCGCGCGCCAAGTCCATGGATCGCAAATCCATGTTTGGCGCGCCCCCGACATACAGATTGAGGCGTGTGGATCGCGACGGGTCCCGCTTCCATGCGACGTCGGCGCGCTCCGTCGCCAAGTCGGGCGGCACTGGCCTCGTGTCTCGGGGAGGACCTTCCCCGATCCGTTGGGGGGCCACATGCGAGCCCCACCCCACCGCCCCACGGTGTCGACGGGGGGAGGTGGGGTGTACTTCGCTCGGGGGGTCTCGAACGAGCTGGACCCCACCTCCCCCCTCACGAAGTCGTGGGGTGGCGGGGTGCAGGGCTCGCATGTGGCCTGCTGTCCGTGGGACCTGGTGCCCCCCGCGCCAGGTCCACGGATCCGTGGTCCATGCCGGCGTGCGCCCGAGCGGCAGAGGGGGAGGGGAGAGGGCAGGAGAGACAGCGGGCCCGGGGGAGGGCAGGATTGACAGCGGGCCTGGGGGAGAGCAGAAGCCCTGACCTTGCCGAGGGGGGCATCTAGATTCTTGTCGAGGTTTTAGGCAGTCCAGATAGGTCTGCCCATCGGTCGTTGAAAGTAGGTATTTTTGGAGTCCCAGTTTCCAACCTACCTTAGGCGCCTTACTACTTCAATGATCGAGTGGTTTTACCTTTTCCCTCCTCTTCAGGGGGCGGGCTGACACCCAATCTACTTCCAACGCCTTTCCTACTCCATGTTTCTACCTATTCTTTCCGACCGATGGGTCCTGGTCTGGCGGGCTATTTTTAAGCACCCTGGAAGGTCAGGGTGGCGGGGGGGTCGACACAAGCTGCGAGAGCACACGGCAGCATCTGGCAGCCTCCTGCGAGCCAGGGCCCTCCTGTTTCGACCCCACTCTGGTCCGCTCGATGCTCCTCGGGCTCCTCCGCGTGGGCCTGCCCCTGGCGCCCCTCTCTTGGGACCCTGGGCGCCAACGAGGCCCAGGAGGGGCTGCGCGCGTTCCGGACGGCGACGTGCAAAACTATAAGGCAGTACACAGACCTCGCGTTGATCTCGACGGTAGGTGTTTCGCTACTTGCGGCCTCCGAGGGCCTTCGCCAGGCCTCGGGAGCGTCAGACAACAATCCCGGATGGAAAACCAGTCCCCGAAAGGGGGTCCAGACCTCTGGAGGTCGACGCTGTGAAAAAAACACGACGTCGGGGGTCTGGGTACGTATCCACCCCCGGGCATCCCGCGGCTCGACTTGGTCGATCCGTGGGCCCTCCCGGGCCGCTGGCCCCCCCGGACCTCTTGAGGCACGGGCCTCCCTAAGAGCTGGTGCTCCGACACCGGCCCACGCAGTGGCCATCGCAGGCCTAGAAGTTGACACCACCAACACCGATATCGGCGGTGTGCCTTCACCGAGGGAAGAAGATCTCGATCTCGGTGATGGTGGTAATATTCTGGCTTCAAGGTGACCGAAATATTACCACCAACATCGAAATCTAGGATCATCTTCCCCCTGTGGAGGCAGCCCCCTGTGTTGGTGTTGGTGTCCATTTCCAGGCCTCCAAGGCCAGACATGGCGCTAGACCAGCCGCCCCCGCTTCCCCGAGGCGCCCGAGGCCTGGGACCGCCCCCCCGCGACCTGGGGCCTGCAGTGTGCTCCGCGGGCTGCATCTCCGACGCGTGCTGGTTCCCGCCGCCTCCCAGTCGAGCGTGTCCCTCTGCAGGAGGATTAGCCTGGCGAAGGACCCAACCATATGCAGTTGTGAATATTGCAAATATGAATATCGTTTTCGGTGGCGCTACCTCTGGGTAGGGGAGACGCATGCGAATACCCCCACTGGGGCCTTCGGTGGAGCTCCCTATAGGGCTACGAAACGCTGCCCTGGGTGGGGGAACCGCATGCGGGCACCCCCACTGGGGCCTTCGGTGGAGCTCCCTATGGGGCCACGAAACGCTGCCCTGGGTGGGGGAACCGCACGCGGGCACCCCAACTGGGGCCTTCGGTGGAGCTCCCTATGGGGCTACGAAACGCTGCCCTGTGTGGGGGGGGGACCGCATGCGGCAGCCCCACTGGGGCCTACGGTGGAGCTCCCTATGGGGCCACGAAACGTTGCCCTGGGTGGGGGAACCGCATGTGGACACCCCCACTGGGGCCTTCGGTGGAGCTCCCTATGGGGCTACAAAACGCTGCCCTGGGTGGGGGAACCGCATGTGGACACCCCCACTGGGGCCTTCGGTGGAGCTCCCTATGGGGCTACGAAACGCTGCCATGGGTGGGGGAACCGCATGTGGACACCCCCACTGGGGCCTTCGGTGGAGCTCCCTATGGGGCTACGAAACGCTGCCCTGGGTGGGGGAACCGCATGTGGACACCCCCACTGGGGCCTTCGGTGGAGCTCCCCATGGGGCTACGAAACGCTGCCCTGGGTGGGGGAACCGCATGCGGACACCCCCACTGGGGCCTTCGGTGGAGCTCCCTATGGGGCTACGAAACGCTGCCCTGGGTGGGGGAACCGCATGCGGACACCCCCACTGGGGCCTTCGGTGGAGCTCCCTATGGGGCCACGAAACGCTGCCCTGGGTGGGGGAACCGCATGCGAACACCCCCACTGGGGCCTTCGGTGGAGCTCCCTATGGGGCCACGAAACGCTGCCCTGGGTGGGGGAACCGCATGTGGACACCCCCACTGGGGCCTTCGGTGGAGCTCCCTATGGGGCTACGAAACGCTGCCCTGGGTGGGGGAACCGCATGTGGACACCCCCACTGGGGCCTTCGGTGGAGCTCCCTATGGGGCTACGAAACGCTGCCCTGGGTGGGGGAACCGCATGTGGACACCCCCACTGGGGCCTTCGGTGGAGCTCCCTATGGGGCTACGAAACGCTGCCCTGGGTGGGGGAACCGCATGTGGACACCCCCACTGGGGCCGTCGGTGGAGCTCCCTATGGGGCTACGAAACGCGTGAGAGGTGTGCCGAGAGCAGAGGCAAGGAGGGGGAGGAGGGAGGAGGGGGAGGAGGAAGGAGAGGAACGCGGGGCACCGTCTCTTCAAAACGAGGACCCAACACCACAGGA
Organism: Prorocentrum cordatum; assembly: GCA_963575745.1. Lineage (NCBI taxonomy): Eukaryota > Dinophyceae > Prorocentrales > Prorocentraceae > Prorocentrum > Prorocentrum cordatum. The sequence continues at coordinate 63,272 of CAUYUJ010022256.1, forward strand.
TGGTTGGGAACTATCCAAAAATAATCCGAACATAGTCTGGCGACGATTTGTTTTGCATGGATTGACTATGTTTGAAGATTTGTTCGCGATGTTTTTGATTTTTCGCCCACAATCCGCTTGTAGGGGGACATGCCCGACCTATAGCGCTACTTCAGCTTCGGCCGGCGGCTCCAGCGCGCTCGCCCCGAGGCGCTTCAACTATAGCGGGCGAAGATCGGTTTCAAGCATAGGTGCTCTCGCCGTCGGGGACGTCTGTCCCAGGGCAGCCATCCGTTGGCACGTCAGTGCGCAATTTTGCCAGTCGCGGCTCCAGCGCGCTCGCCCCGAGACGCTTCCAGTAGCGGACGAATGAACGGTTGAAAGCATAGATGCTCTCGCCGTCGGGGACGCCTGTCCCAGGGGTCCCAGGGCAGACATGCGGTGCCGCATCCGGGTATTAGGCTTTCCAGCCGCCCTGGAGCAGGCGTCCCCGACGCCGGGAGAGTTCATGTTGTACCACTCTTCGTCCGCCACTTCCGGCCGCGCGTGCCCTCTTCCTCCCGCCGGTCCTCTGCACAGCCCCCCCCCCTCTCGTGCTGCTGGACCATTGGTTTGCCGCGTGCCCCCGACATTTCGAGCGCCTGTGTGGACCGCCTCTGCCGCGAAAAGCTCCCCCCGCCTCCTCTTCCTGCACATGCCTGCGTGCCGTCGTGTCGCGCGCACCGTGGCGCCGCCGTACTCCCAGCGCTCCGGCGCCGCCGCCGTGCTCTCGGATCGGGTGTGGTGTGCCTGGCCCCCCAAGGTGCCCCGGGGACGTCCAAGGCCTCCAGAGAGCACCCCTCGCGAGGCCCAGAGGGCCCCATGGGGGCTCCGGGACGGAGCGACAAAAAGCCGGGTCGTCATTGGGCACCTCGTCTGCAACCCCTGGTCAGAGGGCCGTCCTCCGGGACGCCTGTCGGCGGGGGGGACGGGGGAGGGCGGGGGGCCGCGGAGTTCGGTGCCAGAGACGTACAGGGTTGAGGCGAGCAAGGCGCGCTCGCGCCACGTCTGACATCCCGCCCCTCCTTACCCTCCCCCATCCCTTCCCATCGCGACCCAGCTCCCTCCTTCCCAAGGCTGCTGGGGGCCTCAGGGGGGGGGGAGGGGCGAGCAGGACGGCGTGCACCCGCGCAGCTCTCGGCGGCGCCGAGCCCTGGTACTCGACCCTCGGGCCCCCGGCCCCCGGGCCGTGGTTTTGGCACGTCGGAGGCCCGTCCACGGGAAGCCGTCCACGAAAAGCCCAAGCCGGAGGCCCCGGGGCGCAGGGGTGCCGCTGCCCCGCACATGATCCTCGCCCGCGACCCAGGCCGCCCTTCGACCCGCCCTTCGAGCCGCCCCCGGACGGCGGCCTCCGGCCGCCGCTCCCGCCGCCGGGCGCCGGGCTGCCTCTGCCGGGCGCCGGGCCCCCGCCGCTGGCGGACGCGCCGCCCGGCCAGTGGCTCCCCTCGGGTCGGGCGGCACGAGCACGCACCTGGATCGAGCAGTGGCGAGGCGTCCTGGCTCGCCTATATAGGCGAGCACTCAAGAGAGTTCTGGGAACCTTTTTGTGGTTTGCACGGGATGTTCTTGGAGCAGTTCTGGCTGGCACTTGTCTTGTTTGAATCAACATATCGGGCTTGTACCCTAAGAACAACGTTTTTGTCTTTGGAGCACTTTTGGGTTCTAGGAACATTTCGTGGTATAGGCCTGTAGGAATACTGGGACGGTCGGTCCCTGCTCAACTGGAGATCCAGCGCATTGAAAAAATCAAGACTCAGATTTTTTGCCCTTTTCGGCCTCAAGGGGCCCTCGCTGGGCCCCAGGAGCGTCAAAGATTTTTTTACAGGATGAAAAACTGGTCCCGGGGAAGGGTCGCGGGACCTCTGGGGACCTCTGGGGACCTCTGGGGTCGGGCGACTCTAGGCCTCCCAGACGGGGTCGGAGTAGATGGGGTCGGAGGATCGCGCCGCATCGCCGATGCATCGACGATGCGGCTCGATGCGGAGCCCGGTCTGCTTCACGCCGACGTCGACGAGTCATCGAGCATCGCTGGTGCATGATCTTCCGACACCATCTACTCCGACCCCACCTAGGAGGCCTCTAGCGACACGGGCACGTACGGCAGGTTCTTGTCGTGTTGACCAGTAGCGACCCCGCCGCCAGCGTTCAACGTCGAACATCGCTGGTGACCCAGGGTCGGTCGGTGTTGGTCCATCGGAGATTTCGGGAACGGCCGATGGTTCAAAGTTGAACGCCCCTTTGGGGGCCGTCTTGGGACCCTCTTGGGCCGTCTTTGTCGCCTCTTGGGCCTTCTTGGGGCACTCTTAGGCCGTCTTGTGGCCCTCCTGTTTGGGTTGGTCCTGGGGGCCTCTTGGCTGTCTGCCGGAAAGGCGAGAACACCACAATCCTTTCGAACATCTTAGGCAACCAATGAGTTGTGCCTCTTGGGGCCCTCTTGGGAGGCCTCTTGGAAGCCCCTTGTGACGTCTTGGAGGCCGCTTCGGCCATCTTGAGGCCATCTTGGGCTTCTTGGAGCGATCTTGGGGCGTCTTGGGCGTCTTTGACCATTCCGGTAGGCCTCTTTGAGCCATCTGGGTTCGTTTTGGGGCTCTCCTGGGCGAGGTGGGGCGACGCGAGCGGTTCCGGCAGACCCGGGGCCAGCCCAGCAGGTCCAGTGCCGGCCAGGGAAACGACTGGTCCGGGCCCTTTAAAGACTTGCAATTCTTGCCGCAGCAGCAGCAGCACAGCTCTCTCAGTGCTGCGTGAGCCTAGGATTAAGTCGGGCATGTCCCTACAGGAGGAATGTGCAAAAATGGTTGCAAAATAGTCACGGGCCGATTTTTCGACTATTCCTCCAAACTCCGCCTGTAGGAGGACATGCCCGACCTAAGCCTAGGATGTCCACCTCGTGCCAAAAGCACGGCGGCGGATCTTATGGATAGAGCTGCCTGACCAGGATGCCAGGAAGCTTGTTCCGAGCGTGCGAAACTTGTTATTGGACAGGTGGCCGTCCTTCTTGACGAACGCACCTGTTGAGCCAAGCGCGAAGCTGATGCTCTGATAGACAGAAGTCATATGCTAAAACAGAAAGTAGCATACTCCATATCCCTTCATCAACGGCCCCCCTAATAACAGCCCCCCCTGCTTCGATACTTATCATTCCGGCCCCCCCATCCATGGGAGGCGCCTTAACATTCTGGCCCCCCCTCCAGGAAATCCAGAATTCCTGTCATGGTGTTGGAAATGATTGTGCGGCGGTTGCGCGATGATGACGGCGTTGGTGATCAGTACATTGTCGCTTGCGATGTCGACAACAATTGCGATCAATCTGGCGAAAACCATGATCGCGTAAACGATGGTGTGGTACAGGCGCCATCTATAATGGTAGCGATTGCGGTTGCGGTCCCAGTGGTACGAATACAACCAAAACATAGAACAAGGCAGCACTCTTGTTCGTGCGTCGATTTGCTGAGTGTCACCTCAGAGATAACCTGTAAACATATTGTCGCGTTGGGCACAAACACATTCTACATCAGAGCATTCACGGTGATGGTGGCGAGTTGAATGATAAATATCCATGCCAAGATGGCGATACAAAGTGCGCTTAGTAATCCGGCCTCCATTAGCTGGCCCCCCTCGCCCTCCGAGAAGGCGCCTTAATAAACCGGCCCCCGGGGCAATTAATAAAGGGATGTGGAGTAGAGAGTAGAAGCATAGCACACCCTGCCGCCATACCAGAAGACACAGCTGACTATGGCGTCGTCCAAGGCCTTTGTGGTCCTTTCGCCTGTGGGCCAGAACAGTCTGGCCTGTAGCGGGTCTCTGGGCTCCTCGCAGGGCCGTCCTGCAACGAGGTGAGGGTCGGCGCAAAGCCGGGCGCAGGGCCTCAAATCGCCCGCCTGGCCGCTGAGGGGGCAGCTTGGATGTTCTCCGTTGCTGACGGCAAGACGTGCCCGTGAGACCACCGCCGCTGTGAAGAGCCTGGCCGGGAGTGGCGTCGCACGGACGTGGGCGTGCCATGCCTTGAGTCGTCTGGCGTCGCAGCCGATGCCGGAGCACAACTCGGAGTCGATGCGCCCCTCTCTCGTGAAGAGGTCGAAGTGGATCTCCTGCCCTCTTCGGCGTCCGCCAGTCTTGACTCGAAGTGTCCAAAGATTTTTGTGCCACCAGGTCGTGACCAAATCAGGGCAGCCTCGGTCCTCTCCCGCGCCGTCGTCTGCTGGGGTGCTCGGAGAGGCGGTTGTCCAGGCCGCGCCTCTGCTTCCGTCTGCCCCGGTTGTACAGACTTCGTTTCCTGGCAGCACTCGGGGGCCCCCAAATGGGGTGGTGACGACACCGTGTGGTGAGTCGGTGGGGTTTCGGGGTCACCGCACGGTTTTGGGACTCGGGTCGTTCTCCGGGGATGTCTCGGGCGACTGGAGCCTCCAGGGTCCCAAATCCATGCGCTCACGGACCGTGCGAGGTCATGGGGGACTTCGAGGTCACTGCACGGTCTGTCACCGCACCGTTTCGGGACTCCAAAAGCACGTGCGACAGCGATGACCGTCGCCGGCTGGATCATTATGTCCGGGTCGATCCGGTGCCCATGGATGAGCAGCCAGAGGGCGCGCGCCGTCGCCTCGGGAAGCTCCAGCGTCCAGGTGACGGCCCCGTTAATGGCGTTGATGTCCTTTTCTCGTGGGTTCCCCATCGTGCCAGCCGTAGGACAGCACAGTCATGGGCCGGGCTTCAATGAGCGTATGTTTTTCTTTCCTTCCAAGGGGCAACCCTTCTGCGCGAGTGATCTGTGCCTTCGCCTTTTCCAGCCTCTTCTGCTCTTTCTTGGTGGTCTTCATGGCGTTCCCTTCCTGTACGGCGGCCCCCAGCACGTTGGCGGTGTCCACGACGAACCCCGGCTCCACTCCAGCACGCCGGAGCTTCTCCCGCCCCTGTGGCGTGCGGTGCATCCACTGTTGTTGGGATTCTTTCTCCACCAAACCAGAAGCCGCGGACCATTCCTTCCAGACAGAGTTCGCCGACTCAGACATACATGGCAGCGGTACGCGTTTCCCACGTGCGGTCATGGACAAACAGCTGAAGTTCTGCCGTGCGCTCCGTGTGGGAAATGTGCAGGAAAGCCGCCAGCATCCTTGCGCACTCGCCATTGGACTAAAAGGGTCACCTTGCGGTGAAGAAGTGCCCACTTTCTCTGGCTCCGGGAAAACCGACCCCCCAAGGACCAACCATCGCTCCTGCTGGGTCCAACGATCATGTAGAATGTCAGCGAGCAGCGGCGGGAATCCCAACGATTCGAAGGTCCCCTTGACCACTGAAGGGTGAATGCAATCGAAGGCCAGGGAAAAAAACCCAGGTGTTGAGGCACTCGCCGTCCTCGGCAGCGAGCAGCATCTCCAGGAGGGCGTCGTGGATCTCGGCCGTCATGCGTGCTCCGCACATCGCCGCGCACCACCCCTCGTCACACCACCGGCGGCATGGCGGCGAGCGGGCCCGAGCCAGGCTCCAGACTCGGTGTACCACGCGGGGGCCACGCTCCGCGGTCTCCGCTGCTCATCTGGCAGGTGATGCTGTCCGAGCGTGCGGGCTCGCTGCCAGCGCACAGCACGCAGTGCGAGCGTTGTTTCTTGTTGACGGGCCTCCTGCAGGTCCCGCGCCTCTCCCCTCCCTGTGTCCTTCCAGTGCGCCTCCCGTGAGCTTGAGCGTATGTTTGAAACCCTCCAGGCCATAACGCGCGTTTTGCCCCCCCCCCCCCCGCCCCCCAATGTCGTAACGCTTCCCCCCTTTCCCCCGTTGTGCGCCTCCGGCACTGCCATTCTGATGCTCGCAGGCTACTGTGGTTCTTATCGTCGATATTGTCGTCGTCGTGGTCGCCGTCGTCGTCGTCGTCGTCGTCGTCGTTCTCGTCATCATCCCCGTCGTCATTGTCTTCACTTTAGTCGTCGTCGTCATCGTCGTCCTCGTCCCCGTTCCCGTCATCGTCCTCGTCCCTGTCGTCGTCTTCATCGTCCTCGTCGTCCTCGTCCTCGTTGCGGTCGTCGTCCTCGTCGTCGTCGTCGTTGTCGTCGCCGAGGGCCTCGATGTGATGCCTCCAGAGACCTCCAGAGACCTTCAGAGGCGGTCGTCGGCGTCCTCGTCGTGGTCGTCGCCCTCGCCCGCGTTCTCGTCATCCTCGTCGTCGTCGTCGTCGTTATCGTCGTCCTCGTTCCCGTCGTCGTCGTTCCCGTCGTCGTCGTTGACGTCGTCCGTGGTCGTCGTCGTCGTCGTTGTCGTCGTCGTCGTCGCGTCGTCGCCCTCGTCCCACTCCTCGTCCTCGACCTCGTCGTCGTCATCGTCATCGTAGTCGTCGTCGTCGAGAGCCTCGATGGGCCTCCAGACTCCCCCACAGGTCTCTGGAGACCTCATCGGGCCTCTGGAGACATTCAGAGGCGGTCGTCGTCCTCGTCCTCTTCCTCGTCCTCTTTCTCGTCCTCGTCGTCGTCCTCGTCCTAGTCCTCGTCGTCATCGTCATAGTGACAGGATTGAGGTCCGGCAGATGATGACGACGAGGAGGAGCGAACGTTTGGTGAGAACGATGTGGAGGAGTGAATCGAAGAGTCGGGGGAGGAGGATCAGAGGAGTTGGAGGGTGAGCTGGAGGAGTGAGGAGGACTGAACTGGAGGAGGAGGAGAGAGGAGGAGGAGAGAGGAGGAGGAGGAGGAGGAGGAGGAGGAGAGAGGAGGAGGGGAGGAGGGATTGCAGCTGAAGGAGGAGGCCGCCTCCCCCCCCCCACAGGTTCGACGGCACCGCGCCCCCCCCCGCAGCCGTCCTGCCTCGGCCAGGCTCCCCCCCCGCCACTCGCCCCTCTCGTCCCGCCCCGCGGCTCCCGAGGAGCGAGGAGGAGAAGCGAGGAGGAGGAGGAGGAGGAGGAGGAGGAGGAGGAGGAGGAGGAGTAAGAGGGGGAGGAGGAGGAGGAGGAGGAGGAGGAGGAGGAGGAGGAGGAGGAGGAGCAGGAGCAGGAGGAGCAGGAGGAGCAGGAGGAGGAAGAGGAGCAGCGAGGAGGAGGAGGAGCAGCGAGGAGGAGGAGGAGGAGCAGGAGGAGGAGGAGGAGCGAGGAGCGAGGAGGAGGAGGAGGTAAGAGGGACCAGTGTAAACTCAAGGCTCATGAACGATGTTGGACTGAGCCCTCCCTCCAAGTTCCGTCTTCACATTCACCTACAATAATTAATTTCCATTGAGGGGAGGGCCCAGCTTGGAGAAACCGTTTGAAGATCCTACAGAGCGCCACGACATCATTCTCGGGGCTTCAGCACCACGAATCAACATGATTGTTGCATATTGACGGCCCTGAATCGTGGAAGAACACCGTTCCTGGAACCTCAGCACCGCGAGTCAACGGAACTGTGGCACCCTAACAACCCTGAGTCGCTTCAAAACTTCATGCCTGGTATTTTAACCATACGACTCCTTGAAACTCTAGGACAAGTTTGAAACGAATGCGCGCAGCGCTGAGGCGAGAGTCACGTGTTGAAAACGTTCCGCCCTCAATCTGTGAAGCGCACGGACATGTTTTGAACTAATGTTCGTGACGCTATGGCGATAATCACAGTTCGAAAGCGAGCCGCCCTCAATCCGCGAAGCTCTTGCAACTTGTTGAAACAGATGCGCGTGGTGATCAGGCGAGAGCCACATTAGAGACGCGGCTCGTCCTCCATCTGTGCAGCTGTCAAATTCTAAGCTTCAGGATCGCAAATTGGTAAGGACGGCTCAGGCGGAATGCCCTGCACGCCCTTTCGACTGGCCTCGGGGTGCGACGCGGAGGAGTTATTCTTGACGTTCCGCGTAACCCCACGAGATTTAGCCCGCTGCTCGTTAGCTGCGCGTTTCTGGACGGCGCGCGGTTGGACTCCGACGCTCGCGGGAAAAAACATGTATCACCACCAGCCCATCCAAAAGCAATGCCCATGAGAGCTGACGGGGGAAGATGGGAAGAGACACGCATAGTCAAACAGCGAGGGAGGCCGGCCTGGACGGCGTGTTGAGGCCTTCTTTGGGCGCACGTGGCTCTTTGGCGGCTTCCTGGGGAGGCTCCGTGGCCATACCGAGCCGTCTTGGAGCGGTCTTGGGACCTCTTGGAACATCTTGGGTGCCATCTTGAGCCAGCTTTGGCTCTCTCCATCAGAGGCCGCTCGGGGGCCTCCTGTGTTCCTCCAGGGTGTCTCTTGGAGGCCTCTTGGGCCTCTTGGTGCGCTCTTGGAGCCCTCTTGGGGGCCTCTCGGGAACCGTGGGGGCCATCTTGGAGACGGTCGGTCAAAACAGGGGGGTCCTCGATGTAGCTCCCCCCCTCGGGGGCCACGATCCTCGTGATGGGGTCACAATGATTGGCCCTCCCAGGGGCCGAAAACGGACCCTCTGACAAATCGAGCCCCCTCCCCAAAAAACCTAGGGAGGGGAGGGGGGTGTTCCCCTCCCCGAAGGGAAGAGGGGTCGTGGAAGACGAAAGAGACCCTCGTTAGACCACCTGTCGCCCAGTGGGCTGTGGGATTTATAAGGATAAGGAATGGAGGAGCGAGGAGGAGGAGGAGGAGGAGGACGAAAAGGAGGAGGAAGAGGAGGCGAGAGGAGGAGGAGCAGGAGGAGGAGGAGGAGGAGGAGGAGGAGGAGGAGGGGAGACGGGGCGTCGCCCCCTGGCTGCGCCCACTGGGCGAGGGCAGCCCGCCTCGAAGATTCCCTCGAGGCCTGAGACCACGGCAGTCGCCGAGCGCGCAGTGGTCGCCGTGCCGTGCGCGGGCATGCGGGTGCACGACGTCGGCGGCATGGGCGGCTTTGGGTTCCCGTGTCGTGTCGTGTCGACCGGCGGCGACCCCGCTGCCGCTGGCGTTCAACGTTGGATGCCGACGGCGAGTTGCGGGCGGTGCGGCTGCTCGGCGCGACGGTGGACTTCGTGGTGACCGACTTCCTGGCCCTGGAGGATGGGGCGCGCGAGTGGAGCGCAGCCCTCGAGCGCGCGACGGCAGCGCACCATCTGCCGTCGGCTGAGGGCCCAGCCGCATTACCCACAGGGGGTGTGGGTGCCCGCGCACCAGCAGCTGGACGACGACTACCTGCAGCGCGGCCTGCACCCTGCCCTGTAGGCGGGCAACATGTGGGCGGACTGGTTCGAAAATGGCAGAACGCGCTGGAGCACGCGACCTCCAAGGTCTACGAGGGCTTCTACAGAGTGGAGGTGGCGTTCCACAAGCAGGTAGCGGCCTACATCGGCTGGGCCATGCATCGTTCGCTGCGGCTCCAGCACGGGGAGTCAACTGCCGCCTTGCCTTCGTCGCGCCGAAACGGCCGCCCAAGGCGCAGGCCGTGGCGGTCGTGCGCCACACGCCGGTGCGGCTTCCCTCTGGCCTCGTGGTGTGCCGACGATGCTGCAGGTTGATGGCCAAGCTCGCCGGCCCCACCTGGGCCCAGTTTCTCAGGCGGAGCGCGTTCCATCGGAGCTGACGACGCTCAAGGCCGAGTCGGCGATCCTGCACGAGGACGTGTTGGCGCAGGTTGGTTCCTCGGCTGGTCAGGCCGCCATGCAGGCCCTGGACGCCGCGCCCTGCCTCGATGGCCCTTGCAGCCTCGAGGAGGAGATTGGCTCGCGGTGGGCCCTGGGCGGCGGCTGCGTGCAGATTGCCGGCCATCGTTTGCGGCGCGCAGGGCATCAGTCATGAGGTCTTCCGCGAGGTGTGCGCGGCCCTGTCCGGGACTGGCACTTCGCGCGCCCTGCTGGAGCCGTGCGCGGGGCCGCCGCCGGGTAAGGGCCGCAACTCTCGCGGACATCATTTTCCAACCTGCGCGCCAGGCTCACGAAGCTGAGGGAGGGCAGGCACCCGAAGTCGGGTGCGCCGCCCACCTGGCGCGCCACGTCGAGCACAGCTCACGGTGTGTGTGTGTGTGTGTATGTGTGTGTGTGTGCGTGTGTGTGTGTGTGCGCGTGTGTGTGTGTGTGTGCCCTCTGCGCTTTCGGCGTCGTGCGCAACGTGCTCGCGCCCGCCAGAGCCTCGCCAGGCGTGTCGGCCAGGAGAAAAGTCACCCAGGGCCTCTTGGTAGCTTCGCTTCGTGGACGTTTTCCGTGGACGGATGGGCCGCCCTTGCTTCTCGTGCACTGCCTGGCCTCGGGCGGGGGGTGCACGCCGCCGCGAGCGTTGCCAGCCTGCTCAGCGGCCAGATGGCCACTGCTGCCGGTGTCTGACCACGGGTACGCGTTCGAGGTCGCCTTCCTGATGCGCCTTCTGCGGGTCTTCTGCGGCCTGCGCCCCTCGCGGGGCGACCCCGCAGTCGCGGTCTGTTCGTCCTCGGGCGGACACGCGCATCCGCTTCCCGCTCCTCGGAAGCTTTGGGGCTTCGCACGGAGGCGTGCGAGCTCGCCAGCCCGCTTGCTTGGCCTCGCTGGTCCCACGGGAGAGGAGGGCGGTTGGAGAAGGGTGAGAGGGGAGGTGGGGGGATGGGCGACCATGAGGGAGGGGATACCATCTTGGGGGCTTGAACAATACTGCTCCGTCCTCCTCTTCCTCCTCTTCTTCTTCCCCCTCCTCCTCTTTCCTGCATTTCCCCCTTCCTCCTCGTCCTCCTACGACCACAACCACATACCAGACAGGGGGTAGGGATACGGTCGACCAGGGGGACGGGTACGATCGACCAGAAGGGGATACTGGTATCCAACCTCATACCTTTCCTTTTTACTCTCCCCTTCGCCTTCTGCTCCTCCTTCTCCTCCTTCTCCTCCTTCTCCTCCTGCTCCTGCTCCTCCTCCTCCTCCTCCTCCTCCTCCTCCTCCTCCTCATGGTCGTCGACGTCATCATACTCCACGACTTCTGAAATGCTCAAGCGGTCTGGAATTTTTTAAGTTTTTGCATGGTTTGAAACAAGCTGCCCATCTTCTGTTGCTTTGGAGTTCTCGGGCTTGCCGATGGCTTGATGGCCTGGATTTCGGATTCCCTGGCCCTTATTGTTTTTTTGGGGGGGGGGGCTTGAGAATTGCGGCAACAGTGAAGTGTCGCACTTTCTTGGAATGTTCAAGCGCTTTCTTGTAGAAGTTTACCAGATTTTTGACAAATTCAAAGTTCTGGGGGTCTGGAGTTTTCGGGATTCTTGTTCGCTAAGGCTGCAAACTCACAGGACCAAATTCCTTGTCATCTCCTGCTGCTGCTCCTCCTCGTCGTCCCCCTCGTTCTCCTCCTCGTCCTCCCACCTCCCACCTCCCCCCCCCCTCCTGCTCCTGCTGCTCCTGCTCCTCGTGCTCCTCCACTTCGTTTTCCCTGTCCTCCCTTTTATCCGCGTCCTCTTCCTCCTCCTCCTCCTCCTCCTTGTCCTCCTCTTCTTCCTCCTCCTCCTCCTCTTCTTGCTGGGACCTCCTGATGCCTCTTGCAACTTGCTGGGACATTGGGGCCTGTTGGGTTGTCCTAGTGCCTCCATGGACTTTCTGAGGCCTCTTGGTGCACCGCACCTGGAAACCTCCCAGGACCTCCTGGGGCTCCTCCCACCCCGCTTCCCGTCCATCATCTCGTCCTCGCCCTCCATCTCTCTCTCTTTATATATATATATATACACATCTCTCTCTCTCTCTCTCTCTCCCTCATCCCCTCTCTTTCCCTCTCCCCACGGGCACTCCCTCATCATCTCCCCCGTCTCCTGCTTCTGCTCCTCCTCTCGCTCGGCACGCGTTGTCGACGCGTCGAGCTCTCGCCCCCGCCTGCTGCCCAGGAAGGTGAAGCGTGGAAGGGGAGGAGAGGGTGAGGAGGAGGAGGAGGACGCGAGGAAGGGGGACGAGGAGGAGTACAAGAAGGAAGAGGGTGTGCATGAAGATGCGCTCGCAGGAGTGGGGCGCGATGGAGTAGCCTCCCTCTCTTCTTCCCCCGCCCAGAAGATGGCGGAGGTCCAGAGCCTCAGGCGCGAACGTCACATGATGTTTTTTCCCTGTTTTTTTCAGGTTTTCCCCGTGGGGCCGCCTGGAGTGGCACACAAGCTTAGTGCGTAGTCGATTCAGATGATTTGCTCGCCCCCCTGCTGCGCGGATCCATATGAGATCGTTGAAAACGCTGTGGTTCGTGATGATTCAGGACAGCCCTACGGAAACACATGGTGTGTGCTTTCCCATTTCGAATGTAGAAATACCAACGCGGGCAAATATTGAGTGGTGTATGCGCGCGCGGCGACGATGGCGATGGCCACGGCCGCGATGGCGTTGGCGACGACGGCCACGACGACGGCGACTCTGACGAAGACGACGATGACAGCGACGTCGACGACGACGGCGACGGCGACGACGATGACAACGGTGACAGCGGCGACGTGGACGACGGTGTCGCGACGACGGCGTCATTGACGATGACGTCTGTGGCGGTGGCGACGACGGCGGCGAGGACGGCGGCGACGACGACGACGACGATATCGGCGACGTCGTTGACCTTCACGTGCTCTGCATACGCAGATGTGTTTCTGTAATACTGTTTGTGTGTATATGCCCTAACACATATAGGTATGTACAGCAGAACACAAGTACGCTTCTACATTATCTATACAGACCCATATGAAACACATACAGTCCGACAGTACATCTATATATATATACACACACCGGGTTTACATGGACGCCAGTCCCACACTTCTTTTACATTTTACATATACGCATATGCGTGAATCTGGTAAAGTTACATCATGTCATTCCGAGCATGCTTTCGAAACAAATCCACCGCGGCCGTTTGCGAGCGACCCACAGATGTCTTATCCGAGTGGAATACATGCTACATCTTCGTCGCAAAACACCACTTCGAACAAGACCAGCGCTTGAGGAGTACGCGGGGATGTAGGAGGATGGACAGGGGAGGAATATGGTATAGTCGGAGCGCGATGGATGACGATGATGAGGGGGGAAACTGTAGAAGCGGGAGAGGGAAATCATAATGAAATGATGAGGAATGTCGACAGGACGCCTGGGATTCCCAGGACGCCCGGGACGCCCTCGTGAGGAATGTCGGCAGGAATCATCATAGACGCCCAGGACGCCCCAGAGGGCCTCTGGGGGCCGCCCCGCGAATCCCCTGAAGGCTTCACTCAGGAGGCCCCAATGCAGTATCCCCTCATGGTCGCTCCGACGGGAGGGGGGGTGGGAGTGGAGGTGGGAACGGAGGTGGAGGGGGGAGGGGGGGATAGGAGAGCAGGAGGGGGGAGGAGATGTGGAGGGGAGGTGGAGGGGAGGTAGAGGTGGAGGGGAGGTGAAGTTGGGAGGGGAGGGGAGGTGGAGGGGAGGGGGGTGGGAGGGAGGTGGAGGGGGTGGAGGGGGCAGGGGGGAGGGGGGGGAGATGGGATGGGAGGGCAGGAGAGCAGCAGTGGGGGGCAGGGTTGGCCCTGGGCCCTGGGTGGGTCCGCGCCACGGGGGCCGGGGCTCGGGGCAGGAGCCCCACCAGCGGTCAGCTCGGCCGATCCCCTTCGGTGGTGCCCCGGGAAGCCCGACGACTACAACTTAGAGTAGGAAAAGGTACCCACACCGCTACCCTCGCCCCGTTGTCGCCGTTTTGTGCTTCATCGGAGGCCCTCGTCGCCACCGATGGATTCGCTTCGAAATTCTGGGCAGAACGCACCCCGGGAGAGATCAGGGGAGTAGCGGCATCGATACTCTTCTGGTCTTGGTCTCCCCTCTAAAAAAAAAGGTGTGTGTGTGTGTGTGTATGTGGGTGTGAAGAAAGGTGCACCTCTCGTGCCCCTCAGGGGCCCTATAGGGGCCCGCTGGGGCAAGAGGGGCACGAGGGGGGTGCACGTGTTTCTCCTCGCCCCCCCCCCGCCCACTTATCGCCCCCCTCCACTCTGCAACGCTCACCCACACCTGATGGATGATGGGCTGCGGAGCGAAATTGAGGCACATCCTCTGGAACCAACGCGAGCGCCGAGCTGTGAAGCCGAGCACTGCAGGAACAGGACCCTAGAGCTGTGAACCCCTAGACCTGCTGGAACCAACGCTAAGCGGATAAGGAACAGGTGCAGCACCCCGTGGCGCACTGCGAGCCCCGACAGACACTCAGAGGTGCCCCACCCGAGGAACGGCCTCTGGTCGCGGCCGCTTCCTGGGCCGCTCGCTGCGGCCTCGTCCTCCGCCCTCTCCAGCTCCTCCCTTACCCCTTGGCATCGCTCGGACGTGTGCATTTTTCCTTCGGCGAGGGCCATCGAGGAACATCCTTGACCATTTGGCGAAAAAACCACGCACGAAACCGACAAAAAACACAAAACATTGACGTCCGAGCGATGGGCGAGTACCCTGGGCCCAGGGGCTGCAGCTCCGCGGCCGATCGGCCAGGCCGGCGCTCGCGCGGCCCCCGCGTGGCACCCGGGCAGGCCGCTCGGAGCCCCGCTCCGAGCGCTCGGCCACGTCTCTCTGCGCCTCCGGCGGCCGCCCCCGCCGCCGCGCCCCCGCGCGACCCGACCAGGCGAGGAGGGCGAGAGAGAACACCGGCGCAGGACCCCCTCCGCCCCCCGGTCGATGCAAACGGTCACCGAGCGCGTTCACTCGCAAAGAGCCTACTCGCAACCGTCCAAGAAACAGATGTTTCGCGCCTTTGTGATGGACCGTAAATCCCCCGGGGCGGATCCAGGCCACTTGCGAGTAGTTACTTTGCGAGTAGTGGAGCGCGGTTGTCTAGACGGGGTCAGCCAGAGTGCCAGATCTTGCAGGATCCTGCAGGGCTAGGGGTTCGTAGACCTGATTTTGCGTTGCGTGCAGGATCTTGCAGGCTCCTGCAGGATTTCGCAGGATGTTGCAAAGCCTGACTGACCCGGGTGCGCATTGACCCTGCTCAGTAGATCTCCGAGAAAGGGTATTCCAAGGTGGGGTTAAGAGACGAACCCAGCTGGAGGGTCACGTGGCCTTCTTCCAGGAGCCGTTCCGGGCGATGGTCGCTCCTCGAACCCCCCACCTTACCCCTACCCCACCTTTCCGTCCCCCCGCCCTCGGGGCCCCCGCCGTTGCCGTTGCTCACGTAGTCCCGTCGGTTGCTTCTCTCGTCCTCCCCTGGTGGCGCGGGGGGAGGCGACGGCTGAGGCGGAGGGGGAGGAGCAGGAGGAGGGGGAGGAGGAGGAGGAGGGGGAGGAGGAGGAGGAGGAGGAGCAGGAGGGGGAGGGGGAGGGGGAGGAGGAGGAGGAGGAGGAGGAGGAGGAGGAGGAGGGAGGAGGAGGAGGAGGAGGAGGAGGAGGAGGAGGAGGGGAGGGGGGAGGGAGAAGGGGGAGGAGGAGGAGGAGGAGGAGGGGGAGGGGGAGGAGGATCTCGCCCGTCTCTTGCCTCGTTGCCGTCTCCGTCGTCGTGGTAGTCCTCCGGTCTCGGCCTCCCGCCCCCGTCGTCGTCTTCCCTCCACGCGTGGGAACGCCGATGCCCACGGGTGCAGGGCGCTCGAGCAGGCCCCCCCCCCCCCGCCGCTCGAGCTCTTCGCCCGCGGCAGGAGACACCGCGGCCACCACGACGACCCCGGCGCAGAGCCCGGCGAGGACGGCGCAGAGTTTTCCGCGCTCCGCCCTCTGTCAGACCCGTGCCTTCCTGTCTCTCTGTCTCGCTGTCTCTCTCTCTCTCTTTCTCTCTCGTCCTCTCTTCCGTCCTCTCTCCCGTCCTCTTTCCCTCTCGCTGTTTCTCTCTCTCTCTCCCTCTATCTGTCACTCTCCCTTCCTTTCTCTCTCTCTCTTTGTTTGTTTGTCAACCCTCTCTCTCTTCACATACCCACGTGTATGCATGTATACATATGTGTATATGTGCATATATATATATATATATATATATGTTCTCTTCATCGGGTGCATACACACACACTCTCTGTATACACGTGTGTACATGTCCATATCTCTGTTTTCTTCGCTCTCTTTGTCCCTCTCTCTCTCTCTCCTGTCGCTAGCTGCATACGTGCAAAGAGAACGAGTCGAAGGAATAGTTGGAGGAGGATGCACAGCAGGGGCATGACGAGGTGGCAAGGCAGGAGGCGGGAGGGAGTCCAGGGGTGGAGAGTGCGCGGGAGACACGTGAAAGCCATGGGAGAGTCCAGGGAAACAAAGTGCTTACGTGGGAGTAGTTTAGAACCAAAAGCGAACTTACACCAGAGAAAAACCCGATCAGTGGATGGTTTGATGAATCGTGGGATCGATAATGAGATCGATAAGGAGATCGACCAGGAACCCGGGAACCCGGGAACCAACCGAAATCGACCCGGAACCAATGACCAGGAACCAAGGAACCCGGAATCCAGGAACCCAGCCGGCCACAAAAATCAGCCAAATTTTTCAATTTCCTCCCCACCGGACCCATTTCGTTCATATTCAATGTCTGCGATCCGATGCGATTCGCTTCTTGCATGGCACCGTCGTGAATCCTGGCGCGGTCGATTCGATGCGAGCGGGTTTCCGTGCCGACGCAGACCCGTCCGATATACGCTCCGATCCGATCCGGATTCGGGTCGGAGTGACCCAGTGCCCCGGATAAAAATGTTCCCCCCCCCTTAACGCCCCCCATTCCTAAACCTATTTTAATTGGATTTAATTGTGGAGAGGGGCGCGGAGGCCGAACTTGATAATCCACGGGGGAAGTTGCGAATCGAAATTGCTATCATCTCATGTTGACTAGCAACAGCATCAAACATGCTGAGCATGGCCATGCTGGTCTCATCATATCAGCTTCCGCAATCACGAGCGTGTGGCAGGGCTGTGGCAGGGCTGTCGGTCTTGTGCCAAGATCTACAAGGTCAGTCTACACGAG
>CAUYUJ010022256.1:82500-126186 GCA_963575745.1 Prorocentrum cordatum
TGTCCCTCTACAGGAGGAATATTCAAAAATAGTCCACAAAGAGTCTGGGGACGATGTTGTGAGTACTTGAGGCCATCTGGGAGTATGTTTTGACATTTGTTTGTCCAACATCCGCCTGTAGGGGGACATGGCCGACCTAAGCCCTCAGGAGGCGGCGGGATTTCTCAGAGGCCCTCGCGCCTTCTGAGAGGGTTTCTCAATGTCTTCGGGGAAAGCTAAGGGAACTTCTCAGGAGGCTGGTTGACTTTGGAGCCTTCTCATAAGGCTTGGAGAGCTTCTCAGAAGGCCCCTTCTCACTTCCCCCCCGGGCTCGAAGCCAAAGGGGGGCACCGAAAGGGGGTCGATAAGATGAAGCAGGAGGCCATGATATCTCCGAAGATCTCATGGCCCCCTCTCCTTCTTTCAACACGCCGCCTGGCCGCCCCCTCGCCCGCGCACGTGCCTCGGGCGGGCGAGGATCTGCGAACTCCTCTCTTTGACGCTGCCCCTCTTCGGGAGTTCGGATTCTTGCATGAGGGCGGTTCGAACGTTCTCGTTGGTTCTTTCACTAACTCAAAACAGACGCCCAGTCCCAAAAACGCGATGGCCAAGACAGAACGCAGTCTCCTCGAGGCTTCGGGGAGGGAGATTTTAGGGTTTAGGGTTTTACCAGGGTGACAACGACGAACGCAAAACATGCCCCGAAATCTTTGGCCGATCTTCGAATCCTCGGTAAATCTGCGATTTGGGGGTTGGGGATGTGTTTTGTCTTGGCCATTCTTGAAGGTCTTCTCGCTTCCGGATGCATCCCAGCTGCGCCTCGTCGAGGGCTCGCTCTGGGTGCCCGGGTCGTCCCGAACGGTGGCCCGAGTTCTGACCCGAAAGCCGCCGGGCGGCGGAGAGGGCGGTGATGACCAGGCAGGCGTGGTGCACAGACACAAGGAAGAGTTGATCCCCCAGAAAGTATGGGAAAATGTATGGGAAGTGGAGGGGAAGACGAACCCCCCAAAAATATGGGGAAATATGGGGAATGCTTTTATTTGTTTGTATTTATTTGTGTGTGTCCTGGGGCCCCTTCAGTGGTTATCATGGCTTGGGGCCATGAGATCTCCCAGGTTTCACGGCCCCCGCTGTACGGAGCTGAGAGGAAGACAGAGCCTGCTCAGAGCGGTCCGGAACGCGCCCGAGACCTCCCCAGAGCCGCCGGATTTCGGAGATTCCCGAGGCATCCTCCCCGAATTCATTCCCCCCGTGACGGTGTGGATCTCATGGCCCAGGCCCATGAGATCTCCCGGGCTTCACGGCCCTCGATGCATCA
Organism: Prorocentrum cordatum; assembly: GCA_963575745.1. Lineage (NCBI taxonomy): Eukaryota > Dinophyceae > Prorocentrales > Prorocentraceae > Prorocentrum > Prorocentrum cordatum. Next base: position 83,798 of record CAUYUJ010022256.1, read on the forward strand.
TGCAGAGCGGCCCCTGGCCCGCCCGTCCTCGTCTCGGCCACGCGCCGAGGAGTGTATGGGGGGATGAGAAGGCTTCTTAGAACCACCCCCTGCTGCTCAGAAAGCGCGGGCCTTGTCTATCCTCCTCCTCCTCCTCCTCCTCCTCCTCGACGGCTACGGGCCCTGCTGGGGGCCCCTCCTCGTCCCTACATTGCGCTGGATCTTTCGAAACACTCGTATCAGAACGCAACACGTGGAGCAGAGGCCCAGGTGTTCTTCCTCGACGTGGTGTTGAGGAGCCAGACCTGCCTCGCGAGAGGGTCGCCGAGCTGCGGACGCTCGGCAGTGCGATCAGGAGCTACACGAAGGCCCTCCAGCACTGGCGACGCCGCAGAGCCCACGAGCGCCAGAAGTTCATAGAGGACGAACTCAGACAAGCATGGAGAGGCCGTGACATGGCCCAGGTTCCTCGGCTTGCCCGCTCGCTGGCACGCACGGGCATCGGCGTGAAGAACCGCAACTACAGATCACACGCCTCGTGCAACCCGACGTGCGACGAGTGGTCCACCTTCCTTGCGCAGGACCCGCTCCAGGGCGGCTTGGCAGCTAATCGCACGACCGTCCCTCTCTGCCACAACTTGAAGCCCGACAGGCTCACGGACCTGGGCAACACTTCGGACTACGCCATCCCCGATACGGTGCACATATCCGAGGAGGACGTTCGTGGGGGCCAGTCGGACTTCAAGATGACAATCAAGGCCCTTCGCCGCACGAAGATTGGCAAGTTTGCGCCGTCCTGGTCTGCTCCCTCGGAGATTTTCAAGATGATCGTGGACCCAGGGTGGCTCAGCAGTCCAACCTTGTATGCCCGTCTGCCCTGGGGAGTGGGAGCTCGACGACCGCTGGTGATGGAAGAAGAACCCCGAGCGCCTGATCCCTATGCGCGCCTGCAGCTTCGCCACCTTGAGGCATTGGGAGAAGGACGTCGTCGCCTGTACCGCCTTATGCTGCACGTACGACGCATTGGATTGTTACCAGTGCAGGCGTCTCTTTCGTATGGATTTGCCCCAGATAAGCGAAATGGGAAGACAGGAGCTGCAGGCAGACGGCTGGTGCATGTCTTGTGCCCTTTCTGGAGAGCTGTAATGAGGGGGGGACTTCTTCGTGGGAGCACCTTCCGACCGCCAGCGTGGGCGTTCGCGGCTCGGGGCAGACGAAGGGGACATTTGATGATGGCGACGAGGGTCGTGGCGTGGAAGGGGCACCACTCAGGACAGTACATGCTCCACAAGAGCTACGACGCCACGAACGCGTTCGGGTGCGGCCGCAAGGAGGACCTAGAGCGCTCCGTCAGGAACCGATTGGAGGAGGAGGAGGAGGAGATCAAGGACGAGGACCTCAACTACGTGACGGCGATCTCCCGTCAGAGACGTTTGGCGCTTACCGTGGTCATCCCAGCTGCAGACGGCGAGGTGGCCCTGAGGAGCGGATCAGGAGGGTTCATGGGGGACACATCGGAGCCAGAGATTTTCATGAGTAACTACCACGCCGCAGTGGCGAAGTGGGCCGAAGTGGAGACGGCCCGATCCAACGGCGAGATGCTCATCAGGATGCAGAACTTGCCCGAGGTCGACGCAAGCCTGGGATGCTTTGTGGACGACATCTTCAAGACCCAGCTTCTGTCGGAGCCCCAGTCAGCAGCGGAGGTGACCCGCCTCTCGCTGCGTAGCGACCAGGGGTTGGACCAGGCCCTAGCGGAGAGGGCCTACGGCCAGAACAGGGCCAAGCAGGACGTGGTGCCCGCTTTTCCCTCGAGGCAGCTGGTACGACGTACGATCACGGAGCTGAATCGCAGCGGCTGCCGCAGCAGCTATGAGCTGAAGCACCTGGGCGCCTGGTTCAACGCGGTGAACAGCAACAGCAATGAGCTCAAGGCACGGCTGGCGGCGATCACGAAAGGCTGGATGATGGTGCAGGGGTTCTGGCATTCGTCGTCGCCATTACGAGTCAAGCGATTGATGTTCATATCCCTGGTGAGCGGTGCGGCCCTCTCGGGCACAGTGGCATTTTGCTGGACGGCCGCGGAGACCAGGCAGTTGTGTGGTGCATTGGCGTGCAAGCTACGTTCTATGATGGGAGGCGCGGCCAAGGCGGGACCATCGCATATCACGACGCTTACCACACGTGAGGTATATAGGCATTGGAATCTCGTGTCCTTTGCTTTGGAAGCAACAGTTCAAAGGCTGAAGGCATGGCAGGCGATTGCGAGAGCGCCTCGGAACCATGCCCACTTGCTGGCCATCTTTTACGGCGAGATGCAGTGGGAGGCCACCAGCGCCTACCGCTGCCCACCGACGCTGCTAGAGGACGGCCGCTTCAACGACACGACGCTGATCCACCCTTGGGCGCGTCAGCTCCGACAGGACTTGGAGGTGATGTGCAGCGCACCTGAGGCGGAGTCATTCGCAGAGGTGTGGGGGTTTGGCTCTGTGCTGGACCTGCTGTGGGACGAGGAGGTGAACTACCTCTTCACCTCTTTTGATCCGCGGTGCCTGCGCAGCGCCTTTGCTGCAGTACAGTGGGCACCGCCACCTTGCCTGGCGGACGCTGTGCCAGCCGCCCAGGACGATCAGCTGACTTGGGAAAAAGGAGAAGCGGACGTCTTTGTTTGCACGATCAGAGCCAACCCAGATGACCCGATATGTGGACAGAGCTTTCGCACGCGTGCAGCGCTCGTGGCACATGTATGTCAGTCTCGACAACAAGGGCATGGGGGACAGAGTTTATTCAATATTCTAACGCCTAGCAATGCATGCGTCAACTGCAACACGGTCTTTCAGAGCAGGGGGAGGCGGTGAGGCATCTGGCACGGTCATGGCACGCTGGGAGATGTATCAAGCACAACACGGCGTACCCGTACACGCACCACCTACCTACTACGCACGTGTGCGCGCTGTGCCAGTCCTCGTTCGCGACCTACGAGAACCCCCGCAGCCACTTGTGCTCGCACCTGCCGCCGACGCAGGAGGGCAGATCCATCTCAGTCGTCACACCGAGACCTGTACCGTTCAGACCAAGGCCGAGGGTGAAAAGGCTCGCAGCGCCCGCGTCAGGACCACGTCTGAGAGGGAGTGAGATTCGCACAGTCGAGCGCTTGTTTGTCAGCAGCACCACTCTCTTACCTAATGGAAGTGGAGAAGTCGGGGAGGTGGCGCCCACGCAAGGGGGGCTCCTTGGCTCTGTCGCCGACTGGTGGGCAAGCGCCCAACGGCGGCGACGGGAATCAGCAGCGCAAGGGGGGAGCTCGAGCCGAGGGAGGAGCACGACTCCAACGTGGCGGCGGAGGCAACGAGGGCTCGGGGACCAAGCCGAAGGTCAGACGCGGCGGTCGGAGGCGGGCCGAGCGGAAGGACCGCAAGTTGAACACCAAGGATGCTGGCCTCCGAGAGATCCTGCTACTTCTGAGCATGCAAGTGGCCCAGCTCACCTAGAAATCGCGGGCACTATGGGGGATCGCCACCAGGACTATCTTGATAGAGGAAAAGAGCGGCGCGGTGAAGGCCATGCAGCAGGAGTCGAAGGATTTCTCGGACCACGCGGCGAACCTCCGCACGCAGATAGGCAAGTACAAGGAGGACGCCAAGAAGGCGAGCGGCTCCGACGCGGGGGCCGAGAAGGAGGCGGCGATGAAGGGCCGAGGAGATCCAGAAGGAGCTGCGCGCGCTGGGCCCCCCCGCCCCAGCTCTCTTCGCGGCGCTCGTCGAGAGCCTGGCGGCCGAGGAGGTTGGGGCGGTCAACCGCAGGGCGCTGGAGGCGATGAAGCAGGAGTTCGTAGAGGCCCCGCCCACGGACGTCCGCCTGTGCAGGCTGGAGAGCTGCAAGGACGAGGACATGATCAAGATCGTGCTGGCCCTCGACGACAAATCCAAGGAGGGGGTGATCGCGGCCTCACTGCACGCGATGGGCGCCCAGGTGACGAGTGGCATGGCCCCCTCGATCAGCGCCTGGATCGACGCGCTGAAGGCGGCTTGAGCCCTGCAGGTGAGCCTGCCGAGCCTGACGGATGCAGCTTCGCCGCTCTGCGCCCAGACGTTGGAAGGGGTCGTGTCATTGTCGTCCGAGTCGGGGGAGGAGGAGGGATTTATGTAGAGTCTTGTCACCCCTACAGCCCCCGCGGCTTCGCCGTACTCGCGGTGTTCTGACGGATTATCGCGGGGGCTGTGGGGGGGACGAAGACGCCGTTCCTCTTTGGACCGACTAGAGTCGGCAACCGTCGAGGCCACTGACCGTCTCGGTGGGTTAGTATCCCTGGACCGATGTGCACGCACTGCCTCGGAGCCATCGAGCTTCGGGATGCGCAGCCGTGCGCACCTGGCATAGCAGCAGCACCAGCACGGTGCGGACGGCGGACATGTGAATCTTTCTAGCAGTTTTACCCTGTGACGGGTTGCCCAGCTCGCGTGCAGCGTGTGGTCAGTCACCTCGTGCACGAGTGCTGTGTGTATACGCGTTAGATGTCTCTTGCGAGCATTGGAGTACTTCGTAATCTTGTCCAGCAGCCGCGTGCAAGCAAGCAAGCAAGCTCCTCCTCCTCCTCATCTTTCTCCTCCTCCTCCTCCTCCGCCTCCTCCTCCTCCTCCTCCTCCTCCTCCTCCTCCTCCTCCCCCTCCTCACTCCCCTCCATATGGCAGTGCTGGTGGAACATTGGCCTATCAGAAGCCCTGGTCGCCCCGGCCCCCTGCGGCCTGGCCCCGCTCGCCACGAGTCGCCCTGCGCTCACGGGGTGCCCTCCTGCGGGGTCTTCCTCCGAGGCCGCCTCTTGCCCCTCCTCTTCCTCCTCTTCCTCCTCCTGCTCCTCCGCCTCCTGCCCCCTCCTCCTCGGCGCGCGCCTACAGGCGGAGCGGGACCGCGACCGCAAGCGGCGCAGGCGCCCGGAGTGCGCCGTCGAGCTGGCGGCACGCTCGGCCCCCGCCCCCCGCCCAGGCCGATCCCTCCGACGATCCGGCCGCCGTCCCAGGGCCGGCCGGCGCGTCCGGCAGACAGAGGGGGCGGGCCTGCTCGGGAGGCCCGGCAGGGCTCGGGCCTTCTAAGTCTCCGAGCGCGCTCCACTGCTCGCAGTGCGCCGACTCGCAGTGCGCCCGAAGACACACGTGGGCTGCTCGGATGCAGTTTGTCGTGGATCCCCCGCGGCGGATCCGGGCCGTCTGCGACTCGCTACCTCTGCGAGTAGTGGAACGCGCTCGTCGAGAGAAGTTTGCTCAGCCTTCCCCGAAGCCGCGAAGGGCTTCTCAGATGGCCCACCCCGTCTCACTTCGCCTCTGGGCACACCGCCGACAGACCTCAACGACCTGACTTGTTTCAGCCCAGGCGTTTCTCGCTGATCTCGGCCCCTGGGGCCCAAGGACCGCGCCCTGGGTCCATCAGGAAGGGACTCGGCACGATCTTTGGGAGGGGTAGCGAGCCCAAACGTCAAGGGGGGCCCAAGAGGTCGGCGAATCAGCCGTTCCAGAGCTTTCTGGAACGCCTTCGGAGCGTTCCTGCTCGCTCCATGTCGTCCTGGCCCGCCTGTAGGCCCACCAAATAATGTTCTAATAACCTTGTGTGGTTTGCAGGACATGTTCTTAGAACATTTCTGGCTGGGTCTGTCTTGTTTTAACATATAGGGTTTATGTTCTACGAGCATAGTTTCTGTTCTTAGAACATTTCTGGGTTCTAAGAAACATTCGTGGTAGGCCTATAGACATGTTGGGACGGTCGGTCCCTGTTCAACTATCGGCGATGTGCAGCCCATGTCGGCTCGATGCTTCCCCCCCCATGAACCCGTCCCCCCTCTGTCGCTGCTCTTCGAGGGCGTGCTGAGTTGTTGTTCGCTTTTCGGCCTTCTCGGGGCCCTCGAGGCGGGCCGGACGTGGCTCGGGACGAGAGGCAGCTCCTGGGGAGAGCCCAGGGGTCCCGCGGCCTGCTTTCTCCTCTCCGGGGCCCACTTCCCCTGGTCAGTGCCAGCACTCCTCGGGCAGGAGGAGGGGGTGGTCCGGTGCGAAGCACGGGCGGGGAGCCCCGAGGCTCTCCTGCCCCAGGCGGCGGGGGGGTCGCACGGCGGCCGCCTGGCGCCGCTGCCGCCGCCGCCGCCGTCGCCTTCGCCGTCGTCGTCATCGCTGTCGTCGCTGTCGTCGTCGTCCGTCGTCGTCGTCGTCGTCGTCGTCGTCGTCGTCGTCGTCGTCGTCGTCGTCGTCGTCGTCGTCCGTCCGTCCGTCCGTCCGTCCGTCCGTCCGTCGTCGTCGTCCGTCCGTCGTCGTCGTCATCGTCCGTCCGTAGTCTGCGTCGTCGTCAGTGGCAACGTTAGGCGCCCACTCATCACTGATGGGGCGCAGGTGCCCCAACACCGCCTCGCAGCCTGCTGCTCTGCGATGCGTTGAAATTCGTGTCAACTCGGGCCTGTCTCTCTACAGGAGGAATATTCAAAAGTGGTCAAACAAGAGTCTGGGGACGACTTTTTAGCATTTTTGGCAATTTTGGGGTATTTGTTTGACTATTTTTCATTTTCCGTCCAAAGTCCCCCTGTAGGAGGACAGTCCCGACTTCAGATTAGTGGTCGATATCGACCCCGTTCTTTCTTCCCCCTAGAGGGGGAGGTCACCATCTTCGGTGGAGCGCGTCGGAGGCTCAACCAGGCCCCGAGCGTGTGAAGAGCCCGTACCTCCCGCGGCACGACGAGACGATTCGTGGCTCTGGGAAGGGGCCCCCCCTTCCTCCTGCCCCTCCCCGTCTCCGTCTCTCCCCCCCCCTTGCACAGCCCCTTCACTCACCCCACCACCTGGGAGGTTGAGTCCAGCATCGGCGCTGGGATACCCGTTGTCGAAAGCCATCCAGATCCGTCACAATCCCATGTCATTCCGCTTACTCTTGTCTGCCGAGTCCGGGTCATTCCGGCTTGATCTTACGCCCTGCGCCTGATCTGGGCCAGTCCAACTCCATGGCCCCTCATTTGATCACGATCTTTCTCACTGTATTCCACGCCGGTCCCGCCTTGTCTTGATCTTGCAAAAACCTCCCAGGAGTCAGCTCCAACGCCCCCCGTCCTCCCTCCCGAATCCCCTCCCGCGCCGGTTGTCCTGGGGGCGGGGCGGTGGGTGCAGCCCGGGAAACTCTGTGCTGGAGGAGATCTGGGCTCCTTGCCAGTGCAGCCACGGGCCAGCGTTTTCGGATATGGGTGGCCTCCGGGATCATGCCCCAAACCCTCCAATTCAAGGGGTCTCTCCCTGGGACTTCTGGTATGGCCCGAGGGGCTCCAGGAACTCCCCCGAGCCTTCTGCTTCGTCGCTGGGATGCGGTCCAGGCTCGGGGGCCAAGGGGGACTCGGCATCTCCGAAACCGCGACTGAGCCGCACAGGATCCCCTGCCTGCTCTGGTCAAGTGGCCAGCCCGACTGCAGAGCTTCCGACGCGCGAGGGTGAGTGGGCAGCAGCTGTGCGATCACAGAGGCCGCGGCCCCACCTCTTCAGGGGCAACGTTAGGGAGGGGGTAGGCTCAGGCGGAGAACCCCCAAATCGCCCACTCTTCGCCGACAGCGGCCCGATGACCCACCCCGCCCCAGAACGTGCGGGGTCGTTGTCACGAGCCCATCGCCAATCTATGGGCGATGTATCGCCGATGCCACGCCGATGTGATTCCCCTTCTGAGCCTCCTGAGCCAGTCGACCCCCCTCTCTGTGCGCGGGACCTCTTCGAGCAGGACCCCACCGACGGGCGACGCCTCAGGGCCCACGGCATGGCCCTGGGCAGCCCGCCGTGGTGCTGTCTTCACGACGCCACGGGGACGCCGCGGACGTTGCCCACTCGAGACGAGAGGTCGCTTGCCCAACAGCGACCGTTGTCGGCTCTGCACAATACCCTCAACCCACCCGCAACATTCATTTCTCGAGCCCCTGGAGCTCGAGAGCACGCCCTCGAGGGGACGCCCTGCTGGGCGTCGTGGAATTTGTTCCCGAGCCCCTCGAGAGGACGCCCTCGCCAGGCGCGCCGAGAGGATGCCCTCGAGAGGCCAAGCCCCCGGGGGCCGAGGGGCCACGAGCCGCGCCTCGCGCGCCGCGGCCCGGGCCAGAGGGAGCTGCCCCTCGGCAAGGGTTGGCCTCGCGAGGGCGCGGATGCGGAGCGCGCACCGCGGGGCGCGCGCCACGCCGGGAGAGCTGCGGCCAAGACTTAGAGGATGGAAACGTGCCGATGCCCCTACCCCTTCGCCCATTCTTGCTCCTCCTCCTCCTCCTCCTTTTTGGGCCCCCTGTGAGGTCCTCGTCGCCACTGCCGGAATCGCCTCGAAATTCTGGTCAGAGCGCGCCCCCGTGAGGGGTCCAGGGAGTAGCAGTATCTGTTGGTTTCCCCATGGGGAGCTGCCCTCCGCCCTGGGCCTCGAAGGACATCCTTGTTCGGACACAGAGAAGGCCCGCCCAGACAAGTCGCCTGAGGAAATCTGCACTGGTTCGCTCGGCGTTGGCATTCGAGTGTACCAGTGCTTTCCGCAGTCAGTTTCGCTGATCGACAAGAAACTCGCCGCCGGATGCATTCGGTTGTGTTTGGACGTCGGGTTAGCTGCCCCGCTGGGTCCAGCTGGAAGGCGGTGCCGTGCGCACGTTGAGTGCCCCTGGCAGCTTTTACTAAAGTCTAGGCCTCCTAGATGGGGTCGGAGTAGATGGGGTCGGACCGAGTCGGAGGATGCCGCCACATCGCCGATGCATCGCCAATGCGGCTTGATGTTGAGCCCGATTTGCCTCACGTCGACGTCGCTGGTGCATTGCCCACGTCGACGATGGATTGCTGGTGCATCGCCGATGCATCGCCGATGTATCGGCAATGCGGCGTGATCCGTCGACCATATCGACCCTATGTAGGAGTCCTCTATAAAGGGCGTTCTTCCAAAGGGTGTTCTGTCCACCCCCAACTTTTGCTCTTCGTGTTGGGTATCTCCACCTCGGCAGTGCTCTTCGTGCGGGGGTCTCGCCACGAGGCCTTGGGCCTTCGGCGAAGGGGGCCAGCCAATGAGTTCGAGGAGGAAGAGTCGACACACACGCTTACACACACTCACTCGCACACACGCACACACGCACGCACGCACGCACGTACGCACGCACGCACGCACCCACACACGCACGCACACGCACACGCTTACACGCTTACACACACACACACACACACACACACGCGCACGCGCACGCGCACGCGCACGCGCACGCGCACGCGCACGCGCACGCGCACGCGCACGCGCACGCGCACGCGCACGCGCACGCGCACGCGCACGCGCACGCGCACGCGCACGCGCACGCGCACGCGCACGCGCACGCGCACGCACACGCACACGCACACGCACACGCACACGCACACGCACACGCACACGCACACGCACACGCACACGCACACGCACACGCACACGCACACGCACACGCACACGCACACGCACACGCACACGCACACACGCACACACGCACGCACGCACGCACGCACGCATTCACACACACACGCACACACACACACATTCACACACACACACACACGCGCGCGCACGCGCACGCGCACGCACACGCACACGCAAACGCACTCGCTCACACACACACACACTTACACACACTTACACACTCACACTTACACACATTTACACACGTGCACACATACTTACACACATTCACGCACACACACACATATTCACACACATTCACACACAGTCACACATACATTCGCACACATTCGCACACATTCGCACACACACACATACACACACACACACACACGCACACACACACCAACAAACAAACACACATACACACGCGCGCGCACTGTCGGAGCTCTGAGCGGTTTTCTTGGATCGTGGTTGGTCCCCCTTCCTCGCGCGCGGAGCGCGCCACGGGCGGCGTCGGAGGCGTTGTCAGGGGTGCCAGCGACGATCCAAGACTTTGGACTTCGGGGCAGTGCTTATTTTTGATATTTGCCGCCTCTTCGTCCTCGAACGCACTTCTGCCTCCCTCGCCGAAGGCCCACGGGTGCACGGCGCGACACCCCCGCACGAGGATCACTCCGAAGGCGGAGCTGTGATCTTGACACGCCTCGTTTCTTCTTCCCTTTTTATGCTCCTGGCCAGCGCTCTCGCTGTCATTTCTCGGCAGTGCCGCGTCGGGCCCTGGGGCCCCCCACGGGTGCCGAGCCGAGCCTGGGGGGCGCCCGCGCCGAGGTGGCGGCGCCCCACGTGTTGGCGGAGGACGCCGCGGCGGCGTCCGTGGGCGTCGAGCCTGGCGCGGGCGGGGTGCCTGAGGCTGAGCTTGCAGGCGGCGGGGGGGTCGCGTTAAGGCGGACGTGTCTCTCTTCAGGAGGAACATTGCGAAATAGTCACAACATAGTCCGGGGACGATTTTTTGGGGAATATTTCTTGGGCTATTTTATTTTCGTCCAAAGGCCCCCTGTAGGGGGACACGCCCGACCCAAGTAAGGCTCGTGGGGCGACCGCCGCCTCCGTCGCCGGCGTCGTCGTCGCTGTCGTCGCTGTCCTCGTCGTCGCTGTCGCCGTCGTCGTCGTCGTCGTCGTCGTTGTCGTCCTCGTCGTCCTCGTCGTCGTCGTCGTCGTCGTCGTCGTCGTCGTCAGTCCGTAGTCTGTGTCGTTTTCAGGGGCAACGTTAGGGGGGGATAGGCTCAAGGGGGGATGCATCGACCCCCGAGCGCCCATGGACCGCGGACGGGGCCCTGAGAGCCCGCCCCGCCCAAGAATGGTCGGTTGCGCTACATGTGGCCTATCGCCGATCTACCGGTGATGTATCGCCGATTCCAGCTGAGTGTTCCCCCTCCTGGGCCGCCCCACCCGATCGTTGCCCCTCACGCGTGTCAGAGGAGTGACAGATACCGACAGCGCTGTCCTTCCCTCGTCGCCACCGCTGGACCCGCCTCGAAGTCGTGGGCAGAATGCGTCCGTGGAGAGGGCCTCGGAGTAGCAGCAGCATGGGCATCTTTTTGTCCCCTCATAGTCTGCGTCGCTTGTATTGTCGTCGTCGTCGTCGTCGTCTGTTCGTCGTCCCATGTGCCGTGTTCAAAATCGTCTGCGGCGTGCCGCCTGTGTGTTTGTGTCTGTGATTCGTCGTCGGCATCGCCGTCGTCGTCTGTCTGTCTCTCCGCGGCCGTCGTCAACCTGTGCCGTCGTTGTCGTCGCAGTTCATGTGCCGATTGCCTGGGTCACGTACGTTGGTACGTGCACTGCCTCCAGCCCGCCACCGTCTTGCCAGACCGCTCGTTGAGAGCAGTTTCTGTTGATTGCTCTGGCTGTTGCCAAAGGCTATCCAGCTGCCTGCGGCAAGCTCCGCCGCCGTGCCAGCGCAGCACTCCTTGTGGCGGCTCTTGAGGGGGCTCGCATGGGGCCTGCTTATCTGGGCCGTCTTGTGGCTGTCTTTGGGGTCCTGTGGGGCCATCGTGGGGCCAACTTAGGACCCTCTTGGAACTCACAGGCCGTCTTGGGGCCCTCTTGGGCCGTCTCGGGAGGGTCGGGCGATGCACGCATGGGATTGTGAGTACGAGGGGGTCCCTCAGAAGAAGTCTTCCAGAACCCCGCCAAGCAGCACTTGGCTAACACACCTCAACGTGCCAGGGGGAGCGGCGGCGGATCGAGGACGCCAGAGGCGCCCCACTGGCCACCTGCTAGTTTGACGGAATTGCAGACAGCAGTGACATTCGCGACGCGCCATGCATTCAAACCATCCGTGTCGGACGCCTTTTAAAGGCTTTGGGGGGGGGGGCGTCTGCGGGGTCTCTTGGGAGTATTGGGCATCCTGAGGGCTTACGGGGTGGCTGTTTGGGGTATGTTGTGGGCCTGAGGGCCGTCTTGATCGTGGTGGATCTATTGACTTCTCTCGGAGAGGCTCGGTGGACCTGTTCTGTGGCAGTCTGGGCGGGTCTTGGCTCGGTGTGGGGGCTTTCTTCGGAGCGTGATTTGGCCGTCTTAGGGCGTCTTTGGGCCGCCTTGGGGCGCCCTGGGGGCGTCGCAGTGCTCCCGGACGCCTCTGAAGCCGGAAGGCAAACCATCGAACTTTTGCTTGCTTTTTCATTGGGTGTAGCCTTTCAGGGCCTCGCTCGCTGGAGGCATCTTTCGGTGCCCCTCTGGAGATTCCGGGGCTCGCTGGGGCCTCGCTGGGCCGTTCCAGGCTGGACTCGAGGCACTTTGCGGGTCGTCTTGGGGCGGTTGCAGGGAAACGCTGAGGCCTCCACGGACTCCACTCGCTTCTAAGCGCCCGGAGGCGCGGGGGACGGCCGACAGGGTGGGGCCCTCTGGTTTGCCGCGGCTTCTTGACGAACCCGTCCTGGAGTTTGACGGCCCAGCTTTCGGTGCGAGTTTGCAGCGGGAGTTCGCGTCACTCTCTTGCTGGGCTCGCCAGGCCAACCCGAGTCTGCCGAACCCGAGTCTTGCACATCTCTCCCGTCCCTGGCGCTTGTCGCCCTGTTTGGGACCGCCTGGAGGCTTGTCGCCGCCACGGCTTGAGCCGGATCGAAATACGGGTCCAGATGTCAAGGGAGGAAAAACCGCCCAGACCCGATGATTGGCGTCGGCTCAATGGCCCAGGGCGTTTGTGAAACAGCCCTGCCCCGTTCGATTCCTTCTCTGGGTGCGTTTACGCAACGGCATCGCGTGTCGGGGTGATTATCTATGGGGGCTGCATCTTCTGCCCCCCAAGATATGGGACCTGGCAGGGGCCCACGGACCGATTCTGAGCGGATGTGGTCCAGGCGGGGCCCAGCGGCGCCGCTGCCTCCACGGGAGGAGGAGGGCGAGCTGCGGCGACGGCAGTGGGCCTTTTTTTGGGGGGGGGGGGGGCCCGCTCCTGGCCCTCCGGCGGTCGGAGGACGGGGGCCGAGCGAGGACGGCGGCCCTGCGTTCGGGGAGGCGCGAGGCCTCGTGCGCCGGCGCTCGGGCCTGCCGCCTGCCCTCCGGAGCGAGGCGGGCCCCGACCGCCCCGTCCCGGAAGCGGAACAGGCCCCCCGCCCCCCCCACTCCCTTCCACTGTGGTGAACTTGGGTGGTTGTAAGGTTTAGCAGACTTAGCAAGTTGGTTTCGGAACTTACAAGTTGCGCTAACTGAGCGCAAGTAGTTGCAAGTACTTGCATGTTGACGTGCAGCCACTGCATTTTTAGCTCCCGAATTGTTGTTTATTCTATAAGCGATGCGCAAGGCGAGCGACACCTGCATTGGAAAGCGATGTTTTTTTTGCGCTGCTGCGCATAAGCAAGCAGGTAGCAGCTCACGCGATGTCTCACCACTTGAACATGGGAGGCACTATCGCGATTGATCCGCCTCCATGGCGCCTGCATGCCTTGCAAGTCTTCGAACCTTTCTAACCAACCACAACGGACGTCCCGCATCGCAAATGTCCACCATGCATTTTTCACAATTGCACGTGTGCAAAGCGGACAGTTGCTTGCAGACGGCACGCCCGTATAGTGGTGGTGATGGTTCGGAAACTTGGCAAACGCCCCGCCATGGCAGTGATGATGTCGGTCGTGTGCACCAGCTGCAAGTCGTCGTCGGTCGGGTGCACGGTCAGCACGCCGAGCCGATCATCGTAGCAAGGGGTGTCCCAGATTGAAACCAGCGATACCATCGTTCCGTTTACAGCAGCGTGAAACCAAACCTCCCCACACGCCTTGCCACCATTGGCAACGGAGAGCAGCGCGATGTCGCGGGATTGGCATGTCGACAACGTCGACACCCGAGCCGAAAGAGCCGTGGTCGTGCTGTCCCTGGGGAGGCGCTGGCCGAGCTTCTCCTCCAGGAAGGCGTGCATCTTCTTAGGTGCCGCCCTGGGACACACCAAGTGCGGCGAGAAGTCGAACACGTTGGTGCTGCGCAAATTTGCCAACTGCAGGCATGTGACCTCGGACAGCACACTCCTCTCAGAAGCTGCCAGCTGGCGCATATCATTGCAGAACCGCTTGGGCACTCTGTGCTTTCTATCGTGCACAAAACACGACATGAGGCATCCGAACTTGATCAGGTGCCTTGGGAAATGGACCAGCCAGTGAAACTTCGGTGTCATGTATTCCTGCCACCCTGCTGCTTCACAAGCATCCAGAAACGCGTTCGTCCTGTTCCTGAGAGCGTCAGCAGACGCACGGGATGATGCTGCAGCTTCGATGCACCACACCAAATCACACAAACGAACAAAAGCGGTGCACTCCGCGCGTGCTACCCCTGCAGGCAATATAACCGTCATCACATACGTATACATCATTGGCATCAAAGTCAATGCCTCACTCGCCTGGCACTTAAACGCTTTCGCCTTGCCGTTGGAAGTATCGCTGCCCTTCTGAAAAAGCTTAGCCAAGTTATCAGCGCTGCCGTGCGCGATGGGCAGTGACCACATCTTGATGTATTCCTCGAAACGTGAGTATACGTTGGACAACCCATTATTCTTACAACCTGCAAGAAAGAGATGCGTCGAAATGTTAAAAACACCTCGAATAAAGAATGCGTGCATCCAGTCGTGGCAATACTGGTCAACAGGTAAGATAATGCGATCCAGCTGTGGATCGAGCAGCATGTTCTGCTCATTATGGTTGAAACCGAACGCTTGCTCGCGGATCCTGGGGCCACACTCGTCATCCTCGCATTCCCCTTCCAATCCCCCTCCCCTTCATCATCTTCCCACCCTTCATCATCCTATAGGTCATTCTCCCTCCTTTGAGTTTGCAGGCCCCCCGCAGGTCTTGAAATTGGCGTTGGTGTCCGTCGCGTGGAATGCAGCCAGCCGCCGCGCGCTCCCCCTGATGTCATCATTCGTCGCAAAATCGACGTCACCCTCACGCATGACGTCTGCTCTCAGCAGGGCCACCCCATCTTCGTCGGCCAGGGAGCTGTCCATTGCAATTACATTGCGGCAAAGCATGCAGCATTTGGTACCTGCATCTCCTTTAATCAGCCAAACCAACTTCTGGGCACCGCCGTCCTGGAGAACCATCCCAAGTTTGCAATGTAACCTGACTCCAGGCTCCAATGAAACGCCCGTTGTGTGCAGTGAGCAATCCGACCTACAAAACATGTCTTTTATAAGCATTTTGAATGCCTGTGCGACGCCTGCATCTATATCGGATACACGTTTTGACCTCAGGGCACCTACGCAGAACCACGCATCCTCTTGCGACAACACTTCTGGCCCCAGTTCTAGAAACGATACGTAGAACATCCACATCTTCCTTGAATTGTCTGGGGATAGTTGGTTGCCTGGTGTTACCTCGTCAGAATAAAATATCAGCGACCACGGTCGCTCGAAAGAGCACGGCCTCGCCGCCAAAGTCTTTTGAATGAGGGCCCGCCAGTTGCTGCATTGGTTGTGCGCCACGTACAATATTGCAGGGAGATTGGCAACAGGAAACTTAATCTCTGAATCTTTGGCAGAGCAAGTGATCTCACGGAACAAGGTACCATAAGGAGTCGACTGGTTTATGACCGAATCTCTAGCATCACGGATATCCTTCCGTGATGCTGAGAAGGGTTCCCACGTGACCTCGTCCAAGATTGCAGCCAGTGCAGCAGCAGATACATGCGGACATTTCCGCCTCAAGGATTCTATCTTCTGGTACTTGTCAGGTTTGGGCACCATGAGCAGCGCAACCGCGAGCCCGCCCTCGAGCTATATACGGCAACTGCGCGCATGGGGGTTGGCGCGCCGATGGCGCATAGAAGCGCATGCGTTTGCATAGGAAATATGGGGGGGCCTGAAACAGATGCGACTCATCATTTGAAAAGAATGCTTGCACCACGGGCGCAGTCACCGTTGCAGACACCTGCACGCACCACTTCACCGAGCACATCAAGGATTGCATGGCAACAGCGTGCGCATGGCATGCGCAATCACCTGCGCCTCTGAACGCATGTCCTGCAATCGGGCGCGCGTGCTTGCACGCATCTGTGAATGCAGAGATCCTGCAGTTGCAGCTGAGTGCGCTCATGCAATCAAAACTGCAATCAATATTGCAGAGGGCACATGTGTGCTGCCTGAATTGCACATGCAGTCATAACTGCATCGGCTGTTCGTGCGCCCGCCCCTCCCCAAACTCACCTCGCCCATGCTTCCCCACGTGTGCCCCACTGCCCCATGCACCCCCCCCTTCACCCTTTCCCTCCACCCCCCCCCGTGCGTCCCCCCGTCTGAGAACGGACCCCTCCGCCGATCACATCCCCTGAGCGCGTGACCATGGTATACCGCGATGTGCAATCACACAAACAACATTGCAGCCACAGCTGCAAGCCCGAAGGCCGCGCCACGCGCGCGATTGCAGGGGGTGCTGCAGCGATGGGCGGAACGTGCGCTGCATGCGCAAATGCCGACACGTAAACACGCGGGGAGACGCGCCCAAGTGCGCAGGCAAGGGAAATGGCATGCGATACATTGTTTTCTCATATGTACGCTAGCGGCGATCGGTTCGCAAAGCTCCGAAAGAACAAGATGCGAGCAATGACGCACAACCCATACTCTATACTCATATAGTGCATTTATAGAGACCCGTCAGCTCACGCATCCAATCAGCGCTTCTGCTCGACATATCTGACATAGATCAGGCGTTCTTCTTGCTCCTCCGTAGCCATTTTGGCTCAAGGCTCAAGGGCTCAAGGGCTCTGCCGGGGGGGGCGGCCGCGGGGGGGGCGCGGCTGCCATTGCTGCCTTCGTCTTCGTTGAGGTCAGCGAGATTGGTTCAATTTGGGTTCAATCAGTGGGATTTATCAGTGGGATTTCACTCTCATTGGTGGGAATTCGCGAATTTGTTGGGTTTTGTCAACTTGGCGCTTCATTTCATATTGAAGTTTGGATAACTGGAGCGTAAGTACACATTTCAGCCATGCCGGCCTTGCAGATTGGAGAAACCATGCAAAAGCTCTTGTCTTTAGATATCGACAAGCAGAAAAGACTGAGAGACGACGCTCGGATGGCAGATGAAGATAAAGAAAATCAGCAAGAAGCCTCGAAAGCTATGAGAACATTGGTGGCCAAGGGTTCAGCTAAGGGTACGGGCCTGGGAGAGAATGGGTCAATATCTTCAGGGGCTGTCTCAACAGCCACAGGGACTGACGGCTTTTTGGTGCAACTCGAGTCGCTCCTCGATAAAAAGATCGCCCCCATAAAGGACCGTATCGACTCACTGCAACTTGACGTTCTGGGAACTCAAAAGGCCTTGGCCCAGGAATTCTCAGTTGCCGTCACCCTGATCAACGACCATGAGGTAAAGCTTGCCAACCTTGAGGCAGGTGAGACGGAGGTGCAGAAAGCCTTCAACGATAGGATTCTGGCGGTCGAACTGGAGCAGAAGTCTCTGCGCGCAGAAATGGCGGCAAAACAACTGGAAAGCCAGTCAAGCCAGGGTCCCTCCGGGAAAAAGGGTCCGCCTTGGGCCAGCACCCCAAGAGCAGATAGAGACATCTTCATTCTCACTAACTTGGGCTGGAATCTTAAAAAGCAGGAGGCTCTGGAAAAGGCGCGAGCGGTCTTGCGCCGAGCAGATGTTCCCCAGCCCACGCATATTGTTGCTCCTTTTGGATATGGGAGCTGCGTTGAGATCAAATGGAGCTCGGTAACGGTGGGACTTCAAGCGGCAGCCACGATCCGTGATCTCAAGATTCCTGGGTACTTAGAAAATTTGATCTGGTGTGGACAAATCAGTACTAAGGAGGAGCGGGGCCCAGCAAAATTGTTCAAGACAGTTTCTAGTGCACTGGAAAAGGTAATGGGAGACCGCTCAGACAGTTACGTGATTTGCTCTCGGACTCGAAAATTTTTTGTCTTGGATCATCAGATTGGTGTTATCAAGGATGGGGAATTTCTGTGGCACGAGTCTCTTAAGGAAATCCCCGATGAAGCGCTTCGCAAGACGCTGAAAGACACCATCGACGAGGCACTCTCTCTTTGAGAGGCCTACGTGAGGGGCCTTGTTTGTGCACTCAATGTGCAAGGCAAGTGGGCAGACGAGACCCTAATGCAAGCCAACCTAGATTTGCTCGAGCTGAAGTGCTGGGGCTTAATTTGTATCCTAGAGGCGGATTTCAAGGGCTGCCTTCAAAACGATGGGCTACTTCGCCCCGTTTTCAATGGCCACGCTTACTACCGTCATCATCCTGGCCCTGGGTGTAGGGCCATGGGCGTGCTTGTGCACAAATCTCTGAGAAAACGTGTGAAAGACATTGTCTGCGATTGGGGATCTATCCGTGTTGATCTTCGTCCTGACTGTCTCGATGGATGCCACCATCATGCCAGATCTTTTCTCTTCTCTCATCTTGCCCATGATTTTTTCCATGATTCTCTTAACTGTGCCATCCAACTCGGTCGATCCCGCCCTGTCGGGTCCACTCTCTCCTGGTTGGGGGACATGAATGCAGACCAAGGCAACGGAGACCAAAAATTTCGATCGTTCTGCGAAGCCTGCTCCTACCTCGACCTTCATTGGTGCCCTCTCAGGTTCCAGGAGACTTCCATGCAATTCACAAGGAAGCCCGATGGTGAACAGGCGCTCTCTCAAGCCAACAGCACGATCGATCACATTGCTCTCGCCAGGGGTGATCTTTCTTCTGACTGCTTCGCCTGCTGGGCGGGCGTCCCTGGGGACCATGCCCTCATCGGATGTGATGTCCTGGCCTTCCCTCAGCGGGCTCGTAAGAGAAGACCGCTCCTTTGGACTCCTACAAACATTTTGGAGGTCAGGAAGATCGCCCAGGGTCTGTTTCCCGAATCAGCGGAACTTACTCGTCTAAATGACGAAGAACAGCCTGATTCATGTGCGGTAAGGTACCACGATCCAAGGGACCTCACCCTCTCCTTCGATTTCTGGGGAAACATGTTGGGACAGGTTTATGAAGCGACTCAGGCCCTCCCGATGAGTTTTAGGAGATTTGCCGAAGAGCCATTTTGGGTCAAGAGTCTCAGGACACGGTTCAACTCCGAACTTAACGAAGCCTCGAGGGTCGCCTTGGGTCAGCTCCTCTTGAAAGCGCTCAAGATAACGAAACTTCAGCGTGAATTGGCTCAGGTTGCGCTCAACGCCTCTCAAGGAAAACGAGTCTGGGCCTCACGCAAGTCTCTTCTACCCATTTTGGGTTTCTGTGTAGATCAAGTCAAGATTTTTGAAGTGGACCGCTGTGCCACACTGGTTGCGGAAGAATATAGAGAGAGGTGGGGACTCTCAGATTCGGAGCGCCAGGAGGACATCGCCTGGCTCCGATCCTTGGGTTTTTTCAATTTCTACGACGACCCCATCATCCCTTCCTTGCTAGAGGACGCGCTGGACGACATCAAGGCCCCCCGAAAGATCGACACAGAGTTTGCCTGCACGGCTGTTATAAAAGTTTCGGGCTGGTCCCAAAGGCTCACGGGGTGTATACGAGCCTGCTTAGGCAACCCTGAATTCTGGAACGACGTCACATTCGGGGGCCACCTGGGTAACAAGATCAAGGGTTTTGGAACCCCTTCTCAAACTAGAGTTGTTATTCCTCAGCCTGCTATTGCCAAGATTGGGCACGCATATGTGGCGAGGGCCATTTTGCCAGTTCTGGATTCATACACTGACTCCAAAGGTCTCAAGGGCCTGATTTTTGGGCTAAGCAAAGGTGGACAATTACAAGAACTTCACACGAGTGTCTACCACATTTTAGAATATGGGCGAGATCACTTTAACAAAGGAATGGTTGGGATTACTGATATCAAAGCTCACCACGATCAGATTCGTTATGGAATGGTTTTACGGAGCTTATTGGGACGGGGAGTTCCTCTTTTCTTAGCGGTGGGCTGCATCAGGTTGCACAGGAACCCTCGAGTTTCCATTTCTCTTTTGGACTCAAACACTGGGATTATCCAAAGAGACCGTGGGTTGATGCAAGGAGCTGGGACAGCATGCATACTGGCACGCGCTTCTGTAGAAGATTGCTTCGCCTCCACTTTGGAGAAAATTACACATTCTTCTTTGGGAATCTCCATTCGCTGCGAGCAGTTGGGCTTTGACTTCAGGATTGCTCTTCTCAGCTGGTCAGATAATATTTTTGTTGTGGCTTCCTCGGAACAGGATCTTGCAACTCTGACCGCCCTGGTAGAGTCGGAGCTATGGAATGAACATCGGCTCAAACTCAAAGACGATCGGGAAATCCTTCCGGCCTATCCTTACCTCTTTCAAGGATACAAGTGGTCTGACCCCTTCGGGAAAACTTGGTCTGTGGTACCGGAGGCCAAGGTGCTGGGCCCTATTCTCACCGCCACTGGTTCCTGCCACGAAGATGTCAAGCAGGGTATTTCACAGATCAACAAAGCCTTTTGGGCTAACAGTAAATTCTTGATTAACGAGCATATCCCCATGTCTAAACGCCTCTCTAAACTTAACTGCATGGCGGGAGGGATTATACGATCCAGAGGTGCTGCCTGGGCCCCCTGTAAGACGACGGCGGATTTGATTACCAAGGCACAGAATCAATGTATCAGGATCATGTTGAAACTCAAAAGGCTCCCAGGGGAATCTCCCGAACAATTCAGTTTACGCAGAAATCGTAAAACCAAGGGGTTCAAAGAAGTCTCATGGGCTATTTTCCATTTGGATTCTGCTATTAGTTGGGTTTCACACATGCAAAGACATCCAGAAGATTTTTCGTCGAGGCTGTTTCAATATTGCAAGCATTGGGTCATTCAGAATCGCTCCTTTGACCACTCTGGTGGCAGCCGTACCCACTCCCGCTCGCATAGGGGGTACGTTTTCAGGTATGATAAGGATGCCTGGACCACCTTATTTTCTCCGCAGGGTTCTCGGGACAAAAAGTTTCGTTTGGGCCTCGCCAAAGAAATGCTCGATTGGGTTCGGCAACCGCTTCACCTTCGCCCTCAGTAGCCATCGGCTCTGTCTGGTGCATCCAGACACACTTTGGTATCGTACTGCGCCCATTGGGGCCCTTCTTTACTTTCACCACGGACACCTGTTACTCTCAGGACCTGGATTGGACTGGGAATCAGATTCAGCCAACTATCCCTCTTTTCTTTGGCTTCGACCGCCACGCCTTAGATCGTTGGGCTCGCAATCGTCTGGTCAAGATGGAAACGAAGCCCATTCTCACCTCGAATGAGAAGAAAGTCAAGTTGCAGAAGAAGCTCGAACAGAAGAAGGAGGACCAAGCGAGATCAGTAGAGTTCAAGAATCAGGGTCTCAAAGCCAAGGCATCCTCTAGCGCGGACCCTCGCGAAGCAAGGATTCTCCCCACCCCACCCCCAGCACCTGTGCACAGGGGAGATTCTGCCTCTCGGAGCCGTTCGCCGATTGCTAGGAAGATGCAGTACTCAATTGGGTTCAAGAAACAACCGCAGGGCGGCGGGTCGGGGTCGAAGCCCGATTCGGATGATGTCCTACCAGATACGCAGGACTACCGTGGGGAAACACCTGTCAAACCAGTGGGCGGCACTACTTGGGAAGTGCCGTCTTCGGAATCACCAGGCTCCAGGAGTTCTTCCTCTGGCTCTGAAGCGGAAGTCCACTCGCCTGACCGAAAGTCACAGCCTGCTCCAAAGAGCTGGGAACAAGATAAGAAGCCCTGGATCAGCAAGTTAGGTCCTCCAGTGCTGAAGTCCCAGTTGGAGTACGATCATTCGGGATGCCCAATTTTCGCCCCAAAGGGCGGCACTGATCATACCAGCTCAAGGCGCTATATTATGGTTTTCGTTCCTCAGCTCACAGGCTTGAACACCGTAAAGGCAAAGGTTGGGGAGCACTTCCAAATCATTACTGTTCGGGAGCTCACTCCTTTCATCATCGACAATCAAGGTCCACTGATTTCGGACAGTATCCCAGTTTTGGGTGAGCACGGCTATCTCACCACCAGGGACGTTACGAAGATTCTCTGGCACTTTGGGCTTAACACGTTTCGCTCCACGGACATTCACTTGTTTAACGCGCGGTTTTATACCAAAGAAGCGTTCATTGGCCCTGAGGTCTGCCCTAAGAAGGAGAGGCTGCACGATAAATCTCAGATCTTCGCGGGCAGCTGTATTGTGGCACTCCTCTACGTCAAGGGCTCGTATGAGGATGTTGGTGATCTTATAACGGTGGAGACTGGTAACAACGGTGCCAATGTTAGGTGCCACTTGCTCTGCAAACCCCGTTTCCTGATGTGACCGAGGCAGTCCAGAAGATACAAATAAATTCTTCCTCCCGTCGGGTCATCAGTGCCCTTTTGGTTCAGCTCTGGTTCAATTGGGGACGTCAGAATCTTCCTCTGTGGCATGAATTAAGTTCTGTTCTTCTCAATTTCCGTCAGGGCCAAAGTAGTGGAGTCTTTCTTGCTTTGTCCACAGCCTCGATGGGACTTTCTCAACTTGGGACCGCTTTATCCTTAGTTCGACTCGTCACTTCAGTTCAAAACGGGTCTGATGGGATCGTCAATGTCCTTACTTTGCCAAGATTATGGCCTTCGTTTCAATATGGGAATGCTTGGGATCATGAGTGTCTCGGGTCAAAGTAGTGGAGTCTTTCTTGCTTTGTCCACAGCCTCGATGGGACTTTCTCAACTTGGGACCGCTTTATCCTTAGTTCGACTCGTCACTTCAGTTCAAAACGGGTCTGATGGGATCGTCAATGTCCTTACTTTGCCAAGATTATGGCTTTCGTTTCAATATGGGAATGCTTGGGATCATGAGTGTCTCGGGGCATGTGGCCCACAGGTCATCTTGCAAGGGCTGGGACTGCATCTTATTCTTATTCTTCTCAATTCAGCTGACGGGGTTCAGTGGGGTTGTTGTACACCCTTTGTCCAAGTCCTCGTTGTTTCAAGTTCTTTCTTGGGATAGTTTGGCGTTCTGTTTGCTTCTTCACTTCAGTACAAATGGGTTCGGCCTGGGATTGTTAATCTCACCTTGCTGGCCAGGACGTAGACTGCCGTCCGATCACTGATAAAGTGCATCTCTTTTCTCCATCACTCCATCTCTCGGGCCCCTGTCTTTCGGTTGGCCTGTTTGGCATGGCTGCTTTCTGTAGTCATTTTGGTTCAATTAGCTTTGCACGTCTCGCCCCGACCTCTTCTCAAGTTTTGGGAACACACTCATGCTCGCCCCTCAGAGGGTTGTCAGGCCATGGAATTCAAAATCGCTCCAGTGTTGTATCTTTGAGGCATGGGCATCAGCTTGCCCACGTGCACTGGCAATCGAAAGTTCCGAGATCGTTCCTTCAAATTCAGGATCGTACAACCCACGGAGATGTGTCACACTTCACATGTACGAGAAGGGACGCGAATTCGAGATACCTCTGAGGCAGCTATGGAATCTCTTTGAGGCCTTTTTCTCTAGTAAGGCTTGCAAAGACCTTATTGGGATTGTGGGAATTGCAGTACGATCTATGTCTTTTGTACAGATCAAGACAATGTCGTACAAGGGCGCCGTGTTCTACGACAACCGCTGGTCAGATCCTGGGAATTTCATCTACACCATCTGGTGGAACATTTGGGGCCAAATGGCCAGGTATCTTCAAAGGAGACAACCTACCAGTGCTTCGTCCAAGTCCATGGAGGAGCTTCGATCAGTTGCGGGCCGTGTCACCGATGTACAGAGGATGGTCCGAGAACGGTGGAACAGGGAACCCGACACCTCCCGGTGGTTAGAGCTCATCGGAGATTTGATGGAGTTAGGGTTGGGAGCGGGGTATGTGGAGCCTGATCGGTTCTGGAACATCATTCAGGGGATTTCTCCCATCATCGGCTCCATTCGGTCTATTCTGATGTTTGCTGATCAACATGGGTCGTTCGCTAGGACTGGGAAAGACCGTCGCCTTTTTCGCGGCCCATGTGCTCCCCACACTCGGAAGTTTGCCGTGGCAATGTTCCACGGAATGCAAGTACACAAATTCAATGTGACGGAATCCTCAGAGGTTTGGGTATCTTACCTGATGGCAGCCTCAGAGAACAGGCTCCAATACTAATGGAGCGGGGTTTTTTTGACACCCCAACGGAATTTACATTTGGTCTGTTTCGAGACCACTTTGTGTTCTCTCTCCCTCTTTGTCTCCCGCCTTCGGGATTGGCTGACACCAGGAGATGTCACTTGTGCGATTCTATCTGGGACCCGCCTGATCTCTGCGATCGTAGGGACACCGTGGCTTCGCAACAATCCCGCCTTCCTCTGTCTGCCTCTGGTGGGCCCTTTCTCGTCCCTTGCCTCCTGTCGCCCCCTGCAGTCTCGGGCTCAAGCTTTCGGTATGCTACTTCCCAAGGCGTCAGACCCTCACGTTTACTTTCAGGGGAAGCTTTGCAGGGCTAAACGCAAGGTTTGCTTCTTGTCCAAACAAGACCTTGAAGCACTCTCTTACTGCTCTACGCTGGTATTCCAAAGGGCGGTAAAGTTGCCAGCTCGGTTCCTTATTCCTTCGGACCTTGGTGGTCCACATCTCACATATGACTGGTGCAAAATTCCGCTCTTCGAAGCTTGTCGGGACAGCGGCTTTAATAGACTGTATGTTAACGTTAGGGGACCCGACGAAAGGGCTCGGAGAGTCCCTTGGAAAGAACTGGCTGTTGGTCAGTAGCCGTTTCGCCTCAAACCCTGACGGTAGTCTTGTACGAAACGGCTGGGAACTTCCATATACATTTCAGGGGATGGTCAAACGATGCCTTCCAGCCAAGCTGGCATCCAGGAAGCGTCTCAAGTGGATTCAAGGTTCTGGTGGAATGTGGAACTACTGTGAAGAAGAAAAGGTCTACACCAAAGTCTGGTACACAGAGTACTATGATACGTGGTTCGACCCCGAATCTGGCTGGCCTTACCCAGTGATTTGGTACCTGTCGGACTACTGGTGGGATGGAGACTTCTTTGTGGAAAAGTGGCGTTGGAAGTATCCGTGATTACCATTCTTGGGACTCCCACAGTCTTAACCTCTTGGCATCTGCGGTGCATGGGCCTGCGGCTTTTGGAGGTTTCTCAGTCTCCCTTCAATCTCCCTTGCATGTTCTTCAACGTCGGTAGTTGGCCAAATACCAACCATAAACACTCCCAGCATCTCGCGTCATACTTGCTTGAATTCAACTACCTCATATGCCTTGGTTCACCTGGAGTGGGTCCTCACAGTTGGGCTCACTCGACTTTACAGTTCTATCTTTGTATGCCTCCATATCTTCTGGGTCATTGCGTGTTTGGGACAATCAGTTCAATGTCTGGCTTTCTTTCACCACATTTATTCGAATGGGTTATCACTTATGTATATTGGGTTTCAAGGGACTCAATGAAAGTTCTCTTCACTTCACTTCTTGATTTGCTCAAGTCAAGCAAGGTATTCGAGTTACTCAAGTTATTTGAGCTACTCAAGTCACTCAAGATATTTTGACCAATTAAGCATAACCCATTACCTTGCATTGCGTTTCTCATTGCTCACACCTTTATTCAAAGTGGGTGGGTTTCATTCAGTGTCCTGGGTTTAATTTAAGACGGGTTTTAATCATTCACGATTTCTTTGAGTATCACGGGTTTCAATCATGACTTCTTTCAGAATTGGACAGATGGTTTACATTCATGATTTCGTACAGTATCATGGGTTTCAATCTTGGGCTGGGATTCTTCTTTGTTCTGCCCCTTCCTCTCCCGCCTCTCCCCGCTTCCCCCTTCTCTACCGTACGCATTTGGCGTATTGGTGGCCTCTCAGGCTTTGTGTTTCAGGAGAACCGTCCCCTTTAGGCGCGTCATCATCATCATCATCATCATCATCATCATCATCATCACATCTCGCTTGCCGACCTGTATGCATCCTTTACATAGTCGAGCGCCTGCTTCTCGGTACGGCCGTTTGCCTTGGCCCACTTGAGCGCCCGCCCGTACCACCTGGAAGCGACCGCATTCTGCGTGCACTGGCCGTCGCACGGTTCAAAAACGATCTTGAAGACACCGCCCTTGGGCGCCCGCGACGCTGCAGCGGGCTTCTTCAGGGCGGGCGCAACACCCGTTGCAGCAGCGGGCCTCTTCTTGGCCGCCGCTGGCTTCTTTGCAACATCCGTTGCAGCAGCGGGCCTCTCCTTGGCTTTGCGTTTGCCCTTCGTCACCAAAGCGTCGAACGCCTGCTTCTCGCACGCCTCCTGCGCGACGCGATCCGCAGCCAACGCTGCGCCAGCAGCAGCGGGCGCTGCGTCGCCCGCCGCAGGAGCTGCGTCACCATCAGCAGGAGCTGCTTCACCGTCGCCGAGTGGAAGTGCTGTGACCTTGGGCTCTGCAGCCCGAGCTGCATCTGCGGCTGGGGCCGCGCCTGCAATGATGCTCTTGCCTGGCTTGAACGACGCGGCTGGCGCGTGAGCAGAGCCAGCACCCGATTGCCCTGCAGTGTGCAAACCATGGATCTGAGCGGCCAGTTTATTCAAGTCAGAGCTGCCGTCCCAGCTCGAGTGCCGACCACCGTGCCGATCCTGCTGAAGCGGGGTAAAGTCAGACGACTGCCAACAGCCAGCCCGCTCTTTCTTGAGCAATATGTTGTTGTCGCGCAGCGGGATGTGCTTGCCTAGGAAGGTGTACAAGTCGATGACCTTCTCGACGGGCGGGTCGTCATCATCATAAGCAGCCGTGCGCAAAGATGCGGGCAAATCCGCAGGACGCTCGGGATACGTCGTGAGTGCCGACTTTGTGAATGGGGCCGATGTGTTTTTCATGTGGCCCACCAAATCGCGAAAGCTGTTGTAGATGCTCTGGTAGCTAGGCCAAGACTTGGTGTTCCCATGCTCGCACCAAATCAATACTACCATTGCCCATTTCAAGCACTTATCGTGCGCTGGCTGTAAGATTCCCAAACGATGCAACCGTGTTGCAAGGATGGCCATTTTCTTGGTCTCCGACGCTCTGTAGTCCTCCAGGACCATCCAATCCTTGCCCGTCAGGTAGTTGTATATGTGGGACAGCGTCTGATCCCCAGCATCGCTGATGCTACTTGGGACCGCTGCAGCGATGTTGGCGACCTTGATATCGACTGCCGCCAGCACTGCACGCTTCACGGAGGCTACCGTGCACTTCTTTTCAATCAACTCGGTGAGGACGATGGCATCTGGCGCTGAAAGCGCTGTGAGTGACTGTATGCGAGTGCACAGGGATGCAGACAAGTTTTTTCTGCAGCTCCTCGCTGTCGGGGCGCTTCGCCAACAAGTCCGAAAAGTCAGAAACGTCGCGCGCTACGTCGTCGATACTGACCATGTCGGACTGCGCGCGGTGCACCCTGAACCCCTGCAGCACCTGCAGCCCCTCGAGGCTTGATCCGAACACGGCCATGGAATGCCGATCGCACTTGACAAAGGGAAAACATGAACGACTACATGGGTCGTCACAACTTGCGCAGGGCGCATCGCATGCGTGACAAAGTGAAAATGGTAATGCGTATATGGGAAAACATCACGATGTCGGTTTAAGGCATCAATCTCATGTGCGTGCCAAGCCGATTGGCTGCATGGATGCGTTTCCGTTCGGGGGGCTTGCGGGTCAGACTCGCAGCTGAACCTGGTGGCGGTGGAAGGCAACATTTGTCTAACGCAGAAGCGCGCGGCTGGAACTCCGCGCTCGCTTGGCATGATCGCTCGGCAAGATCCGTCTCATCGATCCTCCTCCGCATTCTCCTCCTCCTCCTCCCCCTCCTCCTCCTCCCCCTCCCCCACCCTCCTCACCCCCCTCCCCCCCGCCCTGGCCGTGCTGCTTCTCCTCCTGGTCCTCCTCTCCCTCCTCCTCCTCCTCCTCCTCTGACTACCTACCGGACCGCCCCACCCCAACCCGAAGACCCGAATTTCGGGTTGGGGGGGGGGGTAAGGGTTCCACATGTATTTTTCGATGTTCCCAGCCCCCCCAACTGGAAATGGAGGGCAAATTGAGGCCTTCGGGTTGGGTTGGGGTGGTTTGGTGGGTGGTGATCCTCATCATCATCATCATCCTCCTAGAAAGACGGCGCTCCGCCTGGTGCGGAACGCGCCCACCTCATGCACAGCGCGATGACCTTCCCGTGCGCCACGCACAGGCACGACGTGCTCGCGAGGTCGGCACAGGCACGACGTGCTCACGAGGTCCACCTGGCTGCACAGGCACGAGGTGCTCACGAGGTCCACCTGGCTGCTCACGAGGTCGGCGCAGTCGTGACCTCTGGGATATCAGATGAAGGCGACGAGGTCGGCGCAGTCATGACCTCTGGGATATCTTGAAGGCGCTGCAGCCGACCGAGCGACGTCGGCTTCGACTGCGTGGCGCATGAGCGCGAGCCAGTCCACAGGCGCCGCACGCCGACGAAGACCTGCTTCGCGTACTTGTTCTGCTCCGACTTGTTGGCCGCACCCTCGACGAAGCGCTTGAGGCCGAGGGCCATCTCCTTCCACTCGTTGCGACTCTTCGTGAGGTCGCGGATCTTGGCCTTCATCTGCTCCTTCTCGCTCGGCCGCAGCGCCCGCGGCACGTGCGGCGGCGCCGCCGCGTCAGCCCGCACCTTCGGCGCCATCGCGAAGGAGGCGCGAGGAGCTCGAGCGAGCGCGAGAAGGCGCGATGAGTGCGCGCTAACACTTTGAGCAAACCAGCTACGCTACATCCCCACATGCCCCTCCCCATCCCCACCCCGCGGGCGCGAATGCAGTGGACTGCAGCCCTTGCCGTCGGGCGCGAATGCAGTAGGCTGCAGCCATTGCCGTCGAATGCAGTAGACTGCAGACATTGCCGTCGGGCGCGGACGCAGTGGACTGCAGCCCTCGGGCGGTCAGAGGGAAGCAATGGGCAGCAACATGATGCACAATCTCAGGGACATCTGGCGAATCGGAGAGCAGCGGGAGGCGATGCAACACGCGGTGTAACGAGAATGAGGACTGCATCGGAGGGCGATGCAGTCTGTGGCGGAGGGAGTGAGGGCGGCTGGGGACCAGACGCACGAGGGGAGGGAGATGTGGTTCACAGATCCACGAGCGGTCAACCATCCCGCTGGGATCGCGCGCGGCCTCATATAGGCCACGCGAATGTCTGGCAGCCGCGCAGGCGGCAGCGCGTCATGGCGCCTGCCCTAGAGCCTGCGCTCAGCCAAATCAATCTCTTATGCTCTGCACGAGCCTGGACGCATAACAACACTTGAAAGTGTGAATACACTTTGAAGTGCGGAGGCGACGTCACTTCAAAGTGCGATCACACTTCGAAGCGCATAACCTGTTACTTCAAATTGTGAATACACATTGAAGTGAGGTGTCATCGCGCTTCAAAGTGTGATCACACTTCCAAGTGAGGCCGACTACGCACTTCACAATGTGATAACACTTCGAAGTGGCGTGGGCGCAGTCGCCGTGGTTCACCCACGGCCATTGTCATGACTACCTACCAGCCCACCCCAACCCAACCCGAAGACCCGAGTTTGACCCGAATTGCGGGTTGGGGGGTACGGATACCATGTGTTTTTCAACGTTCCCCGACCCTCCCCCACTGGAAATCGAGGATAAATTTGGGCCTTCGGGTTGGGTTGGGGTGGTTTGGTGGGTGTTGATGTCAGCTGCGACGCCGACGTGCCTCATAGCAGCGCCCCCAATCACCTCATAGATGAACGAGAGCGCCTCGTAGATGCCCGCCAGCTTCTCAAAGTGGAAATCTGCCCGACTTGGGCTTGTCCTTGCCCTTGCCCTTGCCCTGGCCCTTCGAGTCGAAGCGCTCGCGGGCCTCGGCCAAGATGCGCTCGACCGTGTCGTAGTCGGCACTCTTGTAGGCCTCGATGGCTTTCTCGCCCTGGTCGGCGAACCAACCGCTGCCCTTCTGGATCTCGCCAGTGGCCATGGCCGCGATCACCGCGTCCCACCCTGCCCAGTCCTCGGCGGCGTACTTGTCCGCCAAGCGCATGGGCCTCGCCGACCAGCCGCCGCGCACCTGCTCGCCGCCGACGGCGCCCTTGTTGTAGCGGTGGTCCATCGGCGTGGGCGCCGCGGGCGGCGGCGGGAGCGGCGGCGCGAGCACCGAGGGCGGTGGCGTCGATGGCGGCTTCGGCTGCTTCTTCGCAGCAGGCCGCGCCCTGATGCTGCCGCTCCCTGCCGCCGCCGCTGCATCAGGCGCAGCCGCAGGCGCAAGCGATGCCGCAGCTGCGGCCTGCTCGTCGAGCATCTTCTCGAGAAACTCGGCGTAGTGCACGACCTCGAGGAAGTGCAGCGGCTCATCCGTGAGGCCCTCGGGCGACTCCTCCTCCTCCTCCTCATCATCATCCCCTTCGTCGCCCTCCTCCTCATCCTCCTCCTCGTCCTCCTTCCCTTACAGCTCCCCATCCCTTCTTTGGCCGCCCGAGATTCGGCTTGGCGGCTCCCCCCCCCCCTCTTCGGTTTGACGGTTGCCCCCCCCCCCGCCCCTCTTTGTCGCCAGCCCTCCGCCGAGCCAGCGTGCGTTTGTGATCCCACTGCCCCCTTTTCCCGCGGGCGGAAGGCCGTCGCGCGTGGAAAAACGCACCGAACGCGCCAGAACGCGATCTCACAAAATACGAAAAACAACGTGTTGTTTGCATGGCCCGTTTTGGTCGGTAGTGGTATGTTTTTTTTTCCACGCGCGACGGCCTCCCGCCCGTGGGAAAGGGGGCAGCGGGGTCACAAACGCATCTGCCCTGAAGCAGGAAGGGGAGAGGAGGGAGGAAAGACAAGGGCATGAGGAGGGAGGAGGAAGCTGGACGAGGCTGAATGAAAAAAGATGAAGAGGGGAGGCATGAGAAAGAGGAGGAGGAGGAGGAGGCGGAGGAGTAGGAGGGGGGGCGATAGCCCATCGAGCCCTATATGGGCCCAGTCGTCCCCATGGGCCGTCGTAGGCCAACCGCTGTTGCAGGCGCACTGCAAAATTCAATCTCCCCCACCCCTTCCCCCGCCCGCCCCCTGGCCTTGACGAGCTCGGTCGGCCACGTCGTATGGTCGCCGATCCCGCTGGCGTACACGCAGCCGTCGGGGTAGTACAAGATCGAACCCACGTCCAACGTGCTGGAGACCACCCAGCGCGAGAAGGTGTGCTCCTCGTCCGCATGCACAATGTACACCAAGAAGAGCTCGCTGGTGTTGGCCCCGTCGGGCGCGCCAGGCTCCTGCCGATAGATCGGCGAGCCGTTCACGTAACCCACCTTGTAGTACACGCCCTGCAGGCACTGCACCAGGCCGTCGTTGGCGTCCTCGTTGCTGCCCTGCAACCTCCTGAACGCGAGGCTGTCCGCGAACTTGGCCACGCGCTCGCCCTTGCGCGCCTCCGTCGCGGTGAGCAGCATCTGGAAGTCCATGCTGTGCGGCCGCGACGGCTTGGCACGCTTGGCAGCCTTGGCGTCGTCCTCGGCGGAGGCCGACCAAAAAAAGAAACAATCCGGTAGGTTGGGGCGTGCAAGCCCCCTCCACGAGGCCCATCGGGGCCTGATTTTGCAGTGGGAGCTGCAACGATGGCGCGCCCAGCGCGCCACCGTCTGTGCAGTCCACGCTCACGCTGCCTCGTCGTGGGCCGCGATCGGCGCACGACGAATCAGCGTAAGCTTGGCGAAGACGGGCGGGCTGATAAATTTTACCGTGTGTAATCTCCTGGGCGTCGCCCTGCTGGCCAGCATCAGCTGCTGGCGGCGCTGGCGCTGGCCCAGCCAGGAGCTCGCGCGCAGCCGACATGGCGTCGAGCGCCCGAGCGCGGGGCCGCGCCTGAAGCCCTCGAGGGGCTCGCGGGGGCCTCGGCCGGCCCCTGAAGCCCTCGGGGGCGCCGCGAGCGCCTCGAGGGGCTCGCGGGGGCCTCGGCAGGCCCGCGGCGCCGCAGGCTGGTGCAGCTATAGCCACGAAAGGCTGGAGCACAAACGGCAATGCGGCGAGGGTGCACTCAAGGAGGAGGTGGAGGTGCTGCACGCAAATGAATGGCCAAGCTTGGCAAACATGCGGTGAGCGTATCTGACACTGCAAATGTCGAGCAACGTATCGCTGAAGACAGGCATGCGCAAAACAACGGAGCAACGATGCATACCTCTGTGCATTTTATTGATATGCGAACAATTGCTGGTACGCACTGGCAGGTGCCGATGTGAAACATTGGCCGTGTGACCCTAACAATCGCGACTTGGGGCATCTGCACGGTCACGTGCATCACTATCGTTGACCTCGTGATCACTCTTGTCCTGCAGCGCGTTGGCATCCTCATCCTCATCGTCGGCACCGCCCCTCTTGTAATACGACCTCTTTGATGTGACGGTGGCGGTCGTGACGCCGCGCGCGAAGATGTATTGCACGAGCGTGCAGATGGAGTCGTCGGAAGCGTTGACCCACATGTGGTCGGTGCTCCTGACTGGGAGCAGCATCTTGACCGATGGGAAGGACGCGTCGCCGACTGTGGGCAATTCGACGTCCATCACAATGGGCGGCCCCTCTCTCTGGGCCCTGATCTCTTGGCGTGATTTACGCTTTGGCTTGGGCCTCCGCTTCGGACTGCTCCTCTGAGCAAAGAGGCGCCGCGGGGGGTTGCGCATAGGTGCAGCATCTTCACGAAGGAGGTCGTTCCTCGCAGCAAGAAGTGCTTTGTGCCCAGGGGCGTTGGCGAGAGATGGCCTGGCCGTAGACTTGGGGCATTCCTCCCCAGAGCAGAGCAACGAAGATTTGATCAAACTGTAATCGCATGGGTGCACCATGGCGTACACGTCGTCGCTGCATCTCTGAACAGCCCTGGGGGCCCACATGTGATCGCCAACATTGACCTCAAGCCTCCAAGCAACCGAACATTCCAGCGTGGACATGCGCCACGGCCCACGAACACAACGCGCGCAGCGCTCGAGACAAAACGCCTGACAAGCGGGCCATCAATGGACGGTGCGCATGGCACGCGCATGAGGAGTCGGACGCGCGAAAGCGAGGATGACATGATCAAGACAGATGTTGAGAGGGGGGGGAGTGGCGGAACAACGCATTGATCGAGATGGAGAGATAGGGAAAGACGGAGAGACATTAGAGTTGCAGGTGTAACGTTGAGCATGTGTGTTTTCGCATATCCCTCGTTGTGGCTCCACCCGCGCCTCTCCCGCAAACGACAGCATGCATGGGTGCTGCGGAGAGGGGTCGGTGCACACCCTTGAAACACAACTGGGCGATATCTCAAATGTGAAAGCGTTGCATGTGCATGCCGTGCGCGTCGCATGGCGCTTTTAACCTGCGCCATTTGCACACCGTGCGGGACGCGTTGCGCTGCAGCGCAATCAAACAGAGAGCGAATGGTGGTCGCACTAAATCGATGGAATTGGCAGCAGCCCGTCGCCATTTGGGGAAGGCCTAGCTCTTCTTGTCCCTAGCCTTGCCCTTAGGTTTGGCATCCCCCTCCGAGAGCTTGACCCTCTTTGCAGACTGCAAAGGCACATGGTGCGCCTTGGTTTTATAAACGAGCAATTTGTCGAACTGCTGCAAGGTCTTGGTATTCTTGTAAGCTTTGAAACTGATATGGACGGTGCTCTGTTGAACGAGGGCCACGTTGGCAAGGTCCTCTTTGTCCGTCTCCCGAACCCACCAATAAGGAATGAAGAAGACATCTTCTGATTCGGCCTTCTGCTGATCGGTCGCCCTCGTCGGGGGCGATACGTACAGCGCTGCGGACCCGCACTTGACCTGGACCGCGCCCTGCGACGGCTCTGCCTTGATCTTGTTCAGCTCAGAGAACGGGGCAAGGACGAGCTTGCCCTTCTCGATCTTCTGGGCAGCGACGACGACGCTGGGGGTCAGGCCGTATTGCAACATCGTGCCACCATTGGCAGTCAACTCGAAATCTTTGAGGGCTTTGAACACAGCGCAACGCGCCTCATCCAACTTCATCAGATGATGCGCCGAAGCGCACGTCACTGCAGACATCGGCACTGCAAAGGGCACGCTGCCCTTGTACGACGCCCACTCCTTCAAGAAGAGCGCGAGGGCGACCTTCACGTCAAACGTTGGCTCAGTAAATGCAGTCAGCTGCCCCATGGTTACTTCGGCTGAACTGATGGACACTATCTTGTACAGCCCCGCATTCGCGCTCACGGCGCGCTCAAACACGACGCTCCCAACAGTGAAACCTTTGGTTGCCAAGATGCGCTCTGGGTTGCGCAGGTCCTCTTCGGTCATCACGACCATCCTGTCATCTGTAGAATGCGGCTCGCTGGCTTCAAGGGGCGCATGAGGTTTCCACTCGCCGTCTGTGTCTATGACAACACCGCAGCCAGACATGCTGGCTGCCTCCGATACGAAGTCTGAGATAATCGGAACCTGGCTCTCATACACGACGCCCTCTGGCCCTTGCTTGCCCTTCCCGACTAAGCGCAAAATTGAACGAGTGAAGAACTTCCCAACCAGCATGTCATGCTGCTCTAGATCGATGTGGCCGCTGTCGCGCAGGGAGCCTGCGATGCGATAACATTTGGAAAGGTCCCTGTCGAGCGCAATCGCTTTGTCCTCGACGGATTTGCCTTTCAACCTCTCAACGTCGCTGTGGACCAATAGCTTCGCCACGCCGTCCGACTGCTTATCGGAAGCAAGGTTCGCAAGGATGCTTGCGATGCGAATGAATACGCACGGCTCGAGATCACCGAAATGGACGTCGGCCACTGACGTAACGAAATCCTGCCCGAGCTTCCTGTTAGCACCGTACATCTTGCCAAACCGATCAATGAACTTAACCAGCGGGACGCCCGATCCCCCGCCGCAGTGCGTTGCGAGCTTGCCAATCTTATCAATGTAGTCCTCTCGGCAGACACTCACCCCCCCCCCATGCAGATGCTGCGCGGCACAGGCGCGCGCGGCCACAGCGCAGACTGCGTGCAAGACGCATGTCGGATAAACGCAATCGGCAACGCGTTGCTGGCGTTTCAACGCGCCGTGGCCGCGCCCGCGTGCGCCGTGCGCATTTGCAAGACATGCATTCCCGAGTAGCCTGCCTGGCACGGAGGCTGGTTCATCTTCACTGCATCAACGCAGTCGCCGAAAGAAGACCCAGGTGGCATCAGTTCTGCAAATTCTGCAATGCTCACGCACACTTCGAGCTCCGACATTAAACTGGCAACGTTGTTGCTCGCGTTGAGGGCACGCTGTGCCAAGTCTGGAAGGTGCGGCCACGTGGTTTCTGCCTGCCACGGCAGGACGGTCCAACGCCAGCCCTTCTTGAGGGCGTCGTGGAAACGCACGTCCTTGGACAACGTCTCGGCGTTCATCTTCCGACTAGTCGGGTCGGCGAGGGTCGGTTCAGGGGTGGAACAACCCGCCTTCACTGCCTTGAAATACTGCGTGGTGTGGCCCGTCCCCACCGAGCAAAACCTCTCCGCGCCCGTCATCGGCGCCAGCATGCCCTTGCTGGACGAGATCAACTTTTGATTGAATGCAACTTGGGACGACCTCATCGGATCCGTGGGCATGCGCTCGAACGCAACAGCCTTCTCGAGCTCTGCAGGGTCAACGCCGATCTTGCTGAGCATGGCGCCAACCCTGTGGACGTTGCAGGCGCTCACGCCAAGACCAGAACGATTCGAGGGATGGGTCATGAATTTGTCAGCCTCGGCGACGATCTGCTTGGCGACCTTATCCTTCAAAAGGCGGTCGACGCAATCCTTCCAAGCTGTGATCGGGGCAAGCTTGCCATCGCGATGCATCTCGATGCGCCCGCTAATGAAATCCACCAGCTCCCGCGGATAGAAATTCTGCATCGTGCGCACTGGAAATGCAGCAGCTGCAGAAGAGAGAGGCGAGCTCGAGCCTGACACGCCTACACATCGCCACTGCAAGTCCCAATGCTGCGACAGCAATCTTTTTTTGATATACAATGTGGTCTCACTTGCAATAATGCCACGCGTTGTACCGAATGCATGCATGATGCATGAAAAAAACGAATTGCGACGCATAGTGGAGAATGCAGTTGCTGCAAACGCGGACCAAACTTAATCGCGGAGTCGCTCGTCGAGCGTGCAATTGCCACTTGGCACAGAATCCAGCGACTGATGCGTCTTCACGCATTTGAAATATTCAATTCATAATTGCCCCGTGGGCAACGTTTGAAAAATAAAAAAGGAGCAATGCGGGCCCCACCCGCATACAAAAGTGTGAAGTGGCATTCTGACTTTAACATGGTGCAAATCCCTCTTCAACCATCAACAAAATGTCGCTGCGTCAAGTTGCAACTCGGCCTAAGTCAAGATAAGATAAGACAAGTGCTGGCCAACTGATGCAAATGTTATGCGACTTGCTAAGGCAGCTACGTAAGATATCTGATCTTGCAAACGCTTAACCGACTTGCAGCTATGTTGCAGCTACCTTACAACTACCTTACAACTACATTGCAAGTACCTTACAACCCAACCCAACCCCCAGGTTCACCACAGCAAGGCGAGAGGAGCCCCCAGCCAGTGAAAACTGAACAGGCCCCCCCCCCCCTTTCCCCTCCAGGGCGAAACAGGGTTTTTCCCCCCGAAAGCGGAGCCTGCCCCCCCCTCTCCATAGCGAAACCAGCCTCCCCCCGAAAACGGAACAGGCCCCCCCCACCCTTCCAGGGCTCGGGGCGCAAAGGGGGCTTGGTGGATTTTATGCGTGTTCTTTTAAAGAGGAAAACCTATGCGAACCTCTCCCTACGACTCCCTCTCTCTCTATATATATATATATCTATTTCTCGTTATATTTCTCTTCCGCTTTTTCTATGTATATCCCTCGCTTTTTTTTTGTTCTCTCTCTCTCTCTCTCTCTTCCTCTTTCTTGTTCCTCATTTTGCTGCGTCAAAACTCATCCACCTTTCCATCGGGAGGAAGGGACGATAACCTCCTCGTTCTCCTCCTCCTCCTTCTACTCCTACGCCTCTTCCATCCCGAAGGAAAGGGAAGGGGAAAGACCCTCCTCATTCGCCTCCCCCTCCTCCTCCTCCTCCTCCTCCTCCTCCTCCTCCTCCTCCTCCTCCTCCTTCTCCCAAGGGAAAGGGAAGGGAAGGAACCGCATCCGCAGCCTCCTTCCTGACAGAAAGGGCAGGGAATGACCCTGCTCCTCCTCCTATTCCTCCTCCTTCTGATGGAAATGGGCAGGAAGGGAACCTCCTCCAGGTCCTCCCTGAGGGAGAGAGAAGGAAAAGGAGTTTCATTCCCCTCCTCCTCCTTCTGAGGGAAAGGAAAGGGAAGAAACCTCCTCCTCCCCCGCTGTCCTGAAGGGTAGGGAAAGCAAGGGACATCCTCTTTTTCCTCCGACGGGAAA
Organism: Prorocentrum cordatum; assembly: GCA_963575745.1. Taxonomy (NCBI): domain Eukaryota; class Dinophyceae; order Prorocentrales; family Prorocentraceae; genus Prorocentrum; species Prorocentrum cordatum. The sequence goes on from CAUYUJ010022256.1 coordinate 120,923, forward strand.
GGGAATGGGAGGAACCTCCTACTCCTTCTAATGGAAAGGGGGAAATGGCGGAACCTCCTCCTCCTCCTCCTCCTCCGCCTCCTCCGCATCCCCTTCCCTGAGGGAAGGGAAGGGGATGAATGTCCTCGTCATCCTTCCTGAGGGAAAATGAAAGGAGCGAACCTCCTCCTTCTCCTCCTCCCTTTGAGGGAAGGGGAAGCGAAGGAGCATTCTCCTTCTCCTTACTGGGGGACAGGGGAGGGAAGGGAACCGCCTCTTCGTTCTTCCTGAGGGAAAGAAAGGAAGGATTGTCCTTCTTCTTCTCCCCCTCCTCCCCCTGAGAGAACGGGCAGGGAATGAGCGCCCTCCTCTTCATCCTCCTCCTGATGGAAAAGGGGCAGGAAAGGGAGCCTCCTCCTCTTCTTCATTGAGGCAAGCGGAAGGGAAGGAACCTTCTTTCCCATTTCCTCTTCCTCCTCCTCCTCCTCCTCCTCCTCCTCCTCCTCCTCCTCTTTGTCGGAAAGGGGGTGGAAGGGAAGGAACCTCCTCCTGCTCTGCCCTTATGGAACGGGAATTGGTGTCGCTTCGCGAATCCCCACCAGCCCATCAGAAACGATGCCCAGAGGAATTGCCTCGATCAGGGAAGCGGGCAGCGCGCAGAGGAAGGGTCCCCAAATGGAGGCTTCTTGGAGTGTTGTGGGGGCCTCTTGGCGGTCCCGGACGCCTCTTAGAGCGTCTTGGGTGCCTTGGAGAGCTTCTGGGAGCCTTTTGGGGGTCTCCTGGGAGCCTCTTGGAGGCCACTTGGGCGCCAGTTGGGGCCTCCTAGACGCCTCTTGGGGCCGTCTTGAAGCGTTCCTGGGAGCCTTGGGAGCGCTCTTGGAGCCCTCTCGGGCCATATTGGAGCCATCTTGAGGCCTCGGCGAGAAAACCAAACACATGGATGTTCCTAAGGTTTTGGAAGGATTTTGGCCTCGTCGGGGCCCCCTGGGGGAGCTTTGGCCACTTGGAGCCGTTTTGGAGCGGTCTTGGGGCCTCTTGGAGCATCGTGGGCGCCATCTTGAGGCATCTCGGGATATCTTGAGCTATCTTGGAGATCATCTTTGGCTTTCCCAGGCGCTCCTGGAGTCATCTGAAGCAGTGCCCCCCCCAGGAGGCCAACATGTGGCCAACACCTTAGTAACATCAGCGATTTGGGCATTGTCGCCGGGGCCTCTTGGAGCGTCGTGGGTGCCTCTGGGGGGCCTCTTGGGGCCTCTTGGAGGCCTCTTGGAGGTCTCTTGGGAGCCTCTTGGGGGCATCCTGGGGGCATCCTGGGGGCCTATTGGGGCTTCCTGGCCACCTCTTGGAGCCCTCTTGGGGCGCCTTTGGGAGCCTTAGGGGCCATCTTTGGGCCATCTTGGGTGAGATCGATCACGGGAGGGGGGGTACTAATTAGAGCCCCCCCCCAAGAGGCCAAAATGGGGCCAAAACCGTAGTAAAACAAATGATTCACCCCATGCTCCCGAGAATAACCCCCCAGGGATAATAAAGTTCGGCGGTTACGGGGTGATAATAAAAGTTGCCCACCAGAGGCCAGCACAAAGATGTTAACAGAGGAGCCAAAGCCGAGGATTTCTTGAGACATTCTTGGCTTTTGGCCCTCTCTGAAACATCATGAAGTATATATATATATATATATATATATATATATAATATATATATATGTATATACAAAGAACTGAAGCTCGGAGGTGCGCGCGCGCCCCTCTGAGCTTCACTTCTATATTATTCATCATTAATGAATCGACAATTAATTCCAAAAACGAAATTGAAAAATTCTGGAGCCCTGTAAGGAGGGTGAAGGAACGTGTCGGCTTTTTAATATTTTCATAATACGGAACTGAAGCTCGGAGTTTCTATAGAGATTCCTCATGTGCCTCGTTTTCCCAGGATAATCAACCACAGCGATAAACAAGTTCAGGGGGGCAGGGGGAGGAGAAGAACGATAGAGAGATACATAGAAATATAGAAAGAGAAGAGGAGGTAGAGGAGGAAGAGGAGGAGGAGGAGGAGGAGAAAGAGCAAGAGGAGGAGAGGAGACGGAGATAGCACACATCCAAACTTTAAATATTATTAGGTTTAATTTGTAAACGCTTGATGGAAATTAGCATTTCCATCTGCTCGTGTAGGGTAGCTCACGTGCCTCGTTTCCCCAGGATAATCAACCCCAGCGATAAACAAGTTCAGGGCGCCAGAGGGAGGAGGAGGAGAAAGAGAGACAGAGAGAGAGAGAGACAGAGAAAGAAAGAAATAAAGACATACATAACTTAAAATAGACAGAAGGACATTGGCTTCGCTTGAGACATCCTGAAAAAAAAAACGTGTTCGCTTCGCTTGGTGTTGTTATCTTAACATAAGAAGGAAGTAACCTCGATGGCGAACTATTCCCCGTGATAATGAAGTTCGGCCTCCGCGCCCCGCGCCCCCGACCAAACTCTTATTGGCCGTGGATAATCAACTCTTATGTGTATAGGGGGGGTAACATTATTATCGTGGGTATGGGGTTGTGGCTTCCTCGCCGGGGCCGTTTCGGACGCAGGGGTTGGCCCCTCCCCGAAGGGGAATAATGACGGGTGGAAGAGGAGACTCCCTAAGCCATCGACGCCCAGAGGGCTGGCGGGATTGAAGGAGCATCCTCCTCCTCCATCCTGAGGGAAAGCGAAGGGAAGGGGGCCTCCTCCTCCGTCCTGAGGGAAAAGGAAGGGAATGAGCCTCCCCATCCTCTGCATCCCCCTCCTGAGGGAAGGCAAGGGGATGAATTTCCTCCTCGTGCTTCCTGAGGGAAAATGAAGGGGTGTGCCTCCTCCTCCTCCTCCTCCTCCTCCTCCTCCTCCTCCTCCTCCTCCTTCCCCTTCTGAAGGGAAGGGAAGCGAATAAGCATCCTCCTCCTCCTTCCTGGGGGACAGGGGAGGGAAGGAAACTGCCTCCTCGTTCTTCCTGAAGGAAGGAAAGGGAAGGATTATCCTCCTTCTTCGCTCCCTCCTCCTCCCGAGGGCTCGTCGTCCTTCCTGAGGGACAGGAACGGAATGAACCTCCTCCTCTTTCCCTCCTCCTGATGGAAAGGGGCAGGAAGGGGGCCCCCTCTTCTTCCCGGAGGCAAAAGGAAGGGAAGGAACCTTCTTTCCCACTTCCTTTTCCTTTTCCTCATCCTCCTCCTTTTTGTCTGAATGGGGATGGAAGGGGAGGACCCCCTCCCCTCTGCCTTGGTTGAAAGGAAATTGAAGGAACATCCTCCTCCTCCTCTATCCAGAGGGAAAGCGAAGGGGAGGGGGCCTCCTCCTCTGTCCTGAGAGAAAGGGAAGGGAATGAGCCTCCTCCTCCTCTGCATCCTCCTTCCTGAGGGGATTGGAGGGGAAGGGGAGTTCATGTTCCGCCTCCACCTTCTTTCTGGAAGAGATGGAAGGATCTTAAGTTGATTGAGGACCTCCCTCTCTGAAGGCCCCTTGCGCGGGGGCTCACGCATATATGATCCAGGGTCGAGGGCCCACGGGCCCCCCCCCCCCCTCCCAGATGGTATGGTCCCAGGATTCCTCGGCCCCCCCCCAGATGGTATGGTCCCAGGACGACGACGACGACGACGACGACGACGACGACGACGACGGCTGCGACGACGGCGACGACGGCGACGACGGCGACGACGACGACGACGACGACGACGACGACCACGACGACGACAACGACGGCTGCGGCGGCGACGACGCCGGCGGCGGCGGCGACGACGACGATGACGACGATGACGACGGCGACGACGACGATGACGACGACGACGATGACGACGACGACGATGACGACGACGACGACGACGAGGACGACGAGGACGACGAGGACGACGAGGACGACGACGACGACGACGACGACGACCTCTGAACCACCACAGCACCACACCACATCCACAGGGGGGGGGAGGGGGGCACCGCAGTGCAACACCACGCCACGCCCACCTCTGAACCACCACAGCACCACACCACATCCACAGGGGGGGGGGGGGAACCGCAGCGCAGCACCACGCCACGCCCACAGGGGGGGGCGGGGGGGACCATCGCGCGGGGGGGGGGGCCCAATGGCATCAGCATTGGGGGGGGGGGCCCAAACCCTGGACCATATATTCCCTGTGTGTGGGGGTTACAACTATATTCCTTTCTGTGTGTGTGGGGGGGTGCACATTGATTTCCTTTGTGGCGGAATTTCGCACGGATTCCCTTTGTGGGGGGTTACACATCGATTCATTTTGTGTGATGGGTACACCTCGCTTTCCTTTATGGCGGAATTGCACATCGATTCTCTTTACGGTGCTACACACGGATCCCCTTTGTGTGAGGGGCTACAAGTTGATTCCTTTTGCTGCGGAATTACATTAGATTCCTTTCGTGGGGGGTGAAACATCGATTCTCTTCGTGTGAGGGGGTGCAAATTGATTCCCTCTGTGGCAGAGAGAGGGGGAGTGGGCTGGCCCTGGGGGAAAGGCCCCAGCCCCCCCAAAAAAGATCGCCCCCCCCTGAATCCACTGGGACCGTTTTTTTTTCCGGGCGGGCCCGAAAAAAAACTGGACCAGTGGATTCAGGGGGGCCGATCTGTTTTTCTGTTCTTGCTGGGGCCTTTCCCCCAGTGTCAGACCCCCTACCTCCTCCGCCACAGCAGGAATCAATGTGTCCCCCCTCACGCAAAGGGTAACTATGTGCAACTTCCCACAAATGGAATCGATGTGTAATGCCGCCAACCCGCCACAAAGGGAATCGATGTGTAGGCGCCTCGGAGAGGGATAGAGAGAGAGAGAGGGACACAGAGAGAGAGGGACGGAGAGGGAGAGAAAGAGAGAGAGAGAGAAGCACGAAACCCCCAGAGAGCCGAAAGCCCGTCTACTCATCCAGTGTGGAGCTGAAAACGAAACGCATAAAACCCACCAGGCCCCCTTTGCGCCCCGAGCCCCCTGCCAGGGCCAAGATTAAGCGAGCTCACGCCCGCGCTTGTTTCAACTCGCACGCCAGATTCGCATATTTCCTTATCTCGCACCTGTCCTCCCCGACGGTTTGGCGGGATCGACTGTTTGCCCCGCGTGGGAAACTAGAGGCCCCCACTTTCCCCGATGATGTCATTGGCGTTTGCGCCGCCATCCTTGAGGCTATGTGGCAGCGTGCGGTCACATTCCCAAAGCCCCACTTTTCCGCATTCTGGTGCCTCGCTTGCCGCAGGGCAGAGTATACGATGCGCGCCCGATATTTCATATCCCTTAATAAACGGCCCCGGGG
>CAUYUJ010022257.1:0-20313 GCA_963575745.1 Prorocentrum cordatum
CTCCAATCCCCCACCCCCCGCTCTCTCTTTCTCCCGCCCCCTCTCTCTCTCCCTCTCAGGTGAGGCGTGGGTTCTCTGCCCCAACCACCCCTGCACGCGATCGCCGCCCCGCGAGGGAGTCGCCATCGCGAAGCCTTGCTGACTTAAGCTGTTGGAACCGCACTGGCCTCGATTCGCTGATCTGCAGCCCCCCTCGCCACCCGCCTCATGGATAACCGCCCCAATTGCAGGTGGGGGAGGAATGGGGGAAGGGGGCTCGGGCGCTGGAGATCGGCAGAATGGGGGGCCATCGCGTTTCCAGTGGCGTCGATGTGTGAGCCGCGGGTCCGGTGGACGGGTCCCCTGTCGAACCCGAGGCTGAGGATTGGAGGGGGGAGGGATTGCCGAGGCAGGATGGGGGGGGCGAGAAGGATGACGAGGGGGGGGACGAGGAGGAGGACGAGGAAGGAAGGCGCAGGAGCAAACCGAAATCCTACAGGATTGAGAGGATGGGCCACCCGCGGCTGTACGCCACCTGGAAGGACGAAACCCTCAATGGCATGTTTGCGAAAATGGCAACCCAGGCGACTTTGGGCAACTTCGATGAATCCATGTGGCAGAGGATAGATCTGCAAGCCCATCTTGGCGCAGGGGGTTCTATGTCCTCGTTGTAGCTTTTGGGTCTAGGGCGCCCCCCGAGTTACTTCCCGATGGCACGCTGCGCAATGGCCATTTTGGCGCTCGCGGCGTTGACTTGCACCGTGCCCTCGTCAGCGGCGGTTCCCAATTACATTCTTGAGATCGCTGCAGATGCCACGAAATCGAAGCCGCTTGTAACTGACGTTGACTTGGTTACCTTCGCTCGGGCAGCCGCGCAGCGAGCCCTGCAGCACGGACGCGACGGCAAACCAAAAGAGGGGGATGGTTGACGCGCCCGCGTGAGCGAGGGGCGGAGGCGGCGGAGGGCGGAGGGGCAGGGGCCCCAGCAGAGAGAGGGGGAAGAAGATCGAAGGAGGACGAGGAGGAGGGGGGAGAGGAAGAGGAGGGGGAGGAGGAGGAGGAGGAGGTGCAGGAAGAGGAGGAGGACAGGAGGAGGGGGGAGTGAGCAGGACGGCGGCGCCTTCCCGAAAGGAGACTTCGCCCGCGACCTCGACTTCGCTCACATCTTTTCAGGCGAAGACACGCTCGGTACAACGATCCAGAGGCGGGGTTACAACGTCGCGCCTTTTGATTTGCAGAACAGCCCGTGTGAAAACATCATGACAGCAGCTGGTATCCTATGGGCGACAGTGCTGTGCCATCGAGTCGTGAAGGGCGGCATGGTCCACTTCGGCGTGGAATGCTCGAGCTTCTCGTGGATCTCAAGTGGGGTGAGTCGGCGTTATGATCACATATTGGGAGATGAGTCTCAGGAATTCGTCGCGACGGGGAACCTCATGGTCCTGTGGGTAAGTTGGATAGCGTTCGCAATCCGCATTCGCGGAGTGCACTACACAGTAGAGCAGCCGACGCTGTCGACGCTGATGCATCATCCGTGTTTTAAGGCTCTTGGTGAAAGCGTTTCGCAATCTAGAGTTTGCACGTGGCTCGGAGCATTCAACCCAGCTGCACCGGGCCCCAAGCCAGTCCATATTTTCAGTTCTCTCCCAGAACGCACGGTTGCCAAACATTTGAAGCGGAGCATGCCTGTTTTAACTAAAGCCAAGGGCAAGCCCAAGAGCAAAGCTGCTAGGACGTGGGACCGTTCGGCAGGCTGGGTGAACGGCCACCGCGCTTTGAAGCAGACAGGCGTCTATCCTGTGGCATTTGGCGAGGCCTATGCAAATTTGCTCGTGGAAACTGTTTCAGTTTGATTGAGCCAGTGGCGCTGGGAGGACGGGTCGGGAACAGGGTGGCAAGGTTTGAGAGGAGGGGCGGGGGGAGGTGGAGGGAGTGGGTGCTCGAGCGCAGGGGGCACACATCGGGAAAATGAAGCAGGAGGGGCGCAGGGCGCGAGTGAGAGAGTAGGGAGCCACGCGGGCGAGAGACAGGCAGGGAGGTGGAGACAACGAGAACGTGAGAGGGAGAGAATGGACGAGATACCAGTATTGGCGCAACCCTGCCCGCAGTGCATGCAAGCAGCCCTCCCCGCGCCTGGAAGGCGTCGGCGCAGGCCTTCAGGTCGATCTCGGGGCCTGCCTCCCTGCGGACGGGTCCGGTGGGATCTCGCTTCGCGCGCGCTTATTTTCTTGGCTATGCTCGCGTGGACAACTACACGGGCGATGTAAAAAGTCGCGGGGGCAGATGCATCGCAAATGAGCGTTGGTCTCTCGCCAGTGGCAATCGCCGATGCATCGCGACGTGCGTCGATGGGCAGGAGGGCAGTGGATGCCGACGCGTCGCCGTTGCATCGGGAAGTAAGGGGGGGAGCCATTCGCATTTTGTGAGGGGAGTTGCCCTTGGGGCAAGGGGGCCTCCTCCCTCCTCCTCCTCCTCCTCCTCCTCCTCCTCCTCCTCCTCCTCTTCCTCCTTCTCCTCCTCCTCCTGCTCCTCCCCCCCTCCTCATCCTCCTCCTCCCCCCCCCCCTCTCCCTAGATTGCCGACGTCGCAGGCCGTCCACTGGACTGATGGCGGCAGGGCCAGGCGTCGCAGCCTCAGAGAGCAGGACCCCTCAAAGGAGGAGGAGAAGCAGAGGGGGCCTTGACGGGCGGCAAGGAGAGAGGGAGCGAAGCGATGGAGGGCACCATTAGCTCAAAATGACACGAGGGAAAGGTGAGGACCCAGAAATGAAGAACCCGCAGGAGGAGTGGGCGGCCAGTTCGTCACCATCGGTAGATCGGTCGGATTACGTGCGCACCGATCGACGGGTGGGCGGGAGTTCCTTCCTCCCCTTCCTTCAGATTCCCTCCTTTCTCATCGTCGTCGTCGTCTCAAACGTCGTCGTCGCCCTGCTCTGGAGGTCGTCGGAGGCCCGCGGAGGTCTCTTGAGGTTCCCAAGGGTCTCCGAAGTCTCCGACTCCGAAGCCTCAAAATCACGCGCAAATGCAAACTGCCCGACGCGGGCATCCCAATGTGTTTATTTATGCACATAAGCCTTTCCGCTGCGAGCGTCTGCGTCAGAGAATCTGGGCATGAGTGGGTATGAATAAGAGAGGCTGCCAGCGGATGAATCCGAGCGTGGATGTGCGCTTGTGCGCAAGCAAGTCTGAGTGTGAGTGCGCCGATGTGTATGAATCTATATATATCTAAGTTTGAGGTAAGCGTATCTAAGCGTGAGTGGTCTGAGCGTGGGTCCGAGTCTAGGTGCGGGTGAGTGCGACTGTGAGTTTGGGTTCAACGTATATATCTGAGAGTGACAGAATCTGAAGATCATGCAATCTGAATGCGAGTGTGTCTCCAAGGGCCGTCTTGGGTTTCCTAAAGCCTCCTGGGTTTCCTGGAGCCTCCTGGAGCCTCCTGGGGCATCCTGGATCCTGCTCGTGCCCACTTGAGCCTGAGGAGCCTCCTGGAGCCTTCTGGGGGTTCCTGAGGCTTCCTGGGGCCGCCTGGGGCCTCCTGGGGTCTCTTGGAGCTTCCTGGGCATCGTGCTGGAACTCACCGAAGCTCCCAGGAGCCAATGGGCCTCCTGGAACCTCTGGGACGTCCTCAGGCGTCGTCGACACAAGCAAACCGCCTGCGGTAGGTTCGCGCGGCGATGGCGTCGGCGTTGGTTTCTGACACCGCGTCGATCGTTCAACTTTGAACGATCGGCGGCTTCCCAGAGTGATCGGTCGTTTAACATTGAACGATCGTGAGCCACTGGCGGCGTTCAACCTTGAACAAGGGGTCGCCGCCGCGCCAACGCCGCACGAACCTGCCGTAAGACATTCTCCGATTTCAGCCACTGACAAGGCCTCGCTGAGACATTCTCATAAACTGCTGCTCCGAAACCAAAGGAGGTCGAGCATGGAAACAAGCGAAAATTGCTTGAGAGGCCCCCACCAAGCTAGCCCCCCCCCCCCCCCAGATGGGACGGGCCCCAGGGTTCAACAGCCCCCCCCCCAGATGGGATGGGCCCCAGGGTCCCAGATGGGATGGGCCCCAGGGCTGTCCTAGCATTTTTTTCGCTGACAGAGGGGCAGGAGGAGGAGGGGGGAGGAGGAGGGGGCGGCGGAGGTGGAGGAGGAGAAGGAAGGAGGAGGAGTCGGAGGAGGAGGATGAGGAGGAGGAGGAGGAGGGAAAAGGACAGGAGGAGGCGAGCAGAAACAGAAGGAGGAGGAGGAACAGGCGGAGGAATAGGGGGAGAGGGGTAATCATATCCCCGAACGCCCGCAGGTACAAACAATGCATACTCGTGGTGCTCGTTTGATTTAACGAACCGCGTCCCCGAATGCCAGTTTCGCGCGGAAGCAACGTGAGTTTCAACGTTCGTGGCGCCGCGCTCCGCGGCCCGCCGCAGGTTGATTTGTTTGGTGGTCCATGCTTGGAACCATTGCGACTGTCGCAACTTTCCTTCGATGGGCCGCGTACTTCGAAGCACTCCGTCGCGCTTCTGTTGTAAAATTGCGAGGGGGGTCGATCGAATCGATCGACTGAGAACCACGCGATGATCGCGTCGAAATTAACGCCAGAGGCGAGCCGATGCGCGCTTCAATTGACGTTGTGTTCAAAAGTGTGGAAGCGGGCCTCGCGCTTGAGATGTCCTCACCATTTTCGCTAAAGGACGAAACGATTGAGATATCATCTACAATCGGGGCTCATTCGTATAACTAATAACTTAGTAGTAGTAGTAGTAGTAGTAGTAGTAGTAGTAGTAGTAGTAGTAGTAGTAGTAGTAGTAGTAGTAGTAGTAGTAGTAGTAGTAGTAGTAGTCGTAGTAGTACTAGTAGTAGTAGTAGTAGTAGTAATATTAGTAGTAGTAGTAGTGGTAGTAGTGGTAGTAGTAGTAGTAGTAGTAGTAGGAGTAGGAGTAGTAGTAGTAGTAAACATAGTAGTAATAGTATACTAATATCATACGTACATACATACATACACACCGTAATACATACATATTCATACGGATACGGATACGGATACATACATACTCACATACATACATGCATAGATACATACATACGTTTACACTATCATGCAAACATACCATACGCGGAAGCCTCGGCGGCTTACGCTAACGGCTGCAAGCCTTCATGGCTTACGCTAACGGCTGCAAGCCTTCATGGCTTACGCCAACGGCTGCAAGCCTCGGCGGCTAAGCCGTGCCACTCTCGGTGGGCTGGGCTCCTTCTCCTCCTCCGGCCCAAAACCGGCCCCCCCAAAACCGGACCGTCCCGCGACCGCCGAACCGAACCGGCATAACCGACCCGGACTGGCAAAACCGGACCGACCAAAACCGGACCGGCGCCGAAATCGAACCGCTGCAACCGAACCGGTCCGCCGCCGAACCGGCCCGAACCGGCCCGAACCGGACACTTCCTGTTAAGGGGCCACGGGGGGACCAAACCTGGGCGCACAAGCAGCTGCTACTGCTTCGTTTTCAGCCAGCTGGGGACCCATCTGTGCCCGCACCAAGGGTCACTCCGGCGAAGGGTCACTCTCACGTCTCGTCGACCATCTCGGGCGTCCAGAGATGTTTGCGATCGCCTGCAAGAACGCTCGGGCCCGGCCCTGGTCTCGGGGCGGCCCCCTCGGGCGCGCCAGGCCGCGCCGCTCTGGCGTCGGCGGCCCAGGGCCTCGAGGCCCCCGCGCGGACCCCCCCTCGGGGGCCCAGGCGACCCCCTGAAGCCCAGGAGCCCCCCCCCCCTGAGACCCAGACCCCCCCCCCCCTCCCCCTCCAAGACCCAGACCCCCTCCACCACTCTCTGCCCCTCCCGCCTGCCTCCTATCCTCGGCGGCGAGCGAGGGGAGGGGAAGCGAGGAGGGGAAGGCATGTTCTGAGAAGGCGGCGTGGCCTTCTGAGAGGTTGTCCCTGTCTTCGGGGAAGGCTGCGAAAGCTTCTGACAAGGCCAGGGGACTCCTGAGCCTTCTGAGGACCGCCCCGTCTCACTTCGCCCCCAGGCTCGCCGCCTCACCACCCTCTACCCCTCCCGCCTGCCCCCATACGCCCCCACCGAGACCCGTGGCAGTGGTGGGTGCGGCGGAGTGCTGCGAGAGAGGGTGCGAAGGCGGGGGGAGCGGGGGAGGGGTAGAGCGGGGCACCGTGAAAACGCATAGTGAGGACGCGTGGCAAGGACGCAAGGCCCTTGGAGGCCGAAGTTGAAGTATTCTGGGCGGCAGGTGGCCAAACCCCCAGGGAACCCGAGAACCTGGCCTGCGAAAAAATGGCCAGGGACGGGCCGCAGAGAGGCTGAGGCAGGGCCCTGGGCCCGAGGGTGCCCCTGAAGAGAGGCCGCTCGTCCTGACTCTCTGCGCGTGGACCGTCGAGCGTGTCCGCCAGCGTGGGAGGAGGAGGAGGAGGAGGAGGAGGAGGAGGAGGAGGAGGAGGAGGAGGAGGAGGAGGAGGAGGAGGAGGGTCCCTCGTGGCGACCGAGCGTGGACGTCGGGCTCACACCCTCCCTGAGGTGGCGCTCGCCCGCGGCGGGCCCCCCTCCGCGGGGCCGCGCGGCGCCTCGAGCCGCGCCTCGGCCCCTCCCCCGCAGGCCGCTCTCGCAGCGATCGCTGCCCCGGGGAGGGCCCGGGCGAGGCGCAGCTGCTGGAGAGGGCCCCTGGGCCGGAAAGCCGCCGAGAGCCTGCAGGGCAGTTTTTAATACGTCGGATGTTTTACATATCGGAGTTTTAATGCATGATTCATGTATGAATCTATTTATGCATGAGCTCATCGCTGTTTTCAATACTAAACCCTGCATCTTTAGTACACGATCCGCACGCGGAGCAAGTATTCAAAACGGCACTGTACGAAAACGCCCGAACAAAAGGGGGCAGGCCTCCTCTGAGTATCGTCTAGCCGATCCCCAATTGCCCAGCGGCGTGGCCTGGGCCCCACTGGCCGATTTGCCCCCCGGGATGGGGATAGAGGTCGTTCCCTTCGGGTCTCGAGGGGTGCATCCCCAACTGGGGTGGTAATTTGGAGGGGATCTCGAAGGGGATGGGGATGGGTCGTTAAAGGCTTAACGACTTCTGCCGTCCTTCGACTCGCGCTGGAGCGGCCGCGAAGTGCTCGAACTTTCCCTGGAAATCTCTGGATTTACCTGGATTTACCCAGATTTATCTAGATTTACCTGGATTTACCTCGATTTATCTGCATTTACCTGGGTTTATCTGGCTCGATTCTCACAAGTCGATTGGCGAAAAGTCGACAAGCCCTTAGGGAATGGGGATGGGGATCGGTGAAACAATACTGATCCTCGGAGGGCGGCGGGGCCTCTCAGAAGCCCTGGCGCCTTCCGAGAAGCTCTCCGAGTCTCCGGAGAGCCGCAGGGCGGCCGAAGAGGCCGGCGCCCTCTCGCTTCCCCCCCTGGGGCGCGCCGCCGATTGCACCCTGCGAAATGCTGAAGAAATCATGGGTTCAGAAATTCATAGTCTCAGAACTTGGATAAAAAACCCAACATTTCCATCGAAATCTCAGGATTCACATTGAAATGTTAAGAAAATCGAGACTCTGGCCGAAAAATGGAGTTTTCTTAAGCATCGCCCAAGGTGTACAGTCAACCCGTGTAGTAAGGATGTGCGAGAAGGATGCAAGGGCCTTGGACGCCCACTTCAGAGCCCTTCGAGCGGGGCGCGGCCCACGACAGTGGCCCAGGATGGACCGAGGAGGCTTAGGATGCCTGGGTACCCTTGGGCAAGAAAACCCATCCTTACCTCGCGGGCTGACTGTGGAGAGATCCGCGGATCTGACGCGCGGGTGTCAAGTCCACGGGTTGGGGTCCAACTTGGAGCTGGCGCCGCCCGACTGGGGCGCCAGGGAACGCGCCACTCCTGCACGGGAGCGGGGCCCGTCACCCACCCCGCAAGGGTCTGTCCCCCTCTCCCCAGTGGTGGGAAGCTCCACACGCACATTCTTGGCGCGGGCTTCTTGACGGATTGGTACCCCCAAGCATACTTGGAGAATGGTTGGATCCCCCCGCAGCGGCCACCGCTGATGGTCGGGGGGACGAGGATCTGGGATGGTGATGGGGAGGGTGATGATGATGACGGGAAGGACGAATCCGATTGCCAGCGAGAGCTTTTGGGAGGGGGCAGTTATCTGACGACCCTCCGAGGTTAATCCACGCGCCCCAGCCCCTGTTCGCGCTCCCTTGCCCAGATTCGGTAGCACAGGCGCTTGCTGCTCCCGAGGTTCGACGGAACACGTGGCTCACTTCTCACCAAGCGGACACGCAAGAGCCCGCGGCCGCAGCTAATTCTAGGAACACGCGACATGCGCCCCATCATTCCAACGAACCCTTGCTTCAACTGCTTCAGCCATTCCCCCGAGGTGCGGCAATCCTGGTCTCCCCAAAAACCTTGGCAACGCTGCTGCACGGGACGGGCAAGGGAACCCTGCCTTCCCCCGACTGTGATGGGCCTGTTTTCCAACACCACCACCACCACCATAAGTTCGAGGGGGGAAGGAGGAGGGAGGAGGAGGAGGAGGAGGAGGAGGAGGAGGAGGAGGAGGAGGAGGAGGAGGAGGAGGAGGAGGAGCAGGAGGACTCCCTCCCCCTTCAACTTATGGTGGTGGTGGTGGTGGTGGGAAACAGGCCCATCAGACTGGGGGATATATGCCATGCCTCTGACGCCTCGGGCAGGAGCTCCTCGCGAAGACGATCCGAGGAAGCCTGTCCAGGAGGTGTTGCGGCGCCGGTGGCAAACTCACATAGGCTTGCACGGCCGGCCACCCCCAGGCCCCAGGGGTGATGGATCCATAGCGAGCGCATCCCCCAGCAACAGACCAGCCCACGTGTTACTGCGATCGAACGGCTCCGGTGGACCACCCTGGGCCCAACTCTGAGCACGGGGAAGCGGGTCCCGAGGGAAACGGGTTCTGGACCCCAGGACCCTCCCCCAAGACGAGATCTTCATCCTGCGCCGTGTCCCGACGGTCCTGGCGCCCGTGGAGGGCCCCGAGAGCCCGAAAAGGGCGCAGAACCTCAGGACCCGTTTCCCTCAGGGCCCACCTCCCCCGTGGCGACAACCCCTGAGATCCGACGTAACACGACAAAAATCCAACAAAAATCACGCCCAAAGCCTTAATTAGACCCCCTCTTTCTGCGTCATTTCTCGAGCCGGATCGATCCGTGAGAGGGCCCCGGGGCCCGAACAGAAGGCGAAAAAACTCGCCCGGCTCGAGAAGATGGGAGCGCCAGGAGCTCAAGGCCTCCCCCCTGGCGACAACTCTCAGCTCCCGTGCTCGCGCTCCTCAGACTCTCGACGTCATGGCTTCCTCATGACGTCCACCCCAGAAAGCTCGACTCCTTCCACGGGACCGGCTTTTCATCCTGAGTCGTTTTTTGACGGTCCCGAGGGGAAGGACCCCCGGAGGCATCAAAGAGCGACAAACCTAGTTGTCGTGCTTTTTGTCATGCCTCGAGGGGGTCTGGTGAGGGGCAACGATAGGGGGGGGTAGGCATAGGGGCGGAAGCATCGACCTGGAATCGGCGATGCATCGCCGATGGATCGGCGATAGGCCTCCGATAGTGAATCCGCACCTTCCTGGGCAGGTTGGGGCCATCGGGCTCCTCTCGGCGATCCATGGGCGATTGGGGGTCGATGCGTCCCCCCCATGCCTATCCCCCCCTATCGTTGCCCCTGATCCGGGGGGCTCGCGCTCCCTGGCTCGGGCCGGGCGAAAGGGGCGGATAGCAGAGGGGGGGGGTGAGAATCAGCTCCTGTAGCTGATTTTCCCGGCGCCTCCCGGCGCCAGAGGCGGCTATGTATTGAGGAATGGGTCCCTCGGTGAGGCCGAAATCAGCTGCATGCAGCAAAGTTCGTACCCCCCCCTTTCCCTCGGGGACCTGCTGACCCGGGTCAATCCAGACCCGGGTCAGTCATGCCTTGCAGAGTCCTGCAAGATCCTGCAAAATCCTGCACCCAAACCCGGGTCAATGCGAAGGATCCTGCAGGATCCTGCAGCATCCTGCACCCAAACCCGGGTCAATGCGACCCTGGCCCTGCAGGATCCTGCAAGGTCGGGGCGCTCTGGCTGACCCCCGTTTGCACTGACCCCCGTCTCGAGGCTCCCGATTCCCAACCACCCCCTTTCGTCCGGCCCGACTGGCTCAGCACATGCGGACCCCTGGGCCCACCGCGGGCCGCCCCGCGCGCTCGCGCGCGCCGCCCGGCCTCCGCCTCCCGCGCGGGCGGCGGCCCAGGCTCCTCTCGGCGCGGCGAGGGCGCGGACCCGGGGACGTCCATGAGCATAGCAGGGACCGACCGTCCCGGCATTCCCAAGAAGGCCTGCCACGCAAGCTTCCTGACGCCCCAAACTGCTCTGAGGACGAGCGATTTTCTTGGAACACGCACCCGAGGTGTGAAAGCAAGACGGTCTCGGCCCAGAAAAGTTCCAAGAACATGTCGTGCGAACCAGAAGAGGTTCTTGGGACATTCTTTGGTGGGCCTGTAGTCGAGCCAGGACGCTTCGCCACTGCTTGATTTCAGGGCAGCGCCCCGTGTGCTCGAGGCCGCAGTGCCCTGCACTCTCTCGTGCGGGGGAGGAGGAGGAGGAGGAGGAGGAGGAGGAGGAGGAGGAGGGAAGGGAGGAGGAGGAGGAGGAGAAGGAGGGAGGAGGAGGAGGAGGAGGAGGAGGAGGAGGAAAAGGAGGAGGAGGAGGAGGAGGAGGAGGAGGAGGAGGAGGAGGAGGAGGAGGAGGAGGAGGAGGAGGAGGAGGAGGAGGAGGAGGAGGAGGAGGAGGAGGAGGAGGAGGGAAGAGGAGGGAGGAGAAGGGAGGTTCTCGTTCGGGGGGAGGAGGAGGAGGAGGAGGAGGAGGAGGAGGAGGAGGAGGAGGAGGAGGAGGAGGGGGAGGAGGAGGAGGAGGAGGAGGAGGAAGAGGAGGAGGAGGAACAGGAGGAGGAAGGAACAGAGGAACAGGAACAGAGGAACAAGAAAAGCGGCACAACCAGAACCTTTTGGAGGCAGCCGTACCAAGGACGGTGCCCTGCACTCTCTCGGGCGGGGGAGCAGGAGCACTTTAGGCCATGTCGATACTTTGCGGGCGGGGCGCGGCCAGCGAAAGCGGCCAAGGAGGGGCCGAAGGGAGACGATGCAAAGCTAGCCTTTGGAAGTGGTTCATCCTTGCAATGCCGGTTGACCGCCCGCTCTCCGCGGCACTCCGCCCGCCTCCGCCCGCCCCTGCGCTCGCCCCTGCCCTCCCCCCCCCCCGTCGCTCCCTGCCTCCTCGCGGCGACCTGGCTCCTCCTCCCTGCCCTCCCTGCTCCTCCCCAGTTGTGCCCCCCCCACGTCGCCTCCTGCCTCCTCGATCGCCGCCCCCCGCTCCGCCTCCTCCCCTCCTCCCTGCTCCTCCCTGCTCCTCCCTGCTCCTCCCTGCTCCGCGCTCCCTGCGGCCCCTGCCTCTCTCTCTCTCTCTCCTCCTGCTCTGCCGCCCCCCCCTCTGCTCCCAGGGTTAAGTCGGGCTTGTCCCTCCACAGGAGGAATATTCAAACATGGTCAAACAATACTACATGGGAACCATCTTGTGAATATGCTTGGGCATCCTTTGCATATGTTTGGAATACTTTTTTACTCTTCGTCCAAACTCCCCCTGTAGGGGGACAGGCCCCACTTCATCCCAGGGGGGGGGGCCCGCTTCGGGCCCTCCCCCCCCGCTGGGCCCGCGGGCGCCGGCCCAGCGCGGCGCGCAGCTCGCGCCCCAGCCCGGGGCCGAGAGCGCCGGAGCCCCACGCAGGGAGCGCAGGCGGGACGTCGGGCGCACGGCAGCCGTCGGTCGGAAGGAGGAGGCAGGACCACGAAGCAGGAAGGCGTCGAGAGTAGATTGGATTCCATTTGCCACTTAGGGAGAGCGGAATAGGTGGAAGCCACTCGATCATGGAAGAAGGAAGGCGCTTGGAATATCGGAGGCGGGACCACGAAGCAGGAAGGCGTCGAGAGCACAGTCGGGGCGTTGACCTAAGGAGCCCCAAATAGGGAACGAGGCCCCCTTTGCCCATCAGGCAAACTGCGACTTCCCGTGGAGAACCTCGGGAAAACCCAAGGCAAACTGTAAAACAATCAAGGAACACCGAGCCCCTCCCCAACGAAAAGGGTTCCTTATTCAGCGCCCCGACTGTAGATTGGATTCCGTTTGCCACTTAGGGAGAACGGAGCAGGTGGACGCCACTCGATCATGGAAGTAGGAAGGCGCTTGAAATATACTGTAATCTGGGAATCCAAGAATACCTACTTTCAACGGCCGATGGGGAAGTATGAGACCCCGCGGCTCCGACGCCCAAGATGGAGACTCGACCGCCGTTCCGATTGTGAGCCGGCCCAGGGGTCTGAGCTGGACATGCCAGCAGAAACTCGGGCAGGAGGGAGGGACGAGAAGAAACTCGGTCGAAATCAATCCCCCGACCCCTCCTGGAGTCTGAACTGACAAGTTCCTCCAGCCGCGTCCAGCTGAGGCGACGAGAGGCCCCCCCTCCCCCCCCTCTCTGCTGGCCAGCACCAGCGCTGGGCCACCTCGGCCCGCTGGCTGGCTCCGAGCTCCGATCTCGACGGTGCCTGTTCGGCTGCACGCAAGAGTGACCCTGGGCAAAAGTGACCTGTGGTGGTGCGCGGCTGCAGGGGGCCACGAGGGAGGCCAAATCCAGGCAGTCCAAACGCGGTAGCGCTTGCTGGCGGGATCCCTGGGGGCCGGCGCCAAAGGTCACCTCGGCGAAAGGTCACTCTTGCGCATAGCCGATTGCTCCGCCTCTCTGGAGGGCACCTCTAGGGGGCCGCATGCGAACCCTACCCCTACGTGCACGCTTTCTGAGGGGGAGGGTGGGTTCACTTCGCTTGAGAGCTCCCGAACGAAGTGAACACCACCCTCCCCCTCAGAAATCGTGGGGGGTAGGGGTAGGGTTCGCATGTGGCCCCCTACAGGAGCCTTGTATCAAGGGAGCGAACAATGGCCTAAACATAAAAACTCGGAGGTCCGCGCGGATTTCTCGGATCCGCGCTGGACCCCCTTGGCGGCGCCTCCGGCGCCGCCCCTGGCGCGCTCCGCGCGCCAGGGAGGGGGGTCGAACGCCGATCCGAGAAGTCCGCACGGACCTCCGAGTTTTTAATTGTTCGTTCCCCTAGCTTTGTGGTAGCCAATCATGAGAGCCTTGTACACCCTCGTAATCCGTCTGTGGCGTCGATTCGCTTCCATTAGCGCGTCTGCTCACCTAGTCTCTCTGTTCCTGGAGGCCCTCCCGCATTTTGCGCCGCTGGGAAGGTTGGCGCGGCTCAGGGCACGCCCGCAGCACGGCGGGCAGGGCGGCGCACCGGGGCGCGCGGGAGGCTCGGGGGGGGGGGGGGGGGGGCAAGGCGAGCGGCGAGGGGGGCCCCCGTTCAAGTCGGGCCTGTCTCGGCGGTGGACAAACCTCCCTTTAGTAAACCTCCCTTTAGTGAAAACGGCCTGGGACCGAAACCGACGGACCTGGACCCGCGAAAGTGACGGCCGCGACGCCCTGCCGCGAACCGAAAACGGCCAATTCCTGAATCGACGTGTCAGGGTAGGAGGTCTATCCACATCCGACTCTACAGGAGGAACATTCAGAAACAATCCAAAAATAGTCGGGGTACTATTTTTGTCACTGTTTTGGGGCTTGTTCGGAATATTTGTAACAAACACATGTCGTCCAAATCCCCCTGCAGGGGGACAGGCCCGACCCAAGTCTCCGTGGGAGGGATCGGCCCCTCCTCGGGAGCTCCCCAGGGGCATCCCGCAGGGCGGGGCGGCTTCTGAGGCGAAGGGCCTTCCCTGGAGGTTAGCGCGGATGTCTTGGACCGGCGCTGGAATCCCCGTCGCTGGTGCGCGCGTCGGGGGAGCGCGCCAGGGGCACCGCAAGGCAGCTCCAGCGCCAGGCTCAGAAATCAGCGTGGACCTTCGCAGGTTCATGCTTATGCTGCTTTCCTTCCTCGATCACCTGGGCCCCCTGTAGAGGCATCCTAAAATGGGCAGCGCAGCTTCTTTTTTCGACGCCCGAGATGGGTACGGAAAGAATGGGTACAATGCCCAACAACAAATGTTGTCCCAAACCAACAGCGGCCGCTGTTGGGCAGGCGGCCTTCTGTGTCTCGAATGGACACAGGCCGCGGCGGCGCGGACAGCGAGTCCTGTTCGAAACGAGCAGGACCTGCAATTGGGCATCGTGCCCACTCTTTCCGTGCCCATGTCGGTCGTCCCGACTCTCGGAGGCGGGGGTGCCTTCTCCGCGGGCCGGCCCCACTCTCGGCGCAGGGCGAGGCGAGGCCGCGGCAGCTCCAGAACGGGCCCCCGCGAATCCCTCCTCGGGGCCCAGACGCCCCGAGCGCTCGCGGCGAGCGGCCAGCCGGAGCGGCCAACCCGAAGGCCTCAATTTGCCCTCCGTTTCCAGTGGGGGGGGGCCGGGGATCATCGACAAAAACACCCCTGCTGAAAGAAGGAAGGAGCAACAAGGAGCGAAGCCCCTGTTTGGCCCCAAAAGCGCCTCCGTGCCCGAGGAGGGGCGAGAGGGACGGCAGTGGAGGAACCTGGGGCACATCGAGCCCCTTCCGAACCCAAGCAGTTCCTCATTTCAGCGTTCTGACTTCGGGGATCTCCTGACCCGGGTCAATCCAGACCCGGGTCGGTCAGCCCTTGCAGAATCCTGCAACCTCCTGCAAAATCCTGCACCCAAACCCGGGTCAATGCGAGGGATCCTGCAGGATCCTGCAGGATCCTGCACCCAAACCCCGGTCAATGCGACCCTGGCCGTGCAGGATCCTGCAAGATCGGGCGCTCTGGCTGACCCCCGTTTGTATTGACCCCCGTGTCAAGGCTCCCGATGACTCTACCCCCCCCCCTCCCCGGGGCCCAGAGGCACCAGCTTGCCGCACCGCGCCCCGCCGTGGCGACGAGCGGCGCCCCCCCCCCGAGGCCAGCCACCGCGGCCTCTTCGCTGCAGGCCTGGAGAGGTGGGCACCAGCACCAACACGGGGGGGGGCTGCCTCCACGGGGGGAAGATGATCCTGGATGTCGGCGTTGGTGGCAATCTCTCGGCCACCTTGAAAGCCAGAATGGTACCACCATCGCCGAGATCGCGATATAAATTCCCTCGGCGGAGGCACACCGCCGAAACTTGTGTTGGTGTCAACCTCTAGGCCTGCGAACCTTCGCCTCAGGTGGGGCATGTCCTCCTACAGGCGGATGAAAGATGGCCAAACGAAAACAACAAAAAATATATACAAAAACACAAAAAGCGCCCCCAGAGTAGTTCCCGACCCTCCCTTGGTTGGGCACTCGTTTTGAATCATTAGAGCACCGTGGTGTCCATCACTCAGTCAATCCTCCCCTCTCCTCCTTCCTCCCTCCTTTCTCCTCCTCATGGTTTTCTTCCTCCTCCTCCCTGCCTCGTGGATTATTCCCAAAGTTCTGAATCGAACACTTTGGTGTTGTCCTCCTCCTTCTCCTTCTCCCACCTTTCTCCTCCGTCCCGCCTCCTACCTCCCTCTCGCGGCGCCCTGGGAGGCTGCGACCTGCGAAACTGTCGCCACTTTCGCGGGCCCCCTGGGAGGTCCAGCGGAGGTACGTCTTACGCAGATCACAACTATAGCTCGCCGTCCCCTCGGGGGCTGCGATCTGCGAAACTGTCGCCACGTTCGTGCGCTCCTGGGAGGTCCAGCAGAGAGGTGTCTTACAGCGACTACCATAAGACCTCGCCGTCCTTCGGGGGGCTGCGATCTGCGAAACTGTCGCCACTCCCGTGCGCTCCTGGGAGGTCCAGCGGAGGGGTGTGTGTCACGGGGACCACCACGAGACCTCGCCGTCCCGAAAGGGGGTGCGAGCAGCAAAACCGTCGCCAGCTTCGTGGGCTCCTGGGGGGTCCAGCGACGGGGTGTCCTACGGGGGCCACCATGAAACCTCGTCGTCCCTGGGGGCTGCAATCTGAGATATTGTCGTCACTATGGTGGACTCCTGGGGGTTCCCGCGGACGGGTGTTTGACAGAGACCATCCATGAGACCTCGCCGTCCCCGGGGGTTGCGATCTGCGAAACCGTCGCCACTTTCGTGGGGGCCCAGCGGAGGGGTGTCTTACGGGGACCACCATGAGACCTCGCCGTCCGTGGGGGGCTGCGATTTGCGAAGCCGACGCCACGTTCGTGGGCTCCTGGGGGGTCCAGCGGAGGGGCGTGGGCTCTTGGGAGGTCCAGCGGAGGGGTGTTTTACGGGGACCACCATGAAACCTCGCCGTCCCTAGGGGGCCGCGATCTGCGAAACTGTCGCCACTTTCGGGGGCTCCTCGGAGACCCAGCGGAGGGGTGTCTTACGGGAAGCACAATGAAACCTCGCCGTCTCAGGGGGGGTGTGACCTGCCAAACCGTCGCCACATTCGTGGGCTCGTGGGAGGTCCAGCAGAGAGGCGTCCTACGGGGACCACCATCAGACCTCGCCGTCCTTCGGGGGGATGCGATCTGCGAAACGGGCGCCACGTTCGTGCGCTCCTGGGAGGTCCAGCGGAGGGGTGTTTCACAGGAACCACCATGAGACCTCGCCGTCCGTGGGGGCTGCGATCTGCGAAACTGTTGCCACTTTCGTGGGTCTTGGGGGGTCCAGCGGAGGAATGTTGTACGGGGACCACCATGAGACCTCGCCGTCCCGGGGGGGGGCTGCGATCTGCAAAAATATCGCCACTCTCGTGGGCTCCTGGGTGGGCCAACAGAGTGACGTCTTACGCGCATCACCACGAGATCTCGCCGTCCCCTTGGGGGCTGCTGTCCGGAAGCTGTCGCCACTTTCGTGGCCGTCTGGAAGGGCCAGCGGGGAGGCGTCTTACGCGGATCACCACGAGACCCCGGCGTCCCCCAGAAGGGGGCTGCGATCTGCGAAACCGTCGCCACTTTCGCTGGCATCTGGGAGGGCCAGCGGAGTGACGTCTCACGCGGATCACCACGAGATCTCGCCGCTCCCGGGGGGGGGGGGGTGCGATGGGATTCTGGGAGGACCAGCGGAGTGACGTCTTACGCACATCACAGCTATAGCTCGCCGTCCCCTGGGGGGGCTGCGATCTGCAAGACTGTTGTAGGGGGCCACATGCGAACCCTACCCCTACCCTCCACGATTTCTGAGGGACTTTCGTGGGCTCCTCGGGAAGCCAGCGGAGTGACGTCTTACGCACGTCACAGCTATAGCTCGCCGTCCCCCGGGGAAGGCCGCGATCCGTGAAGCTGTCGCCACCAGTGCCGCGAGGCGTGGGGGGCCGGGTATGTACACCCAGCGGCAGTCAGGCACGGGGCCAAACACAGGAGGCAGAGGCAGGTGTGATCCCAGCTTTATTAAGGGGGAAAACACACCTACCTCGCTTTTGACCACCCTCGCTTCCAAGAGATACCACACGATGCCAAATTGCAGCCTGTACTGGGCAGGCCGCTTGACGAGGAGGCGCGTGGTAAGGCTTGGTTTTGCCTGGAAGCGAAAGCGGGGTAGGTAATTCACGCTCTGACGTTGCTCCCATCGTACTTTCGGACCACGTCCCAGAAATAATTTCGAGCACCCGGAAAAGTGTCGAGAGAGTGTCGAAGTAGTGTCGAAACAGTGTCGGATCAGTGTCTCCCAGGGCCCGACACGTGAAAACTCTCGAGTTTTCGGGTGCGCTCGAAATTCTTTCTGGTGATCAAGGCTACAGTAGGTTGGAACATCATAATCCCAGCCCTGCTTAGTCGCCCCGTGCACGGATAAGCACGGATAGCCTTCCCAAGGGCACCCTTGCGTCATTAGATTTTTTTCGGCACCTTTGCGGAGAGCTGTCCTGCAGTGCGACCACAGCGCAAGGCGCTGCTACTCCCACGAATTATGTCTCCGATCGTCCCTCCTCCACATGTTTTCACGCCCCTTCGTAATCGCTCTCCTGCCATCGACCTGACTCTTACGAGTGACGCCGCATATGTGAAACAAATGACTCTGGCGCGACGTTCTTTGGCGAAGCGTCCAAGGGCACTTTACGGATCATTCAACGATTGCTTTTGTATTAAGCGATCCGGGGCAGACTCGCCACATGTTTAGAATGGTCGGGCACGTCCCCGGGCTATCTTTTATGATTTTTGCATCTTCCTCCCGAAGAGTCGGGTGCTGCTAAAAGTGCCCCTGGCCCAAGGTGCCCCCAGGATTTCCATGGAGGCCCCAACGGCCTCCAGAGCACTGCAGAGCACCCCTCACGATGCCCAGAGGGCCCCAGCGGCTCCAAAACTAAGCGAAAAAATGGGGGCACCTTGGGCCAGGGGCACCTTCAACAACCCCCGATAGAGGGACATGCCCGACTTCACCCTCGCCCCGCCCTGCGCGCCGCTCGGCAAGTCGGGCAGGGCGCGGCGCAGCTCAGGGCGCCCATGTCGGCACCGCCGCGGCCACCGCGGCGGGCCTGGCCCTGGCGCCCCTGGCCGACGCGCTGCCGGTGGCGTCCAGGGCGCCGGGGAAGCGGTGGCGGGCGTGCCGGAGGTAGACGGCCTCGGGCGTCTCCGGCTCGCGCGCGTCGACCTTCCCGCGGATGGGGGGGGGGCGAAACGTCCGCCTCCTCAGACCCCCTCCGCCTTCTCCTCCTCCGGAGGGGCCGCGGCCCCCGCTCGCGCCGCGCAAGATTACCAGCCTCGAACGTATCCCTATCCCCAAGATTGACACGCCACAAAAGGCGATGACGATCTCAGGGCTTCGCCCTCAAAAAAGAAGGGAATCCCTGAGATTGGCATCGTGATGAGGAGGTGCCTGGCATAGGGATAGGGATCTGTTCCAGGCTGGTGACAGGAGCCGAGGCGGGGAGCTGTCGCCCAGTCTCGGCCTCCCGGGGGCCCTCGCGGGGCCCCGGGGCCGCCCGCAGAGAGCGGCTCGCCACGGAGCTCGGGTCCCGGGGGGGGGAGAGGGCTGGAAGCCCGTGGGGGTCGACGTTGTGAAGCGATGACCTGTCGGTTTGGCAGAAGTGGGTGGAAGCACGAAGCAGGAAGGCGCGGAAAGTAGACTGGGCCTCCGCCCGCCCCCTGAGGATAATTAGGAGAGGGAAGATCGCTCGACTCTTGAAGCACTTGCGCAGGACGAAAGGTCTCCCTCTTGACGGCGAAAGAGGACCACCCCCTTCCCACGTAGCATCTTAACACTGGGGGGGCCTGCGGTCGACGGATCCCGTTCTTGTCGGTCCCCGGAACGAATTTAATATCATCGTTTCAAAACGGGGGAGAAATGGGATCCGCCGTAGAAAAAAAGGGTCCGACGCGGATCCCGAAAATCAGAAATCGGATCCGCGCGCACGGAAACGGGATCCGCCGCGATTTCACGATTACGGTAAGATTGGAAAAATCGGATCCTTGCGATACCCTCATTGGGTTCGCCGCTACGATTTCCCAGAGGGCCCGGGCCCCGTGCGGGACCGTGAGGTTTTCAGCGCCGAGAGGGAGAGAACGCTCGGCCTGGGGACGTAGGAAGGCGGCTGGAAAGACTGGGGCCTGGGGATCCAGTACAGCCAAGCCGTATCACAGGGACGCACGATCAGGACGCAAAAGCCCTGGAAAGCCATGCCGATCCTCTGCCAGCGGGGCGCGGCCAGCGAACACAGCCAAGAGGAGGGGCCGAGCGGGGGAGGACCCCAAGGGGGACCCTGTAAGCCGCGCATCCCTACTAGGCGGGTCGACGGCGCCTACGTTCCACGACCGACGCGTGCGACGTCGGATGGCGGGGGGGGGAGATTGGCGGAAGAGCGGGTCAACGCCGCGATGGCGTCGCTGGCCTCCGACGCGGCGCGGGCCGCTCCCCTCGGCGGCGAGCCCACGGGGGAAGATCGGGGGCACCCGGGTGGGGGGCGTCCAAGAGGGGGGGGGGGGGGGGCGCAGATCGTGGCCGGCGGCATGTGCGCGGCCGGGGGGAGGGGGGGCGGGGGCGCAGGGAGCTCAGACGAGGCGCCATGAAGGTTCGGGGGCATCATTGGCTCAGCCACGATATCCACGCCACCCCGGTCATCACCCCCCTCCTGGCCGCCCATGAGAAGCGCGAGGGGGCAGGCCCTCTCCGAGGGCGGCCCGGCTTCCAAGAAGCCCTCGCACCTTCCGGCAGTTTCTCGAAGCCTTCTCCGAAGGCCGCCTTCTGCGGAGCCTTGTGTACCCTCTTGGCTACTGCGAATCGGCGTACATCGGCGCGGGTCGACGCCAAACGCTGAATCGGCGCTGTGCCGATACAAGGCCCCCACGAGTTGCCACCGAAATCGGCGGCGAGTCCATGGGGGAAACGAGAGGTGGCAGGCCTTCCAAGAAGGCGGCGTGGCTTCTCAGAAGCCCTCT
>CAUYUJ010022257.1:20413-45413 GCA_963575745.1 Prorocentrum cordatum
GAGGAGGAGGAGGAGGAGGAGGAGGAGGAGGAGGAGGAGGGGATAGTTGTCGGCGGCGAGACCGAGGGGGAAGTGAGAAAGGGCGGGTTTTCTCAGAAGGCCCGGAAGTCCCCTGGCCTTCTGAAGAATTTCGTGAGCTTTCCCCGAAGACACAGAAAACTAGCCAGAAAACCAAGAGATCTGCTGAGAAGTCCCACCGCCTTCTGGGAGTCCTTGTCCTTCTCACCTCCCTCCTCGCTCGCCGCCGATGTTCTGCAGGTCGCTTGTGAAGCCGAATGTTCCTCGGAGCCTCGGCTCTCTGGGAGCTTTGCCCGCCGCGCCGAGAGGGCAGGGTTTCTTAGCAGGCTCTGCCGCTGAGACGCACTCGAAGAGCAGCCGCTGATAAGCTGTCGCCGGCTTCTTCGAAGGGGCGACGTCGCCTTCTGGCAAGGGGGGGGGGGGCTAAGAATCGGCGGCGAGCCCGGGGGACATGGAAAAAGGCTGGCCTTTTTCAAGAATCTCGGACGCCCCGAACTTTCCGAGAAGTTGCTGAGCCTTCCCCGATGGCGCAGACGACGTCACAGGAAACGCGAGGGCTTTTCTGGGAAATCCCGTCGTTTTCAGGAGACACAAAAATATCCTGCACACTTCCCCCCTCGCGTGCCGGCGATAAGAAGGTGCCTCCCCCCGTGCCCCATTTGGTTGGCTGAACCAAAAAACATCCACTGAACCCATGTGGGGTCGGATTCTGTGGGGCGCTGGAAGACATGTCTACTGGTACTGCGTTAGGGGATCAAATCATGGCATAAACATTCAGATTCTTGAGGTCTGCTCGGATTCCTCGGATCGGCGCATGAGACCCCTGGCGGCGCATCTGGCGCCGCCCCCGGCGCGCTCCGCGCGCCAGGGGAAGGGGGTCAAGCGCTGATGGAATCAAATCGGATCGGCCACGCGACAAAGCACATCCGATGCGCGGGGATGGGGTGCCCCATGGGCCAAACCACCCCTTGCTCCTCGGCAACAAAAGCATTGCTGAAATGAACCCTGACTCGCGCATGAAGGCGGCCAGGTTTCGAGCTCGCGCCTCGACGTGATTTGGCGAGAGAGCCCCAAAAGATAATGAAAAGAAAACCCTTTGCGACCGCCCCTCGCGACGACGACACAGGGACGTCGCCGCTTTTTGTCTGTCGCATGGGCATTAATGCGACAGACCCGACCCCCTCTTTCGCGCGCGGCTGGGCGCGCATCAGAGGCATCAGCGAGGGGGGGAGGGGGGGCGGGGGGGAGGGGCGAGGGCCAGACGAGACTGGGCCTTCCGAAACCCTGACAGAGACTTCGTCAGAAAACAATTGCGCGCCGAGAGCAAAGGCAAAGGGCACCTCCCGCCCAGGAACCTCAAGCCAGGGCCCGGGAGAGGGGGCCAACAACAACAACAATAACAACAAAACTTGCGCCCATTTGTAAAGGGAGAAAGAACACGGGGACTCCCCGCGCGCTGGCGGGGCGGCCTCCCCCGACGTCAGCTCCCAAAAGCTCTCTCTCCTGATACTTGCCAGGAGGGCGGGCACGAAATGCGGGCGCGCGCGCGGAAGTCGCTCCACTGTTGGAAGATTCGCCGCAGGGATCGCGCGTGGAAGTAGAGCAGGACAAGGGCGTCGCCAACAACAACGACGCCCATCCCCCCCCCCCCCCCGAGAACATGGACAGACCAAACATTCCAAGGCGGATGCAACCACATATAGATGAGCGACAAGAGGCGCGAAATAGTGAGACGACGGGGAGGGCCAACAGGAGACATGCGACACATGCAGAAGAAGCGTAAGACGGAAGCCAAGGATCTCGATATGCGCAGAAGCAGCCTTCCCACATAAGATTGCCCCGACGCGAGAAGTCGCCGCTCAGCCTCCGCGCTGCGTTTTGCGGGGGGTCTCGGCGCTGGGAATGCCTGCCCCTGGTGGCAATTCCCCCGTTGGCTCCAAGGGCCCGCGGGCGGCGCCTCTTTGGGTGCAGGCGCGGGAGTGTCTGGCGCAGGCTGCCGGGGTCTCGATGTTAACTCGGACGCCGCTGCAAGTCGCGCGCGCGCCGAGTCTACGGCCCCTCCTGATGCATATCGTACATGCTGAGCAGCACGGCGAGAGATAACGCCGAGTGCTGCGCCACTGAAACACACCGCGAGTCGCGCAGTCTAGCATTGGAAGACGCCTTCGGCCCAGCCGCTCGCCCCTTCTGGGAATTCTCACAGCGCCGCGAACGCGCCCGGCGTCGCTGCAGGCGCAACGTTCCACGAAGTCGCGGCACGTCGCAGCACACTGATTCGCCGCGGCGTCGGGCTTCCCGACGCCATTGCTTCGGCTGCAGGCGCCCCCGCGGCAGCGAAAACGGAGACAAACCTCGGCAAGCGCGTCGCGCCGCCGCAAGGGGAGCGATCCGGCGGAGCGCGCAGCGCCGGCCTTCGCCGCCGCATGGGGGCGAGAAAGCGGAGGGCCTAGCGTCGACCTAAGCCGACGCAAAGGCGCGCGCCCCGCACCCCCCCCGCGTTCCGCGCCACCCCTGCCCCCCCCGGACGCGGGGCGGCGCGCGGGAACGAACGGCGACCGCAAAGGCGACGGACCCGACCGCGGCGGCGCGCGCGCCGCCGAGGACCCGCGCGAGCGCCCGCGCCTTGAGTTGGGGCCCGACCGCTCGCGACCGCCAGGCGGCGTCGGCGGCGGCGCCCCACCTCCGCGGGCGAGAAATGGCCTGCTCGATCTTCGCGGGGAAGTGTCTCCCGCTCTCCTTGTTTCGGGCTGGCGGGGCCCCGCTTCTTCCCGCGCGGTGGCCGAGGCGGGCGGCCGCGCGCTGCTATGGCCCCCCGCGGGCGATCGTTCTGGGGGGTCACCCCCGTGCGAAGCATTTGCGGGCATGTATCCGCCATCGCGTGCGTGTGTAAAGGTAAGTCTAGCTGCGCGCTTGCAGCCCCCGCCCTGGCGGCGCCCGCACATCGCCCCCCCCTCACCACCCTTCGCGCCGCGGATTGGGTCGCCTGCCCGGCGAGACAAACTCCGCGCGGCACTTGCGAGCCCCGGGCCTGTCGGGCAGCGCCGCGATGCGCGCGCCTCGCCGGGTCCAATCGCTGCGCGCTCCTTGTCTGCGGACGCGGCTGGGCGGCCTCTCCACTAGAGCAATTTCCCTGCGTGACTTTGTTGGCGCTGTCTCTATGGGAACTTCGCGCGTTTGTCGCGCGGCCATTCATGGCCCGCGCCCGGGTCGACTATCTCAGTCCTGCGATGCGCCCCCACTCGAAGTCGCCACGATGCTCCATTTGCGGGCTGAACAAAGATGAATGCACGAACGGCGCAGGCGGGGCCCCCGTGTCCAATTGGGCGCACCTCGCACCTCCAATCCTCAATAAACGCTCTGAGCTCGTCGCTCGTCGCCGCAGCATCGCGGCGGGCGGGGTCGAAGATGCAGCCGTCGAACAGCCCGCGCCAACACAGGATCATCGAACGGACCTGTCATCCGTTGACGAGCCCGCCGTTGGCCCTATCTTCTTTCTTCAATGTGTTGACCCTCCTTCGAAGGTTGTGGTTGCTCGGGGTGTTGCTGCGTGCCTCGGCTATCTTCGCGTCGGGCGCCTCGAAGTCGCCGCTATCCAGGAGGGGCTCGCACGTCGTTGCAGGGCCCTCAATCGCGCGGGGCCAGGCGAAGCAATTCTCTGGTCCACCTGGCGCAGAGCTCGTCGCCACGCGC
The DNA here is from genome assembly GCA_963575745.1 of Prorocentrum cordatum. Lineage (NCBI taxonomy): Eukaryota > Dinophyceae > Prorocentrales > Prorocentraceae > Prorocentrum > Prorocentrum cordatum. The sequence goes on from CAUYUJ010022257.1 coordinate 24,122, forward strand.
GCGCTGCTTCCACTCTCGGACGTTTGGAGCAATAGGCAAGCTTCAACGTTTCACCTTCCTCCGGCTTCTCTGCGCATCGTTTTGCTCGGCAGTGCCTGCATCCCCCGCGGTGCTCTGCCGCCCAGAATTAGATGATCCGCCGCCCGCGCCGCGAGGCGGATCCCCGAGGGGGGGAGAGGGGGGGGTCGGTTTTATGTTGTTCGCCCTGGATAGGTTATCCCGCTCAGTGGCCCCGCGTCGGCACGGCGCGCTCGCGCTGACCAGGTTCCTCGGGGTCGCGCGCGGCGCAGTCGCCATGGTTCCGCTGACTCTGTTGTCGGCACCCGCTATCTTCCGGGCATTGGGCATCGGATTGCCCCGACGCAATGCGCCGGGGCGCCGCGCGGGCGGCGGCAGATTCACTCGCCGCAAACCCGCGCACAGTGGGTGCGAGGGCGTTTTGCGTCGGCGCCGTCGGCGACCTGGACACTGCGCCCGCCCTCGCCGCAAGTCCGCGCGGCCAGGGCCGCGCGGGCGCAGGCTGCGGCGCGCCCATTGCTGGGCTCACAAGCCCCGTTTCCGGCGATGCCTGTTCAAGGGGGTTCTCAGAGAAACGGCTATCCGATTCATGTCGGTAATCGCCCGCTCTGTATTTGACCGCGTTGGTCAACTTATCCCACCTTTCAAATTCAGAGCCCGCCTCATTTCTGATCCTATCCTGGCCCGTGGCGTTCATCGCATTTGGGTTATGGAGCATGTTGTTGCACTCGGCTGTTATATGTTCGGTTGCCGCGGGTCTTTCGCGCGTCTCTGACCTGTTTCTGTAAGTCCAACGACGCAATTCCGCGCGTGGGGATCACGTTGCTATTTGGAATGGCTTGACCATCCGCTTGATTAGATGCACCTGGATGGCAGCGCGGTTCATCCTCGCGCCATTCGCTCGCGGCGGCCACGATTTCAGCATTCTGACATCTGACCTGCTCCAACTCATTGTTCGTAACGAGCTGTTGCGCTCGCAATGGTTGGTCCGCGCCGGCCCGACGCCCATCATGACGGACCGCGCCAGTTCGACGCTCAGTAGTACATGCCCCAAATGGCGGTCGCGAGATTTGCCTCTGTTGCGCATTCTGGCAAACCCGTGCGGACATTGCAGCGCACACCCCTGAAAGCGGTCGCCAGGCTTTGCCCGCGTTGCGCGCCCTGGCCAACCCTGGCGGGCATCGCGGCCCTTTCCTTCTCTGGTGCGCGACCGCGGGAGGGGGGCAAACGATCGCAGGCGAGGGGCATTTAGCCCCCCCCTCGAAGCTCTTGAGATTCCATCATGACCACGGCCGGCGTGTTCCAATGGCGCCAGCCTCCTCCGCCGCAACGCCCCGACGGCAGCGAATCTCTCCGCCGCGACGCCCGCGGCCACTCCGCGCGACGTCCGTAGCAGAGGATCTTCGCGCCGCAGCGCCCGCGGCAGCGCATCTCCCCCCGCGGCGCCCGCAGCGGCGGTTCTCCCCGCCACGACGCCTGTAGCAGCTGATCTCCCCGCCGATATGGCACCGTCACGCGGGGCACTTGCTGCGGCGCGCCGGCGGCATGCCCTATAGAACCGGCACGTTCCTCGCCAGTTTCCCCATCTGTCACAGCCGTTGCGGCGACAGCTGGCCCTTCGCAATATCACAGCGTGGCCGTCGCCGGCCCCATCAGACTGAACTGAAGTGTCCGAGGTGATCGCGTCGAAATCGGCGATCAGAGAATCCGATGTCATACCCCCGAAAGAGCGGGCCTTGTGCATACCCCATGGTCGAAGCCATCCCCTGTTCCTTGGCAGCAAAACCTTGCCGGGCTTTGGCCCTGGTTCGCCTGTGAAGGCGACCAGGTCCCCTTCAGTTTTTCAAGCTTACGTCCTGCCGTGACATCCCGAGAAAGCCCCGAGAGAGAAGTAACGAGAAACCGTTGGCAATCGTCTCTCGCGACGTCCTTTCAGGAGCACCTCCCTTTTTGCCTGTCGTTTGGGCACGGACAAGAGGGGGGGGGGACAGGAAGGGCGGACAGGGGAACCCAGACAGGACCAAAACCCCCCGAAACCATGACTGGGATAACGTCGGAGTTTGTTATATTAAAAAATGTGTAAACAAAACAACATGCCCCGAAAGCGCGGGATAAAAAACACAACCGCGCCATGTGAACACCTGGGCCGCATCGGCTCGCTGGAACGTCGGAATCAACTCGGGTCGAACCGGCCGGAACCAGCTCGAATCGAATCGATTCGGATCGCTCGGACTGACCATGGCACTAACCACCTACCAAACCACCCCAACCCAACCCGAAGACCCGAATTTGACCCGAATTTCGGGCTGGGGGGGGCACGGGTTCCCACGCTTTTTCGATCTTCCCCGAACCCCCCCCCCCCCACTGGAAATGGAGGGCAGATCGTGGCCTTCGGGTTGGGTTGGGGTGGTTTGGTGGGCGGTGAGGGGTGTTGTAGAGAGATCGCCGCATGCATGCATGTGTTTTTGTTTGTCGTATCGCATTGCACGCAGTATTGTGTCGATCATGCACTTGCTGTGTTCGCATGCCGCTGCCATTTTCATTCGAGTCCTGACGAGCCCCAGCAGGGGCGAAACGTTGACACGCGTAGTGAAAAGGCACGGGCTTGAGAGCGCCATACGAGTAAGGTGTGGGGAAACCCCAGACGATGCAGCACAGCGTGCTGTGGCCTCGAGAGCTCCAGGAGGCGTCGCCCGCAGCACTTTTTCGGGGGCCCCGGCGGCCCCACTGGCCGCCACGTATACAGCCTCGGAGGACGGCCCCCGCTCCATCCAGAGCCCGGCGGGGGCCCTCGAGGCCCCCCTCGGAGCAGGGCGAGAGGCCGAGCCGACGGCGGCTCGGCGTCGGTCCGCGGGCCGCTGCCCGAGCGTATCCCTATCCCGCAGGTGGGCGAGCAAAAGGCGAGGACGACCTCAGGGATTCGCCCTCAAAGGAGAAGGGAGTCCCTGAGATTGGCATCGTGACGAGGAGGTGCCCAGCATAGGGATGGGGATATGCTCCAGGCTGGTAAGTCCATGCGCACCAGTTTCCCGAGCCACGGCTGGCAGCGGCGACGAGAGGACCCCCCCTCCCAAAGGCCAAACTACGGCTTCCCCCACTCGCCCTCCTCTCCGAAGGAGGTACCGGCCCTCTAGGCTCGTTCCTTGCCACCGCTCGGACGTCCATTCCCCGTGCATGTTTCGGTTTCGCGCGCGTGCTTGCTTGCGAGATGACTCGAAACGCTCCTCGATGACCCCCTAGGAAAAAAACATGCGCACGGCCGAACGATGCCAAGCCCTCTGATGATAAGCAAGCAAGATACCCCTAACCCTTTTGGAGGTGACCTAAATCAGGATGTTCCCACACATCAGGGACAAGGGGGGTCTTTTCTGCAGGTGCCTCAGACCAGACCGCCCGGACCTCTTGTCCCCAGTGCGCAGGCAGGGACCCCGTTGGGGCCGCGTCCCCATCGTGTGTCATCCGGGCTGGGGGTTCTTTTTCGCTCTCGAGGATCTGAGGGAGCGACCCGGGTCCTCGGCGGCGAGAACAAGGGCGCATAGTCCAGGGGCAGGCATGACACGCAATCGCCCAGAAGCCTCGTCGTCGAAGACATCGATTCGGGTCGGGCGAAAGGGGGGGACAGCAAAGGGGGGGTCTGAGAATCAGCTCACGTGGCTGATTTTCCCGGCGCCTCCCGGCGCCGGAGGCGGCCATGTATCGAGGAATGGGCCCCTCGGTGAGGCCGAAACCAGCTGCACGCAGCAAATTTCGTAACCCCCCCATTCCCAATCCCCCCCTTTCGCCCGGCCCGATCGATCATCGGCGCACCTGCCTCTGACGGGTGCCCGACGCCGCACGGCCGCCCCGACTCCCCGCCGCCAGCTCGCGGGAGCACGGTGTGGTCGCCTCGCCGCGGCCCCGCCCCCCCGTGCCAGGCCCCCGCGGGCCCGCGGGCCGCGCGGGAGCCCGGCGGCGCGGGCACGGTGTGCCGTGTGCTCTCGGTCCTCCTCCCTTCCCCTCCTCCTCCTCCTCCGCCTCTTCTTCCTCTTCTTAGTGTTATTAATGTTAGTAGTGTCGTTGCGATTCGTCTTCTTCTTATTGTTACTATGGATTCGCGTTGTTGTTCGCATTCGCATCATTATTCCATCAGTCTTAGTATTCTTCTTCGTACTAGTATTGGTATCAGGATCAGCATGGTTATTCCTGCTACTATGATTAGTATAGGTATTAGCGCCGTGTGTCTTAATATTATTACGTGCTGCTATTATTATTAGTCGTTTTCCGCAGCGTGATGCTTATTATTCGTAGTTGAATTCTGATTCATATGAATCGTACTCGTATTATTGTTATTCGTATTATTATTATTATTAGTATTACTCGTTTTCTTATTCTTTGTGTTATCATTAGTATTACTTGCGTTCTTCTCTTCACTATTCGTATTACTCTTCGTATCGCTATTATACGTATTATTATCATTCCTCCTCCTCCTCCTCGGGCCTTGGCCCAGCTAGAGAGGTCCAGGCTGCTCGGGGCGCACTGCTGCAGCAGCACCACGCGCTGCCTCGCCAGCAGCGCCACCCCCCCAAGGTGCCCCCCCCCCCCCCCTTCCCAACAAGCAACAGAGGCGGACGCCTGTGCCTCTGGCCAAGACCCTGGCAAAAGATCCTCGGGTCGGGCGAAAGGGGGGGATAGCAAAGGGGGGGTTTGAGAATCAGCTCACGTAGCTGATTTTCCGGCGCCTCCCGGCGCCGGGAGGCGCCCATGTATCGAGGAATGGGCCCCTCGGTGAGGCCGAAACCAGCTGCATGCAGCAAATTTCGTAACCCCCCCTTTCCCAATCCCCCCCTTTCGCCCGACCCGAGATCCTGGCAGGAGCCTGCCTATGCGTCTCCCCTCTCTCCCCGCGCCTCTCCATCCCTCGCCCCCTGCCCTCCTCCCTCCGGCTTCCGCTCCCGTCGCCCCGCGGTGTCCCCCCTTAACTCCCCGCACCCCCTGTTCCATCCGACTCATCGTAGCACGTGGCGCTCGCAAACATCTGGAAAGCTAGGTTCGGGGAGCGGCCAAGAGGGGGGTGTCCAAGAGGGGGGGGTGCAAATCATGGCCGGCGGCATGTGCGCGAATAAAAAGCGGCGGGGCCAGGGACGTAATGAAGTGAGAAGAGGCGCCATGAAAGCTGGGGAAGTATCATGGCCCCCGCCATGATATCCACCCCCCCCTAGTCATCACCCCCCTCTTTTCCGCCCCCGAAAGCTGGGTGGGGATGCCGGACACCACATTCGCACCCGGGGCAACAGCGACGAGTGGCGAGGGGGAGAGGGGCGGCCGCAGAGGAGACAGCGCATCGCACGAGACAGGCCATCCCGACGCTTTCGCGCCTCGTCCGCCGCATCCTTCGGATCCCCAGACCCAAACGCCCTTTTTGAAGGGGCCCCAGGACACGCAAATAAATACACACGAATCAAAGGATTCCCCCACATTTTACCACATTTTCGGGGTTTCTGTCTTCCCCCCCACTGCCCATATTTTCCCATCTTTTCCCGGGGATCGACGATGAATTGTGTCTGTGTGTGTGTGTGTTTTCCCCTCTTGACTTTTGCGCACGTGCCCAACAAGGAACGACACAGGGCAGTGTGCGAAGGTTTCAAACATGACTCAGGGCAGCTGGCATGTTCATACACGCATCCCCACTATGCGCGTGCAACATGCGATGAACCATGAAGCGCCGTGATATATCGCGACCACAGTTTGCACACTGGTGTTGGTCAGACCCCAGCAGCTTCTACGAGGCAGTCATAGATAATGAGCACGTCGTATGCCTCTCTTGGGATGACGGAAGTCGACAATGTTAACGCTGAGCAGCCTTAGGACGATGAGAGGGGGGCAACAAAGGGGGCAACGACGTGGTACAACAGGAGAAAGACAACTAGGAATACGATATTTTGAACAGATAAAACACTACCAGGACGATAGGGAGGATTATCCAGGGGACGATGAGCATCCAAGTGGCTACGGTAGAGACAATCAAATGGTGGACACTCCCCCTCTCCCCCGAACTCGAATTTGGCACGCGCGGGAAGGACTGCGGTTGAAGTGCACCTCATCTAACCCACCGCCAACATTGATAGAAAAAGAAAAAGCATCAACATAATTTCTGCCGCTCCGCGCGGATTTCTTGGATCCGCGCTGGACCCCCCTCCCTGGCGCGCGTCTCGAACCAACGGCGGCGCCGGAGGCGCCGCAGGGGGGGGGGCCGGCGCGGATCCAAGAAATCCGCGCGGAGCGCCGAAAGTATATTTATGCTGGTTTTTCTTCTTTTGAGCAGGGACCGACTGTCCCGGCACTCCTATATTCCTACCACGAAATGTTCTTAGAACCCGAGGATGTTCAAATAACAATAACAATGTTCTTAGAACATAGACCCAAAGTGTTAAACCAAGACAGTCTCCGCCAGAAATGTTCTGAGAACATCTCGTGGGAACCACAAAGGGTTCTTAGAACATTGCTTGGTAGGGCTATAGGCGAGCCAGGACGCTTCGCCACTGCTTGATTCTTCGCATTGATCATGGGGGGGGGGCATGGACTTATGTCGAGCCTCTCCCCCTACAGGGGGATTTTCGACGAACGATAAAAATACCATAACAAATATCCCAAAAGGTTTAAAACAAAATAATGAAAAAAAGAATTCCCAGGCCATTTTTGGATTATTTTTTGACAATGTTTGGTGTATTTTTGTTTTGCGTCGAAAATCCCCCTGTAGGGGGACAGGCCCGACCTAAGCATGGACGGATCCGCCAGAGGAGCCGCCCCCGAGTTGCCTTCGCTGGCCCCCGCCACCCGCGGGAGGCCCACCCTCCAAGGCCTCGCCCTGGATCGACACAACCCCGAATCGCGTGAGGAGGAGGAGGAGCAGGAGGAGGAAACAGAGGAGGAGGAGAAGGAGGAGGAGGAGGAGGAGGAGACCCGAATAATCGGACCGCCCAGGAGCAGGCGCGCCAAACTTGGCCAGGCCTCTCAGAGAGCCATGGCCGCGGCCCACGCTTGACGACCCCGCCACGCTCGGTGCCGGCGTGGCGCTGCCCCCCCCCTCGGGAACTTGCTGCGACGCCGCAGGCCTCCCGTCATGAAGGGAAACTGGGACACACAAATAAATACACACAAATAAAAAGATCCCCCATATTTTCCTATATTTTCTGGGTTTTGTCTTCCCCACCACTTCCCATATTTTCCCATATTTTCCTGGGGATCGACGATTAATTGTGTCTGTGTGTTTTTTCCACTCCTGACGTCAGCCCGCCGGCCTGGCAGGCCGGATGGTCGCAGCACTTTTTCCGGCGCGGAGGCGAGGCGAGCAGAGCAGGGGCAGTCTGTCCGGACGCCCGAGCTGGGTGCCGAAAGACTGGGTACAGTGCCCAACAACAACTGCTGTCCCACACCAAATCGCGGCCGCTGTTGGGCAGGCGGCCTTCTGTCTCAAACGGACACAGGCCGCGGGGGCGCGGACAGCGAGTCCTGTACAGAATGGACAGGAACTGCTGTTGGGCATCGTGCCCATTCTTTCCGTACCCATTTCGTTCGTGCCGCCCTGTCTGGCGAAACGTCAGTGTCATCGAGAGCAAATGGAACTCACTCGCCCTCGACGTTCTGCGCCGGTGGCTCGAGCCCGCCAGGCCGAGCCATCCATCGAGCTGATGTGAAAGCTTTGGCAGAAGCCGGGTAAGCTTAAGTCGGGCCTGTCCCCCTACAGGGGGATGTTGGGCGAAAACTTAAAAATACTCAAAAAATACCCCCGAATGGTAAAACATACAAGAAAAATGATCCCCAGGCTATTCTTTAACTATTTCTGAATATTCCTCCTGTAGAGGGACAGGCCCGACTTAAGGGTAAGGTGGCGAAGGTTCGAACCAGCAATGCGGGAACAGTGCATCCACCAACACCAGGCCAGCATGCCGTTTCTGAGAGCAGGCCCGGCGGCAGCAATTACCTTGCGGCGCCGCGCTGGGCCTGCACGGGCAGCTTGGCAGCAATGACGCAGTCAAAGAGCCCCTGCTCCAAGCGGGTAAGCAGAGACAGCGCTACAGCAACCCGAGGTGCGCAGGGAGCTCGAGCGGTGCCTCGCCTGTGCCGCCACAGCACTCCTCTGCTGGAGGCGGGGGAGGTCGACCACGGCGGCTCGCCGAGCTGCGGCTCTGCGCCGCAGTGTGGTAAGCAAGAGCGTCACACAGTAGGACGCTGTCTCGGGTCCCCAGGCCTGTCCTGCCGCGCCTCCTTCGGGGATGGACAGACCTCCCTTTAGCAAAACGTGGCTTCGTGAAAACGACCTCGGGCCCAAACCCGGCGGGCCGAGGCCTGGAAAAGAACGGCCACGGCGCCCCCTCGAGAACCGAAAACGGACAATTCACGAATCGACGTGTCACTGTTGGGGGTCCTGTCCACCCCCGACTCCTCAAACCTCCTCCTCCTCCTCCTCCTCCTCCTCCTCCTCCTCCCCCTTCCCCCTCCTCCCTCCTCCCCCTCCTCCTCCTCCTCAAACCTTGTTCTCGCGTTCCCCTGCCCTCGACGGGTCCAGCAAGAGCCAGGACGCTGCAACAGGTCCTCCCGTGAAGCCCGTCGGTCTGGCGCTCGAGCGCGCCAGGGCAGAACGCCAGAGCCCCGAGTCTCCACTCAGGGAGCACACTCTCCTCCCTCCCCCTCCTGCTTCTCTTCTCTCGGGGGGCCCAGGGACACACAAATGAACACACACAATCCCAGGATTCCCCATATCTCTGTGTTGTTTCTGAGTTTCGTCTTCCCCCCCCCCACACTCCCCATATGTTCCACATTTCCTGGGGGGATCGACGATGAGTTGTGTCTGTGTGTTTTCTCCCCTCCTGCCTCTCCCCTCCCCCATCCGACTGCAACCATTCCGCGAGACCACAGCCTGCGACCAAACGCTTCCGTCGAGCCACAGAGCTGTAGGGTTAAGTCGGGCCTGTCCCCCTACAGGAGGGTGTTCGACGAAAAATAAAAAATACCCCCAAAATAATCCAAAAATAGTCCGAAAATAGTCTGGGGACTACTTTTTGCATATGTTTGACCATTTTGAATTCTTCCCTACCTAGGCTCTGCCTAGAAGGGTTCTTACCGTGCAAGCTTCAGGGGCCGGGCAATGTTCCTCGCCCCGGACGGTTCCCCCGGCATCCGCCCCGTGGTTCCCCCAGGGACGTCCCCTTAGCTTAGCGTTGCTTATCTCATCTTAGCTTAGCTTGTTTCATCGTAGCTTAGCTTAGTTTCATCTTAGCTCAGGTTTATATTAGCTGAGCTTACCTTCATCTTAGTCTCGCCGATATTTAGCATAGCACAGCACAGCATAGCATAGCATAGCACAGCACAGCATAGCGCAGCACAACATATCATAGCATAGCATAGCATAGCGCAGCATACCATAGCATATAGCATAGCATAGCATAACGCAGCACAGCACAGCACAGCATAGCATCGCGCAGCATAGCATAGCATAGCAGAGCAGATCAGAGCATAGCATCGCACAGGAGCAAAGCAAAGGCAAATCAACAGAAGCGACAGCGAAGCGAAGCATTAGCATGGGTGTAATTCCCTACCTAGGCTCTGCCTAGAGGGTTAGCTTAGCTTAGCTTAGCATAGCGCAGCGCTGCATTAGCATATCATAGCATAACATAGCCAATCATAGCATAGCATAGCATAGCGCAGCATAGCCTAGCATATCATATCATAGTATAACATAGCGTAGCATAGCGCAGCTCAGCATAGCATAGCATAGCTTAGCATAGCACAGCGCAGCATAACATAGCATAGCTTAGCTTAGCTTAGCATAGCATAGCGCAGCATAGCATGGCATGGCATAGCATAGCATAGCGCAGCATAGCATGGCATAGCGTAGTTTAGCATAGCAACTATTGCTGCTTTCCTAGGGGCTCCAACTTCTAGGTAGGGTCGCACTGGGGTATTTGTTTGAGTATTTCTTGAGTTGTCGTCGCAACTCCCCCTGAAGGGGGACACGCCCGACTTAACTGTAGGGCGAGAAGCACGGAACACCGAGAGGGAGTCCTGGACGCAGCCGGCGCGGTGCACGGCCGAGACCTGCAGGCATGCAGCCGCGCCACGGGAAATTCTCCCCTGCGCGGCGACTGGGGACACCAGGAGGTACCGATACCGCCACTCCCCGAGCCCCTCCTGGGGTGCGTTCTTAGAGGCCTCCTAGATGGGATCCGAGCAGATGGGGTCGGAGGAGCTCGCCGCATCGCCGACGCATCGGCGATGCATCGCCGATGCATCGGCGATGCATCGGCCGTGCACTGGCGACGTCGGCGGTGCATCGGCGACGTCGGCGTGGAGAGAACCGTGCCCCACATCAAACCGCATCGCTGATGCATCGCCGATGCGTCGTCGATGCATCGCCGGTGCGGCGCGATCCTCCGACCCCGTCCACTCCGACCCCATCTAGGAGGCCTGGAAAGTTCTGACCAGGACTTCGAGGCGAATCCGGCGGTGGCGACGAGGGAGGCCTAGGAGGCCCAAAAAGGGGATAACGAGGGGAGGGCAGAGGCATGGGTACCTTTCGGGGATGGACAGACCCCCCCTTTAGTAAAACGTGGCTCAGTGAAGACGACCCGAGGCCCAAACCTGGCGGGCGCAAGCCTGGACAATGGCGGCCACGGCGCCCTCTCGAGAACCGAAAACGGACAATTCACCCATCGACGTGTCACTGCTGGGGGTTCTGTCCACCCCGGGGGGGAGACATCTGCGGCAGGAGGAAGAAGAGGAAGGGGAGGAGGAGGAGGAGGAGGAGGAGTAGGGAGTGGAAGGAGGCAGACGACGACTAGGAGTAGGATGAGAACGAACGAGGAGGGATGTGGAGACGAGGAGGCCGAGGAGGAGAGGAGTTCAGGATGAGGGGAGTGGAGGGGGAGGGGGAGGGGGAGGGGGGGGGAGGGGTGTGGAGGAGGGAGGGAGGGAGGGGCAGGAGGGTGGAGTGGGGGGAGGGGAGGAGGTAGAGGAGGAAAGGCATGGGGGAAGGATCGGAGGAGGGGAGGTGGGGGAGTAGCGCGGAGGCTGGTGGGCGGAGGTGAGGCAGCGGGGGGAGGAGTGGGGGGGGACGGGGAAGGAGCGGAGAGGGGGGGGGAGGGGCGGATAGCGAGAGGACGGGAGGGCGCGGCGGGGATGGGGGAGGAGGGGTGGGAGGGCGGGGGGGGCTTGGGGGGAGGTATGGGATAGGCCGGCAAATGGAGGGAAGGGTTAGCGGGAGGAGGTGGGGGCGCGGCCTTTCCCCCTTTCGTCCTTCGGCCACTTCTATCGGGCAGTGGCAGCCTCCGCTCACGGCCAGGGCCGCCCCCGGGCCTCCCGGGCGCGGCGCGGGCCTTCTCGGCAGGGCGCGGCGCGGCGGGGCGCAGCCTGGACGGCACGCGCGGCAGGCTCGTGGCGCGTCGAGCCCAGCGCGGGTCCCCTGGCCATCGCTCGGACGTCCATTCCCTGTGTTTTTTTGTTCGGTCTCGTGCGCGGTTTCTTCGCAGGATGATCCAGGATGCTGCTGGAGAGTCCCCGCCGAGACAGAGTGCATACGCCCGACCGAGACCAAGCTCCGGACACGCAGAGAGCGGCCGTTACACGAAACTTCAGATGGTTCCCGGCACGCAGCGATCGGCCGTTCCACGACAGGTCAGATCTGAGGGGGCCCTGGGACACACACAAACAAATACACACAGAAACAATAGGATCCCCCGTATTTTCCCATATGTGCTGGGTGTTCGTCTTTCCCCCCCACTTCCCATATTTTCCCCTATTTTCTGGGGAGTCGACGATCCATTGTGTCTGTGTGTTGTTTTCCCCCCTGAAGATCGTGCATTGCCGACCGACTCTGGGTCGCGGGCGGCGTTCAGCGTGGAACGCCCGCGGCGGGGTCGCCGCCGGTCGGCACGGCGCGAGCCTGCCGTGGCACACCCCGCGGCGCGCGACCTCGACGGTCGTGAGCCGTGGTCCTCCACGCGTCTGGTCTCCCCAAGCTCTTGGGGGAGGCGGCAAGAAACAGTGCCTGCGCGTGGAGGGCCGCCGCAGGTGGGCACGGCTCGAAGGGCGGGGGCGGGACTCGTGGGGAGGAGGAGAGGTACCGTGAGGTCGGGCGTGTTCTCCAAGGGGCGAATTTTGGGAGGACAGGTCAACAATGGTCAAGTCATACGCAGACCAAAACGAAGATAGGCGAAAAGTCGCCCCCTGACTCATAAAACAAATATTGTTCGAAGCGAATCCAGCGGTGGCGATGGAGGACTCCGGGGAGGCACCAATAAGGGGGAACCCAAGAAAGGGCCGATAGAAGAATAATCATTCACTGCGTGGAGCTCCCCATATGTGCATCTACTCGCATGGACCTGTCCGCCGTGAGTGTCTAGGCGCAAGAGTTGTCGAATGTAAACGGGCTTGAGTTGTGACGGTCTGGTCATGAATCTAACTGCGAACGAATTGGAATGTGAATGAGTCTCAGTAGTACGGGCGCGTGTCTGAGCAAGAGCCTGGGGCCTCCTGGGGCCTCCTGAAACATCCTGGGGGCTCCTGGAACCTCTTGGGGCCTCCTGAGACCTCTTGGGGCTTCCTGTGGCCTCCTGAGGCCTTCTGGGGCCTCGCGGGGCCTCCTGGGGCCTCCTGACACCTCCCAGGGAGGATTCGCTCCGCAGGAGAGGCCCAGCATATAGGAGCATACGTACACAAAACACTGAGGATTGGAGCCACAGGAGAAGGGCAGTCTTTGGGAGCACGCGTAAAACACCAAGGACTCGTGTTCCAGGTGGAGGCCAAATCTATAGGAACAGACTGAAAACATGTAGGAATGTATACACAGGAGAAGGACCATATATATATATATATATATAGAAACACACGTATAACATCAAATATTCATGTTCCAAGAGAGGTCCAACATATGGAAGTATACGCAAAACGCATGGGATTGCAGCCACTCCTGTGGCCTTCTGAGGCCTCCTGCTCCTGGGGCCTCTCGGGGCCTCCTGTTGCCTTCCAAGGCCTCCGGTGCCTCCTGGCGCTTCCTGTGGCCTCCTGGGGCCTCCTGTGTCCTCCTGAGGCCTCCTGGAGCTTCCTGGGGCCTCCTGGAGCCTCTTGGGACAGCCTGTGGCCTCGTGAGTCTTCCTGTGGCCTCCTGATGCCTCCTGGGACCTCCTGTGGCCTCCTGGGGCCTCCTGGAGCCTGCTGGCGCCTCTTGTGCCCACGAGTCTGGCCACCAAAGCAGGCAAACCAATCGAGGCATCCTCAAAATTTTGCCCCCCTCTGGGGCACATGAGCGCCTCGCTCGAGACATCCTCCAAATCTGCTCCGAAAGCGGAGGATGTTGGGGCCCCAAACAAGCAAACCGCTCGAGACATCCCCGACATGTTGGCGCGAACTGAGGCCGTCGGATATCCCTGGCCCCCCCCTTGTTGATGCTGAAACCCGCGCCTCGCTCGAGTAATCTTCAGAATTTGCTCCGCCACCACCATGATCATCATGATCATCATGATCATCATCATCATCATCATCATCATCATCATCATCATCATCATCATCATCATCATCATCATCATCATCATCATCATCATCATCATCATCATCATCATCATTATCATTATCATTATCATTATCATTATCATTGTCATTGTCATTATCATCATCATCATCAGCAGCCGCAGCGGCAGTAGAGCATCAGCATCATCCTCATCATCATCCATCAGCATCATCATTATCATCATCACCATCATCATCATCACCACCATCATCATCATCATCATCATCAGCATCATCGTCATCATCATCACCATCACCATCACCATCATCATCATCGTCATCATCATCGTCATCATCATCGCATAACATAACATAGCATGCCATAACATGACACAACGTAACGTATCATATAATATCAGGGGGAGAAAGAAGGAGGAGGGAAGAGAAAGTGCGAGGGGAAGGTCCGCGCGGTCACAATAATAACAATAACCCCATTCTCTGGATATGAGAAAACGACATAAACAGAAGCGGATTTCTTGGATCTGCGCTGGACCCCCCCACCCTGGCGCGCGGAGCGCACCAGGGGCGGCGCCGGAGGCGACGCCTGGAGGGGCACAGCACGGAGGAAAGAAATCCGCGCGGGGCGCCAAAAGTCAATGTGCATGGCGTGTTTGGCTCCCCTCCGGGGTATATAGGTGTGGGTGCCCTGCCCTCCTCTGAAAAGGGAGGAGGAGCGGGAACAGGAAGAGGCGTGGGCTTGCGCCTGCCATGGAAGGGGCAGGCTCGCGCAGGCAAATCTGGGAAGCTCTCTCGCTGCCACAGAAGCGCTGCACGGCCCCGTAAGGAGGAGCCGGTGCGGGACAGGAGCTCTCTTCGGTGGTTCAAAGATGGGGTCCTGAGGGATAGGGCCCTAAGGATAGGAGAGGACCCAAGGGCGGATTTACATTACTTGCGACACCTCGTCCTCGGGACCCCCTCCTTCAAGACCCCATCTGTGAACCACCGATCTCTGGGCGGCGCGGGCTTCACGGAGACATGCTGCGCACCGGCAGGAGGCGCGCGGCCGCTTCGGGGGGAGGACTCGGGCTGCTACACACACCAGGAGCGCGCTACTGCCCCAGATGCCGAGCAGGGAATCGACTGCAGAATTGATGGGCCCAATGACCACCACCATCACCTCCTCCTCCTCCTCCTTCCTCCTCCTTCCATTTCCTCCTCCTCCTCCTCCATCTTTTCCTCCTCCTCCTCCTCCTCCTCCTCCTCCTCCTCGTCCTCCTGTTCCTCTTTTTCCACCTCCTCCTCCTCCTCCTCCTCTTTTCTCTTTTTCCTCCTCCTTCCTCCTCCTCCTCCTCCTCCTCCTCCTCCTCCTCCTCCTCCTATTCCTCCTCCTCCATTTCCTCCTTCTCCTCCTTCTCCTCCTCCTCCTCCTCTTCCTCCTCTCCTCCTCCTCCTCTCCTCCATCTTTTCCTCCTCCTACTCCTCCTCCTCCTCGTCCTCCTGTTCCTCTTTTTCCACCTCCTCCTCCCTCCTCATCATCCTCCTCTTTTTCCTCTTTTTCCTCCTCCTCCTCCTCCTCCACCTCCTCCTCCTCCTCCTCCTCCTCCTCCCCTCCTCCTCCTCTCCTCCTCCTCTCTTCCTCCTCCTGCTCCTCCTCCTCCTCCTCCTATTCTTCCTCCTCTACTTCCTCCTTCTCCTCCTTTTCCTCCTCCTCCTCTCCTCCTCTTCCCTCTTCTCCTCCTCCTCTCCTCCTTCTCCTCCTCCTCCCTCCCTCCCCCCTCCCTCCCCCTCCCTCCCCCCTCCTCCTCCTCCCTCCTCCCTCGTCCCTCCCCCCTCCTCCCCCTCCCTCCCCCTCCTCCCTTTTCCTCCCCTTCCCCCTTTTCTTCCTCCTCCTTCTCCTCCTCCTCCTCCTCTTCTTCTTCTTCTTCCTCCTCCTCCTCCTCCTCTCCTCCTCCTCCTTTCCTCCTCCTCCTTTCCTCCTCCTCCTTTTCCTCCTCCTCCTCCTCCTCCTCCTCCACCTCCCCCTCCTCCTCCTCCTATTCGTCCTCCTCCTCCTCCTCCTCATCATCATCTTCCTCCTCCTCCTCCTCTCAAGCAATCTGGGCTCGAGCACAAGTCCCTCGCCCCCGTGCGCAGGGCAGTTTCTCGCTCCGAACCCAGCCTCGGTACCTCCCCGTGGTGCTTGGGGCACACCACTTCTCTCGGGCTGAAGATTTGCCCGTCTCTCCCGTGATAGAGTGGTGACGAAATCCGAGGTTTCCAGCATCCATGGCGCCGTGGTCGACATGCCGATCGTGTGGGCAGTGTGAATACAACGACAGACTCGAGCAGAGAGACCGCAAGTGCGCCCGCTGTGGACGCAAGGTGAAGCTCTACGTGCTGAGGCCCAAGAGTCCCAGTGCGCCGCCGAAGGGTATCATCAAGAACGTGAGCTTTGCCAAGGATAGTAAAGATAGTGATGCAGGCAGTAACCAGTCCACACCCCGCAGCTCCAAGGCGAGCAAAGGGACGCGTGGGCAGGCAGTTGAATCATCAGCCCGCACCCTCCTAGAGCAGGCGATCGCTGCTGCGCAGGACCCCAAGTTGAAGGAGGCTCTGATGCAGCAGGTCATCCAGCTCAAGCGTGAGGAGGCACAGCACATGCAGCCCAAAGATGCGCTTCCGTCTCTTCAGAGGGCGGACAGCGCTTGGAGGGATGCCAACAATCGCCATACCCAATCAGCGCAGTCAGTCCTACGCATTCGTCGGCAATTGGAGGCAGCTGAGCTCAAGGAGCGTCGTCTCGCCGAGGAGTTGGCGGAGGCCACCATCGTGAAGCAGCAGGCAGCACGTGCACTGGCAACGGCTGAAGGAGTTGTACCCAAGCCATCAGAGGGGAAGGCCGACGACAAGTGCGGCAAGCCCTTCGAGCTAGTGTACGACCACACGCTGTTCGACAATTTAGACGAGCTGGAATGCGAGGACTCCGAGAAAGAGACCTTGAGGAAGATTCACAGTGAGCTGCAGTCGGCCAAGACCACCCTCGATGGCAAGGCTGATGAGGTCACCACGATGCTCAAGAACGCCCAGGACATGCGCCAGGCCATCAAGGACCGCTTCATGAAGAAGAGGCGCACGGCCGAGGGCCAGGCCGCACCCCCCGCAGCGCCGCAGCCAGGCGAGGCCGCGCCCGCAGCCAGTGGTGGCAGCGGCAGCGGTGGCAGCCAGGCAGCGGCAGCGGCAGCGCCGCAGGCGCCTGAGGGTGCGGCCGCAGGTGCGGCTCCAGCAGCAGATGTCCATGCAGAGCGAGTTCGCGCTGAGGCAGCCAAGCTCTCAGCCGCCAAGTTCCAGTCCCAGCAGCATCTGTCGGAGGACCCGATCCCTGCGTCATCTTGACTAGGGGTGGCATCGAAGTGCACGAGCGATGACAAGTATACGCAGCTTCTGTTTGGCAACGTTACCGCCATGGGGGAGAAGGTGTGGAACTTCGTCCGTAGGGCTCGCGAGAATGACACCCATCAGATTTTTTTGTTTTGTGGAGACGCACGTTTCCCGCACTGCCTTGCGCGAGTGGACAAAGAAGTCCCGTCAGTCTTGTCTCAGATTAGTTGCCAACCCAGCTCGGGCTACAGGCAAGTCCACGACTGCACGAGGTTTCGAGAGAGCCACTGAGGGAGGCGAGTGGATTTTGGCCCCTGGACACTACCAGGTGCACTCACTTGCCCCCCAGCTGAATTTGCCAGAGTATCAGTTTGACGGCCAGTCGGCCACCGACGGCTTCACGGCAGTAGTTGTGCACATGTCAGGCTACTCGATCGTGATCATTACATTCTACGGTTTCACTTCGGTCGGCATGACCGACGACAACATCGCACGCTTCTCGAAGCTAGGAGCTTTCCTGTCATCACTCCAGTTGCCCTGGATAGTTGTAGGAGATTTCAACGCGTCTTCGGCATCTCTTGCCGCATCGGGGTTTTTAGCACGAGTCGGAGGCGAGGTCGTGAAGGCTCCCATCGATTACACGTGCGACGCTGGAAAAAGTGGCAGTCACATTGATTATGTTGTGCGTAGTTTCGCAGCCGCCGCGTATCTTGTAGATGTGCAGGCGGCCCTGTCTGTCCCATGGAAGACCCACTGTGGTTTGCAGCTGAGCCTCCGATCGTCTGCCAGACAGCTACCCACACGCCGACTCGAGCTGCCTGCTCGCCTCCCTCAGGTGCCTAGGCCAGTCCGTCTTCCCACGCCAGGATCGAAGTCTCAGCGTGCCAAAGTTGAGCGCACAGTTGCCACTCAGCTTGCAGTCGAGAAGCGTCGAGATCGGCACCTAGAACTTTTTGGCGACCTCTGGAAGGCTGCCGACGATGACATCTTCGGATCTGGCACTCCCAGCACGGCAGCTCCAGCTTCGGACCCAGACAGTGACGATTTGAATCAGCTCAGGGAGGACCCCCTAGACCATCTCTTGGATGGTTACGAAGAGGAGGACCCCTGGGCCAATGAATCTCGTTTCCACCACCGCCCTAGTACTTCGGAGTCCGCTGCCCAGGGTGCAACCAGCAGCGAGACCAAGGTGGAGCCTACTTCGTCAGAGCAAGGCAACGTGTCATCGAGTTCTACGGGGGCTGCCGTGACTACGTTCCCCACTGGACACGCTGGCGTGGACAGTGGAGTGCGTGTTGAGGCAGCGCCCAGCGGGGTGGAGCCCAACACTCGGCCTTTTGTCTGGAATCCTGAAGCCCATGTTTTCATGTTACCTCAGTACGCTCCGTGCATTGAGTGGGGTCTGGTCCCTCCAGTGGATGCTTGTACACCGTCAGTTCCCAACGAGTCGACCACCCATCCCAGCGAGTTTCAAGAGCCGCCCCCCCAAGGTTTGGAGAACACCGAGGTCAGCTTCTTTATCCCAGCCGAGACCTGGATCGAAGCCAGGACGGCGGTCGGGTTTATCCCAGAACATCAGTGCCCTCCCCCCATTGCTTTTGCCTCGTCCGTAGCCGCTAGGCTTGAACCCTCGTCCGTCGGCCCAGTCTCGGCTCTATATGCCTCATGGGTGACGACGTTGGAAAGGACGGTGTACGAGCATCATGGAGTGGATGGCCCGCCTTCGCTATCACGTGGCAGAGGGTATTCTTTCAAAGTCGTTGAACAACGTGTACCTAATAAAGGTAGGTTAGTGCCGTATCGGGATGTGGTGGCTTCATGGTGGGGGCGAGTCCACACGGCTCTGCACAGATTAAACAATCATCGTACACGGGGAAACGGCTATGCCCAACAGTCCCAATTGCAAATCGCTTGTCGTAATTTGTTGGATGAGTCACCTGATCAGGCCCACAGGGGCCTACGCGAAGGAATCGACCCGTCTTGGGAGGTTTGGAAAAGTGTGCTGTCTCAGGGAGCTCCAGAACACCAGTATAAGCTCGCAGATGTTGTCCACTCGGCTAGGAAGATAGCTGCTCGCTGTCGCTGCCGTGCCATGCGAGCCTCGATTGCTGAGTTCCGAGATTGGATGGCACAGCCAGCTGCATCGGGCGTCTTGCACCGTGCGATGCGGCAAGAACCTTTGCCCCTAGACGAGGTCACAGTCGGCCAGCAAGTTGTATTTCACCCACGGGATATTGCTGATGCCAAAGCGAAGGTTTTTAGAGACCTCTGGGCCCCTGGACCTCTGGAGGAAACCAAGGTTCTCGAAGCTTTCGAGCGAGCCCGAGTCGAGGCTCGTCAGGACCCCCTGGAGCCAATCTCAGTTTCGGATATTCGCCAGGCAGCCCATGCGATGCGCCCTCGTGCAGGCATGGGTGTCGATGTCTTGTCGCCGACGGACGTTGAGCGACTACCAGATGTTGCCCTGGACGAGCTAGCTCGCATGTATGGAGTGATCGAGGAGACCCTCACATGGCCATCACAGTTGGGATTAACCATTGGGCGCATGATCCCCAAAAAAGCCTCAGGGGACAGGGCCATAGGGCTGCTCACGATGGTTGCTAGAATTTGGAGTCTCACACGCGAACCCCTGGTCAAGACTTGGGCCAATGAGTCCGAGCCCATGTGGGACGCTGCGATTTCAGGAAATGCTGCTTTACGAGAGGCTTTTATGAGAGTCTGCGAGGAAGAGGTTTCAGGCACCCTTGGGATTCCCACGGGCCACGGGCTTCTGGACATCCAGGGTTTCTACGACGCCATGGAATGGTTCCTACTTATACCTGCAGCAATACGTTCGGGATTTCCGTCTGTAGTCTTGGTGCTAGAGCCTGTACAATGCCTCATGCCTCGTGCTGTAGGTCAATTTGGAGCTTTCGCCGAACCCATACTCCCAACGAGAAGCATTGTGCAGGGCTGACGAGGAGGAACCAGGTTTGCGAGGTGCCTTACATATTTTATCTTATCAGAGATCACTACCGCGCATCCAGGTATGGGTTCGAGGATCTGGATAGATGATCTATCTCAGCGGGTCCATGCATCACGAGCACAGTTGCGCCAAAGATTACTATCAGGTCTTTTGGACACCTGTCGTGCCCTCCAGCGCGAGTCTTTGACCGTCTCACCAAAGAGCATCACCTTGTGCTCTAACATTGCCGATGCGAAGTATATCTCCATGAAACTCCGAGTCGCAGGGTTTGTGGTTCATCCCCAATCCCAGGCTGGATATCTCGGGGTGGATTTAGGAGGAGGTATACGACATGCTCGCCAACAACGGTCGAAAAGAATGGTTAAAGGCAAACATATGCATCGGAAAGTAGTCGGTTTTGCACGTGCAGCTCGGCGGTGCGTCGTTACCAGCAAGCTGACAAGAGTCGGCACACTGTCTGCCCAGCTCTACGGGCACCAGTTGCACGGAGTCTTTGGCACCGCCATGCTGGGAGCCCGACGGCAGCTCGGAGCGGCTTGCGGCACTGGCAAGAAGGGCCGATGTTTGACAACGCTGTTGGATATCAGATGCCCTGGAGGGGACCCAGCACGTACTCTGCCGCGAGCCTGCCTCGACCTCTGGCTTCGCCAGTGGCTATCGCTGCCGACAATCAGGCCAGGCATATCTCGGGCTTGGCCCAAGTTATTGGAACGTTTGCGAAGCACCCCTGAGAATCAGAGATCTCGGTGTGTTCGGGGCCCCACTGGTGCCGTTATTTTGTATTTACTCCAAGCAGGTTGGGACCCCGCGGAGCCCTCGCATTGGAACGCCCCAGGGGATTGTGATGATTTAGCTGCTTGGCGTTTCCCATCTTCAGAGTTGGCTGGAAACCTGATCGAGGATAACCCTGATCCCCTCTTGGACGATTTCGACCAGACCATCCAGAATCAGCTTTGGAGGAACGCTTCCCAGCACTATTGTGGAGAAGGTATGCAGTGGGGGATCGATAATTATTCATTGCGTCGTCTGTTGAAGCAGCTGCTTTTCGCTCCACACGGGAACCGTTTAAGTGAGTTGCTAGTATCAGTGGCCACAGGCGGAGCCTGGCCACGAGCACGCCGACATGAGCAGCTGAAGGGAAACCAAGATGTTTTATGCCCCAGGTGTTCCGAGGAGCCCGAGACCCCTTTCCACAGGTTCTGGGGATGTGCTGAGAACAGGGGCTGTAAGGCATATACAGATTCTGATTCGCTCACGCCGGCAGCGTACGCAGGTGCAGAGTCTGAAGCATGCTTTTGGCTACGAGGCCTCATTCCAGCAGCGTGGACTGCAGTGCCGCAGCCTCCGTCTCAGGAGAACTGGCACATCCGAGGCAGCTCGTCGAACGATCTTGAGGGATGTCTTGGTGAAGGGTCCTTTCACGAACCCATCATAGTGTTTGGCGATGCAAGTGGAGGGAGAAGCGCTGCTGAT
>CAUYUJ010022257.1:50413-58498 GCA_963575745.1 Prorocentrum cordatum
GGCCCCGCGACGACCAAGTGCACGACCTGCACGCTGTCGGATAAGAAAGAGCCAGCAGCCATCCAGCGCTCTGCTGTGCGCTGCAGCACAGCAAGATACAACGGCACTAAACGATATTCCAGATCGATAGCCAGGCCTGGTAACGCTTCCCCATATACGGGGTCGTAAAACTTGTCGACATCCCAAAGAAACTGCACCCAACTGAAATGTAGAATGCCGCATACTTCCGCTTTTTATTGCCGTGAGACTGCTGCTCGGAAGGGACTGCTACCCTCGCTGCAGCGCCTCAAAAACCTGCCTTGCTTTGCTCCCACGCCCGCGTAACTTGCTTGCGCGAGATACTCCAGAATCGATCGGGCCCTGGGGTTAAAGAAGTAGGCCGATCTCCTCCAGGCGGAGGTTTCGGTGCGAGGGCGACGATGTCGACGAGGGCTTATGTCGGCCGACATAGCTCGGCCTCCACTTCGCGGAACAATCGAACAGCTGCTCATGTCCTTGCTCTGGCCGAGAGAGCCGCTGCGTAGGGCTCCACGGGTCAGCGCCAAGACCAGCATGCTCCATAAAATATCGCGCGCCCTGCTTGAGGCCTGCAACTGCGCGGCCAGGAAGAGGTCGCTCTTCCCGTTGCAATCGCGCTGCGTCTAGTAGACGTCGAAGCCAAAATGGAAAGGTTGCTTATGTCCCCCTTGCGTTCCTCCCCATAGATGAGACCACCAGTCCGCCTTGACCCCCAATATCTTCGGTGGTTCGATAATCCCTTGTCCTCTTGCGCCCTTGTCGACGGCCAAACTAGCCCCCCCCCCCCCGCCTGCCAGGCCCTGAAAAAAACCGACGCGCCCACCTGGCCCCTGTTGCTGAGAAGCGCCCGAAAACACTGACGATTCTCCTCCGCGGCGCCCGTGGAGACCTTAGCCAAGACTCCCTTGGCCGCATTCAAAATGCCGCGAATGCCCTCCATGATCGAAGGATGCGACGACAAGGCCACAATAATCTCGCCGCCTGCAATCCTAGCTGAGTCAGGATCTACTGTGCTGTATTGGGCGACCTGTTTATCTTCGTTCCGAATGTTAAACTGCTCGTGCATGGCCGTGCGACGGGCGCGCGCAGTATGGCCGGTGCTTCTGTCAGCCCAAAATGCACATCCCCTAAAACCTGGATCGACCCCCCCCCCCCCGAAACACACTTCCATGGGGCGTCCGAAATACCCAGGCGGTTATACAGCGAGCAGGCTCTGCACTTTACATGCCCCTTTTGTGTGCCCCATATGTCTCGCCCTGCTCGGTTTAACAGAACTGCCTCAGCCTGCGCGGAGAAGCTGGCGCGGGCGCAGCCGAGGCTCGCCGAAGACGCTTCAGCCCATACGTGCGAATGTAGCGGCGCCTCGACAGCACCTACCTGCCGGCGAAAAGACCCCCACGGCAGATCTGGTCCGAGCTCAGTGCGGAAGAAGCGGAGTGGCGGGCGCCAAGACACGGCCTTGCAGGATATTCTGAGACAAATCCACGTCACCCCCAAATTCCCAAGCGCGGCGCCCGAGGCCCCCGTTGGTCCAGCGAAACAGAGAGGCCAAATATTCCGAGACAACTCCATAATCCAAGATACTTTCATTATCTGAGTTGGTAAATTCACCCGACGGTGTTCTTAAACTCCCGCGAACACAAAATGGCTCCCAGAGCCCTTGAGGAGGCGCATTCCAGTCCGCCATGGCTTGCGTATCTACAGTAAGCAAAAATAACCAGCTATAGCTCTTTTCGGCCAGACGTAAGAGCGGCCCCGGGTAAAAACTGACCTCTGGTGCACAGCTCTCGGGGCGCGAGGGGGGCCGAGCCCAAGGGCGCGGACCGCTTATATCGCATCGCGCTCGTCGGTCGGGGGGGGGCCCGGCGAGCCCGCGCCAAAGGTCACTCTGGCGAAAGGTCACTCTCACGTGTAGTCGATCCTTTAGGGCCAGGCTGTTGGCGCCGTCGGAGTTGTTCGAATAAGCTGAGACAAAAGTTACCTCGAGGCCCTGGAATCGGACAGCCCTGCCTACCAATTTGGCGCCTAGGCCCGTCATGTCCACGCTTGCGCGGATAGGCGACGCGCGAGGGGATGGGGCCCTTGCTAGGGCCCAGACCCCCCGATGCCCCGGAGCCCCTTCTTTGGCCGTCGGGACCGCGGGGGGCGAGGTGGAAAGCCATCCCACTCGCTTGAGTTTCTTTGGTTTCTGGATGAGAGGGCGTCCTCTCAGGTGAGTTGCGGCGCCCATGTGGAGCAGAACATGTTGCGCATGCGATGCTGCTTGATAAATTCTGCCGCGCTCGTTCCACTTCGTATAGCTGGCGAAGTAGAAACTCAAAACCTGCCCAACGCAGCGGCGTTGCCGAGCATGAGACACTTGATGGCCTCTCTCAAAGATGCTGCTCATCCGGCTGAGTCTGTGCAAACTTGGACTTGGTCGCCTCCATGGTGGCCTTGATCTGCTCCTCGGTGACGGTGGCGTCCTCAAGCTCCGCTGCCGCCTGAGACGCTTGAGAACGACTACGAATCTGCCGCTGACGATGCCGTGCCACCACCTTCAGCTGCGCGGTCAGGAGCTGCCTGAGTGGGTGCATCTGCTCCGCCTGCACGTGCTTTCCCTGCTGCGCCAGTGCGACGACGCGTAGTGGCCATCCTGGTTTTGTATTTTTTGAACTGCTTCTTCCTCGCCAAAAGAGTCTGTGCCGAACGTCCAGCTGCTGCCACGATGAGTTTGGATACTTCTGTTACTGACAATTGTTGAGGCTCTTTCCTTTCTGGCAACTCTTCATCTGATAGTTCGAGGCCTGAGGTGTCGAAGCTGGCCCCGTCCTCGACGTTGGGAATCTGCACTAGCTCCTCTTCCTCTGCGGCTGCGAGCAATTTGGAGAGGTTGGTTGGGGCGGCCGGTGGCTGGAGAAGTGCTGGGTCAACACTCGCACGAGAAAGAGCTTGGAATTTTGCTGCGGCTTCTGCCCCGCCCTGGCCAAATATTCTCGACATTCAGTCAGCTCCATGGTTGGCTGCCCGATCGAATGCTGCTGCTGCCCTGCGCGATTTGACTCCGGTTTGATTGGGTTCCTGCTCTCGCTGCAGTTCTGGACGTAGCTTGCGGCTTGCTGCTGCTGGTTCGACTGCTGCCTCTGCCTCAAGTGCTTGCAGTTCCGCACCTGCGTCGGGATGCCGGCGCTCGAGCAGCTGCTGCGTGGTCGGAGCGAAGGGCGACGTAGCTTGGAGAGCTGCTGCGCCTCCTTCTGGTAGGGAGCCGAACTCTATACACCGACGCCTTTGTCTGGTCTGCCGCTATGCTCGAGCGAGGTTGAAGTACAGGAAAAGGCCCCTTCGGCCAAAGTGGCTACGGCCTCCTCCTCCCCCTCCTCCTCCTCCTCCTCCTCCTCCTCCTCCTCCTCTTCCCCCTGTATATGGTAGTTCGTGGTGGAACATCGGCCCATCAAGAGTGGACCCGCCCCAAACATGAATGCCCTTGTCGAGCTCTGCGGGGGGCATCCTGCGTGTGCCCCGCAGATGCGACGAGGAAATCAATTTTTCGGGAGCAGCCAAGAGGGGGGTGTCCAAGAGGAGGGGGTGCAAATCATGACCGGCGGCATGTGCGCGGCCCAGCGGGGGGGCCAGGGACGTACAGAAATAAGAAGAGGCGCCATGAAATCTGGGGAGATATCATGGCCCCCGCCATGATATCCACCCCCCCTAATCATCACCCCCCTCTTTTCCGCCCCCGAACTCTGGGGCAGACCAATCCTGCGGTCGGTCCCGTCCTCAGAGAAGGTGGCTCCGGAAACAGCGGCTGCGCAGACCAGGAGCACGCGCTTCCCCATAAGGAGGACACCAGGGGCGCACGCGACGGAACGCGGCGCGTGGCCTCTGGCGCGTGGGCGTCGCTGCTGCGCGGGACAGGCCACGCTGCGCCGCAGCGCAAGCTCCAGGCAGCAGGAACGCCGCCGGAGCCGGCGGCGGCCTCGAAACGCGGTGCCGGACCTGGGCACGAGCCCTCTCCGCACGACGCGCGGAGGTCCTCAGCCCTCCCTGCCGCCTCCCTCGTCCCGCCCATTCCTCTCCTCGGCTCTTACCCGCCCTCGTCCCAGGAGCTCGGGCCTCGGGGGCCCGTGGTTCGGGCAGCGCGGGCGCGCGAGCCGCGGCGCCAGGGCCGACCGTGCACGGGGCCGTGCGAGCCGAAGCCGCTGTGGTGCCCGTGCACGGAGCCCCGCGCACGGGGGCCTCCCGCGGTGGGCCGGGCGGAGGAAGCAGCAGATCACGCGCACGGAGGGCTGGGCGGGCGCAGCAGAAGATCATGTCTTATGACTCGTCCCACCCAGGCGGAAAAAAAAAATATACCCCCGCCCGCCCCATCCATTCGGGGAAGGACGTGGCGAAGAGTGGAGTGGTCTCGCGACTTCTGGCAGCCTCGCGCAGACCGTGGACAGCATGCCCTGCCAGACAACGCCGCCGCTGAAAAAAAAGAGAGAAAAGGTTACCGACCGTAATGCGCTGCGCTTCCCGCGGGCCGTTGGTGGTGCATCGATGCTCTCTGCGGGTTCAGAGCGATGATGGCCTCTCGACCCAAACTGGGCGGAGCAGGTTGCCATGACCTCGAAATACTCAACATCGAGCTGGTCTATCAAAAAACAGTGCTGGGCTAACAGAGCCTCACCCGTTCAACATTGGGGCTGACCTGTTCCGCGAATCCAACACAGTCTGCTGCACTCCACGGCAGACGCAAGCGCTGAGGCACCTGCGGATAGACGCTGATCCCCATCTGGCGTGTTGCGGAAACCATGGAAAGAACGCCTTATGTGAATGTGGGAAGAACGATCCCTTCCGTCATCCTCTCTGACTCCTGCGGGCCAGAACCAAGACTACTCACTTTACCAGCATGTGTCCCCTCCGGAGTCGAGGGCACTTGAGCTCCCGAGTGGGAGGCGGAAACTCCACTGGCAAACCGCCGCTATAGATGGTCGGCTTGAACGGCGCTGGGATATCCGGGTGCATCACGGGGCTGTTCCTGTAATGGCCCACGTTCGCGTCGAAGCCCTGGACGTCGCTCCATACAACCTGGCACACCTTGGAGCACCTCCACGGCCACTTGTCCAAGCCGTTGAAGGATCTGAAGCACATGGAGGCAGCCTCCGGGCTGACCAGGTTCACGAAGCCATACCCCAGGCTCTGCTTCCTGTTGAAGTCCATCGGCACATAGACGATGTCGTACCTGCCGCCGAGGCCGCGCAGCTCCAGGAGCTCCACGAGCTTGCCGAGGGTGAGCTGGTAGGGCAGGTTCCGAAGCATCACTGTGGTCCTAGATGGGGGGCTTGCTTTCCTCCGTCACCACCATAAGTAGGAGGGGAAGGGGGTCCTCCTCCTCCTCCGCCTCCTCGTCTTCCTCCTCCTCCTCCTCCTCCTCCTCCACCTCCTTCCTCCCTCCAACTTATGGTGGTGGTGGTGGAAAACAGGCCCATCACTAGAGGCCTCCTAGATGGGGTCCGCGTAGATTGGGCCGAAGGATTGCGCTGCATCGCCAATGCATCGCCGCCGCGTCGGCGACGCATCAACGATGCATCGCTGGCGGCGGCGACGCGTCCTTGACGCCAGCGTGGGGAAAATCAGGCTCCACATCGAGCCGCGTCGTCGATGCATCGGCGATGCGGCGCGATCCTCCGACCCCGTCTGCCTTGACCCACTATCAGACCACCCCAGCGCGGCCCGAAGAGCCGAGGTTCGGGCTGGGGGGGGGGGACGGGTTCCATGCGTTTGTTCGATGTTCCCCGAACCCCCCACACTGGAAATGGAGGGCAAATTGGTCGGGGATGGACAGACCTCCCTTTAGTAAAACGTGGTTTAGTGAAAACGACCTCGGGCCCAAACCTGGCGGGCGCAAGCCTGGAAAATAACCGCCGCGGCGCCCTCTCGAGAACCGAGAAAGGACAATTCACCGATCGACGTGTCAGGGTAGGAGGTCTGTCCCCCCCCGAAGATTGGGACCTTCGGGTTGGGTCGGGGTGATTTGGTGGGTGGCCAATGCCCGGGCACCACCTGGGAGGCCTCGCGGAGGTCCGCAGCTCGGTGGGCGGCGTGCCCGGCCCCACGGGCACCTGCACCGCGGAGGCCTCGACCGCCGGCGGAGCCGGGGGCTCCTCCTTTGGAGCAGGGACTGGCCGTCCCGGCACCCCCAGAGCCCTACCACGAAATGTTCTTAGAGCCCCAAAATGTTCTAGGAACGAAAACAATGCTCTAAGAACAAAAACAATGTTCTCAGAACAGCAACCCGACGCGTTGAGACAAGGCAGACTCCGCCATGGATGTTCTCTGAGGAGAGCACTTCCTGGAAACCACAGAAAGGTTCTCAGGACATTCTTCGGTGGGGCCATAGGCGAGCCAGGACGCTTCGCCACTGCTTGATCCTTGGGGCGCCGCGGCGGCGCGGCGCCCCGGGGCAGCGCGCAGAGGGCGTCCTGGCAGAGCGCCGCGCGGCCCAGGGCCTCCGCGACCCGGGGGGCCAGGAGCGCGCAGTCCGAGCAGCTACGCCGCAGGGCCGGCTCCTGCGCCGGCTCGTCGAAGTTGAGGAAGGTGTTCTTCACCTTGGGTGAAGTCGGGCGTTGTCCCCCTAGAGTAGATTTGGGGCGAAAGATCAAAAAGACTCCAAAAAGATTCAAAAAAATGCCCAAAAGTGCGAAACAAAACAAAAAAGTCCCCAGACCATGTTCGTAGTATTTTTGAATGTTCCCCCTGTAGAGGGACAGGCCCGACCTAAACCTAGAGGAGCAACAAAAAGCGGCACGAACCGAACCTCTCGGCGCTCCGCGCAGAGTTCTTGGATCTGCGCTGGCGCGAGGCGGGCGCCTGGGGCGGCGCCCGGGGGGGCCGCCTGGGGGGGCCCCAGCGCGGATCCACGACATCCACGCGGAGCGCCAAAGGTTCCACTGCTCAACACAAACAACTGCCCGCACGTGGCCTGGAGCCGCCCAGGGGGAGCCGCGCCCCCCCCTGCATCGAGGCGGCCGCTCGTCCCTCGCACGCCCGTGAACAGGCACTGTGCGAGCAGGGGAACGCGCTTGGTGAGCTCATGTGTGTGCCGTTCGGCGGTGGACAGACCTCCCTTTAGGACACCTCCCCTTGGTGAACACGGCCCGGGACCGACGCCGACGGGCCTGGGCCCGCAAAAGCGACGGCGCCGCGACGCCCTCTCGCGAACCGAGCACGGCCACTTCCTGCACCACTTCCTCCATCGACGTGTCTCGGGCCGGGCGAAAGGGGGGGATAGCAAAGGGGGGGTTTGAGAATCAGCTCACGTGGCTGATTTTCCCGGCGCCTCCCGGCGCCGGGAGGCGCCCATGTATCGAGGAATGGGCCCGGCGGCGGGGCCGAAACCAGCTGCATGCAGCAGATTTCGTAACCCCCCCTTTCACAATCCCCCCCTTTCGCCTGGCCCGAGACGTGTCAGGGCAGGAGGTCAGTCCACCCCCGAGCCGCTTTCTCTCACCCGGTGGCCGTGAACAGCATCCCGGCGTGGACGCGCGCCATCTGCTCAACCCCTGCGCGGGGGCTGCTGCTGGGTCTGCCGCGGGGGCCGGGCCCGCCGCTCTCTCTACGGGGGCGGTCTTGCGGGTCGCCGGCGGAGCGGCGGGCGTCTCGCGGACCAGTCTCGGGCCAGCTGGGGCTGGGCGGCGGGCGCGCGAGGTGAGCGTCCCCCCCCCGCCCCTTGCCGTGTGGATGCCATGGCAATGGACACTCTGACCATCCGATCATGGAACTATAACATTCGTTTAGAGCATGTGTAAGACAAGTTCTAGACATGTTTCGAGCATGTTTTCTATATAAAAAAGGAAACATACATGTAAGGTATGTCTGAAGTATGGTCTAGACATCTGGGAATTATTTCGCAGCATGGCTCCTCTCCACTGATCGACTTCCACAACCCTTGCCCCCTCGAGAGGCCCCCCAGGAGCCCCCCAAAGAACCCCAAGGCCACCCCAGAGACTCCATGCCTCTGCTTCACGTCACACTTCCATCGAATTACTACGGTTTGGGTTTTGGTTCTTTTTCCAAAAGAACTCCCCCTGGGACTCCGGCCCATCC
>CAUYUJ010022257.1:58598-126177 GCA_963575745.1 Prorocentrum cordatum
GGCTCCCTTGGGGCCACGAAGCGTGTAAGGAGTGTGCCGAAATGGGTGCGGCGGACGCATGTGAGCAGTGGCATTGGGGCTTTCGGTGAGGCTCCCTATGGTGCTACGAAATGTCCGAGTGGTGTGCCGAAATGGGCGGACGCATGTGGATGGTGCCTCTGGGGCCTTGGGTGGAGCTCCCTGCGTGGCCACGAAATGGGAGTGGCGGACGCATGTAGACGTTTCCATTAGGGCTTTCGGTCGAGCTCCATATGGGGCCACGAAACGTGCGAGGGGTGTGCCGAATTGGGTGCGGCGGACGCACGCGGACGGTGCCGTTGGGGCCTTGGGGGGAGATCTCAATGGGGTCACGAATCGAGTGAGGGGTGTGCTGACATGGGTGTCGCAAACGCATGTGGACGGTGCCTCTGGGGCCTTCGGTGGAGCTCCCGTTGGGGCCACGAAGCGTGTGACGGGTGCACCGACATGGGTGTGGCGGACGCGTGTGGACGGTGCCATTGGGGCTTTGGGTGGAGCTCTGTTGTAGGGCCACGAAACATGTGAGGGGCGTGCCGACATGGGTGCGGTGGACGCATGTGGACGGTGCCATTGGGTCCTTCGGTGAAGCTCCCTATGGGGCCACGGAACGTGTGATGGGTGTGCCGAAATGGGTGGGGCGAACGCATGTGGACGGTGCCACTGACTTTAAGGGTAGCTCTTTGGGAGATGTTACAGTATCGGGAGCATAGCTCGCGCGCCGTTGCCTTTGGCCCAAGGCACGCGCGCCCTATTTGCCCGGACACCGCGAGTGTTCGCTATGTGCTGGAAAGATCATTACATCGATCTTATCCTATCTTACCCATCCACCCCTCATACTGTAGCTTCACAGCAGAGCGATGGATGCAATTTGCCTGGCTATATGCCATATTTGAGCTACCAGGCTCACTTTCGACTTGGTAGCGGAGCTGGCCGCACTCTCGTGTGGTCAGCTCTTGCTTTTCTTAGCCTCGTATTCTTCGGCACGATCTTCGTGACTACCTACCACCCTGCGCCACCACTCCCAGTACGTTTACGAGGATCTATCCAAGAGCAAGAAGCAACACGAGAGGTACGACGTCTAGACGACCAGACTGGTACCATATACGCTTCATCATTGCGTTACTACCAACCGCTCGGCAACGAGCTAACAGCGCAATGCTTGAAGCAGGGGCGGGGAAACCCGCCAGACAGAGCGCCTCGAAGACTCGACAAGGCGCTACCCCAGCGCGACAACGCGCATCATAACCGTCCTTCGTTACACATTCTCGGGCTAGTCGTTTTCGCTATTATATGGTTCGCGCTGGGGGCAGCAATCGGACACATGCGTCGTGGAGAAAACAGCACCGATGGGCAAACACATGGCCCATATTGGGACCCTCAAGGTAATGTACCTTTTCGTGAGTACATCTACGAGGTCAACGCATGGCTCAACGTTACAAGCGGACGTATGACGCCACAGGCCCAAGCGGCCGCAATACAACGCGGCCTAGGTGGCCTAGCGAGGACACTCGCCATGAGGGTACCGCCTGACATTATCAACTATGGTGCTGACATCGATGGGGTCCACACAGACCCAGTGACCTACATCATGTTCCTCCTAAGCATGAAGTTCGAACGCCTGGAAGATGAGCGACAGCTCACTTCCGGCACACAACTCATTGACTTCCACGTGCCTCACGGGGAACGAATCGATGTCACCCTTACCCGATTCGAAATGGCCCGACTTGAGGCACAGTCGGTGGGATTCGACCTTCCCAACTTCCAACTGCTAACCACTATCCTATTCCGCGCCTTAGGCGTCGGCAACCAGCGAGCCATGCAACTCTTATAGCCACTCAATCACCAAATGCCCCGAAAACAACAACAGTATGATGAGTTGCTGGAGAGGATGCGTTCGATAGGCCACCTATCCGAACGGTCTCCTGGTAATATAGGATCTGTGTTTGGAAGGGGAAGGGGATCTGGTAGTGGAAATTTCTACACTACCTTGACCACTGAAGCCCAGCCTGGAAACGGGCCCTCAAGCATATGGGCCGATGACCCAGGAGAATCCACTGCTTTATTAGCAGGGGATCGATCACAACCAAGCTGGGCAACCAGCCCTCCTTCTAGAGAACCACAACCACACCGTTTTTGTGGGGGGAATCAAACCCCCTAACCGACGGTGTATCCACCTACTTGGGAGACGAGGATTTCGACTCCGGCACCGATACAGACACTATATCATCAGATGGTGTTGAAGCTTTAGATTGGTCAGATATTATGAATATGGATAACCACAATCAGCGTGCTGAGCATTTGTTCTGGTTATTACAACAGGCTAAACGAAGGTGGAGGAGGTTCACACGAAAACCAGTGCGTCGTGTTAGAAGGAGGATACGTAGAAGTCTTAAAGGAAAGGGTAAAGGCAAGCGAGGTCGTCGGAGGTTGAACGGACGAGGTATCGCGGCATTTCTCCAGAGGCTCTCAGATGAACAACATGATGAGATATTCTTTGGGGGAAAAGGCCGTGGTAAAGGCCGTAGAGAGACCTCAGGTAAAGGCAAAGGTAGGCGGGGAAACCCGCGAGGTAGAGACGGCCAGGTTCTCAAATGCCATGAATGTGGTAGTTCCGATCATCTTGTGCGAGATTGTCCAGTGAAGGGAAATGGAAAGGGCAGGTCAACCGAAGTCCATTTTGGCTCAAGTGAACCATCCATTGAGTATCTGAGCCTCCAGGACTTTGAGGCTATGGAGCAGATATTTTTCACTTGGGTTGTTGGCATGGACAACGTCGACGAGCTCGAGGGGTATGGTCATGGATTGTACGCGTACTACCTCGAGTACGTCCGCCGGTTCGTTACGGGCAGTAACGAGCTCACTCCCGTGGAACACGGTACGCTGGGAAACCAGCCTCTTTCTTTCTTCGACTGGATGTTCGGGGACCCAGGCAACATCATGGCCTACGAGAGCGACGACGAGGACACCACTATAGAGGCTTCGCCTTCCGAGGTTCAACGGAACCTCGAACCTCCGCCCGAAATCCCGCCTGGAAACAGGCCGTCTCTGATGGGAGAATATCCCCAGACCACTGAAGACTTAATTGAAATGGAGTCTCAGGCATTTGTTCAGGCCTTCATTGCAGGCGAACCAGATACTCCGTTCATACCTCCTGGTTCGCTTGCTCCAGGCGAATATGGACCACGCACCCTTTTGCAGACCCTCATGAGGATGCATGAGATACTTATAACTGGTTATCCTGAGAGTCAAGAACATATCGAAGCTGACATTATGACAGAACAGGATACTGATGCTTGCGGTAGCTCAGAGCTGTTGTTGGCAGCTCTGACTCTCATTGACGGCGTGCATCCTCAGGACGTGCAGAGACACTTGATATACTCCCGTGGTAGATGGCGTAATGCTCTAGAAATGGCTATTGCCATGCGCGGTCGTGATCTTCCCCCGCCAGGATGGGGTCTCCAGGCGGTGGGAATGAGGCCAAACCATACGGCCATGCGTAACATTGCTGGGCAGCCTGTGCTCGGCAACGAGCCTGAGCCGACAACAGTGCCTCCTACTCCGGGACAGCCGAGCGACGCACAGACGCCGGCTATGCAGGGAAACCTGCCTGTACCAGATACGCCAATGGCCATCATCATCGGTAGTTCGACATCAGAAGAAGTAGAAGGCGATGGTTGCGGGTTAGATGAGGATGACGTCACCATCCTCATGATGGACGTGAATGGTGAGGAAGAGGTTGACTTCGATCCTGATGAGTCTGAATCATCATCACCATCGGCACAAGCGCCATTTGCGCCGAGCTCCACCCAGCAGGGAGACCTGCCTCCATCGGACGATCCATCTGGGATCGCACAGGAGCCTCCTCAGGCACCTCCACCGGGTGCCGCTCCTGCTGCTTCGGCAGCTTCCTCTGATGAGAACACCAGAAGATCTCGTTCCCATACGAGCGTCAGAGAAGAGCCACATCCACAGGCTCGACTTCCTCGTGAGCGGAGGCAGGCTGGCCCAAAAGAACACGCTCTCAGGAGAGGTGGCCAGCTACTTCCGTACAACGACCCAAGACGCCGAAAAGGGGAACACTCGGCCTTCGGCAAGGGCAACCCTGCCTATAGGGCCAGTGATGGCAAGGCCATCCGCGGAGGCTATCAGCTTGCAACAAATATCCGCCGCCCTGAAATTCAAGAAGCGCGGACTCAGTTGCGAGATATTAGCGCGGCGCGCAAGCAGTATAGGCCTCACGCAGCATGCGGACCTTGTTCCCAGCCGTTCCAGAACCACAGGCCAGGATGCCCCGTTGGCAACAACGAAGGCCTGAGCCCCAACAGGGACAATACCCCTCATAAAGAGGGCCATCCGCAACTTATCCCGATGACACAGGAAGAAATTGCAGAAGTGAATCGTCGTCTCGGGATCTTGAGCCACTTGGATCCGAAAGAAGAAGAAAAGCCAACCCCGGTTCCAAGGGGACTGGTAGCCATGACCCAGGAAGAGAAAGACGCGCTCTTCAGTCTTCCTAGTATGCGTGGAAACTCGCCTGGCGTCTCTAGCCAGTCCCAACAACCAGAACCGACAATCAAGGATGAGATAAAGGCTCAACGTGTGGCGGAGGATGAAGAGCGTATGCGGACAGCAGAAGACCGCACTCGCGAGGCAACTCGCAAGATGTTGGAGGATTCTAGTAAGATCTACATGAAGAGGGCTACGAGGCCCCCACTCCCACTAACTTCGAAGGCCAAAAGTGAACCCCCGACACCTAAGCCGTCCTCGGTGCCGAAACCGAAGACGAGCCCTCAGGACCCTGGGCCAGACGTGCAGATGGAGGTGCCTCGAACTGAAACTCCGAGGCCGCCGATTGGCACAACTCCTACACAAGCGTCTGTGCCCAAGCAGCAACCTCAGGACCCTATGGAGGAACGAAGACGCCCGCCTAGTCGCAGCAGCTCCATTGCGAAAAAGGCGGCAGCTTTCGAGCGCAGTGGGTATGCACCTGCGCCAGCTTCGCCTGTGGCGGCTCGTTCCAGGAGGTCCGATGAAGGTGCTATGTCGAGGGGTACCTGGGTGCCGAAGATTAGGGGCAGCGCCAGTCGCGCGTCTCCGCGGGGAAACCCGCCAGGCGCTGCCGCCGCAGCTTCCTCCTCTTCTGGAGCCGCAGCCTCCTCAGCAACAGAGGTTCCGATGCGGGGAAACCCGCCAGTGGTTCAGCTGCACCACCCAGGTGACACGTCCTTCACTAGTGGGACTCTAAATGTGATCAGGGATAGACTTGCGCTTCGGAAGCTCCCACCGATACGCTCGGTTGATGAGACATTCATGAAGGAATGCAGGAAAACTGGAATCCTTCCCACATCCAATGATATTCTCAAACAGCTGAGCAAAGCTCTCAGCAGGATATGCAGACATGCGCCAGGCAAGCAACACAATCCTGTGTGGCGCTTGGAATCTTCCGATGATCATGATGGTTGGGTTAACCTAGTGGAACTCGTGGACCGCTATCCGTGGAACACAGGTCAATCAAGACACGCTGGGTATAATCCAAAATATGACGAGGCCAAGATCATCAACGAGCATCTATGTAGGCGCTCGGTTGACCAACTAGCAGCCATCATGATGGCAGTTGTTCATGTCCGCGAACCAGACGGAGAAGAAAAACAGCGCCTACAGTTCAAGGTATTGATGCGGGACTCCGGAGAGCCCGCTATCTTCGTCCGCGCCTCTCAGGGGCATTCATGGGAATGGAAAGCTCCATGGTCGCTATACAGCTACATTGTGCTGTGCGACCAACCTGCCGGGAGACCGGCCCCATACCCCGATGTTGCTATGCATGGCACTCGAGTGCACGCCTTCGAAGGGATTATGTGGCACGGCCTGTCCTGTAGACCTGAGCATAACACGAAGAAAAAGGGGACAGGCCGGTCGCGCATTCACTTCGTGCCGACAGTTCGCCGCCGTGCCGTGAACAGTGGGTGGGACCCAGACTCAGACATCATCATCTTCGTAGATTGGCGTAAGGCCATACAAGATGGTATGAAGTTCTGTTGGTCCGATAACGGAGTCCTCTTGTCCGAGGGAGATAACGGTATCATTGAACCGTATTACATCTCTCATGTAGAGGACCTGACCACAGGAAGGCAATGGCGTAATCCAGAGTATCTGGGGAGCCGCCATGCGCGAGTCTCTGTCGCAACGATGTCTGCTCCTGACAGGTGGGCTGACGTTGGTACTTCCAGCGTTAAGTACCAGTGGTCCCGAGACCAAGGGGGCGCTGACCCCCCTATGGGCTACCTCCACAGAGAAGTTGGGGACCACTACAGCCCTACCCAGCTGGGAAACCAGCCTGAGATCTATCGGATCTTCATGATTACCGAGAGTGAGGCCGGGAGCGCGGCTCCAAGCCGTGCCCCAAGCCAAGGGCCTAGTGCCGTGTCTTGGCAGGCCATCAGTACCTCGGACCTGGATCAGATCGCAGCCGCGCTGAACCCTGACCAGGTAGGAACAGCTGGCGGACAGGTTATACCAGCAGGATCCCTGGGCCGCAGGCCAGGGGGCAATGTCCGCTATGGCTACGAGAAATCGTCAGGCCATGCAGGGAAACCTGCCTACAAGCGGACCTGCTCGGTTTGAACCAATGCATGGAAGCCCTACTCAGAGCATGCACACTCCAAGGGGCATGACTCCATTGGGCACACCACCGGCACAATCCCCATTCGGGACACCTGTCCGCCCTGCCACAAACGGCACTCTCATGGAGAGGATAGCTGCGGCTAGGGCTGAACACAGCACAGCCCTCCTCAACATGATGCCGCCCGGCACGCCAACGAGTCAGCAGGGAAACCTGCCTGGCACACCAAGCCACCACAGGGCGGGTGTACCTGACGACTATCGCTCAAGAGTGGCGGCCGCGGTGCAGCAGGTGCAGAGCCATAATCTGCCTCACCCAAGTGGGCAGAGGTGGAGGCCAGCCTGGTCCTGGGAGCCTGAGGGTCCCAACCCACGGGATCCTGCTCGGCAACGAGCCTTTATCCCGGCGTTCAATGCCCATCCGAGCATGTCTCAGGGCCAGAGGCCACCACCAGCGCAGATGAACCCGCCATTATACCCTGATGGGTCAAGGGT
This sequence comes from Prorocentrum cordatum, assembly GCA_963575745.1. Classification (NCBI taxonomy): domain Eukaryota; class Dinophyceae; order Prorocentrales; family Prorocentraceae; genus Prorocentrum; species Prorocentrum cordatum. The sequence goes on from CAUYUJ010022257.1 coordinate 65,730, forward strand.
TCCGAACAAATTTGTTCGTGAATTGGCGGATCAAATGCATAACCTCACGAATGTGCGCTGCAGTGACCATTCCATGTACCCGCACATGGCCTTCATGCCTTCACCAACATCACCAGAGGTGGTTGTCCAGCCCACTGCCCATTCAATATCGTCTGGCAGTAGGGGCGTGCCTGACTACATCAGGCAGACGCACCACACTCAGCAGGCATGCTTCAGGAGAAGGCAGGCGGTGCAAAGCGTACGGGATCAGTCACGTGCAGCTGCACTTGATGTGGTGAGGAACAGGGGCTCACCTTTGCGAGGAAACTCGCCCGCCGTGACTCCTACCACTTCCATGCCAAATGTCGAAGTGCAGGAAGTGCTGAATCCAACGGGGACACCCCCATCAGCCTTCATGCCCTCCGAGACGGTACTGGAGAGGCAGCGGCGGGTATATCCCAGGGCAGCAGACGTAGAGGTCTTTACTGGGATGGAAGATACCTGTGCGGTATGCCTCGAAGAATTTCAGCCCAGGGATAGCGTTTACCGCCTGAGGTGCAATCACCTATTCCACGAGGGATGCTGGAATTCTAATGTGGTGGGCCACGTTACAAATCAGCGTGAGGGAGATCCCCAGCAGCCACCATGTGCTATCTGTCGAGCACCTGGCTTTATAGCATCATCCTTCCCATGGACCGGCTCCTTTAGTCAGACTCCTGAGCAGTCAGCGAGAGAGCTGCGGGAGCTGAGGAGCATGGTGGAGGAGATGACGTCCAGGATGCTAGCTACGCAGACAGTTCCGTCACAACAGCAGGGATACCTGCCTGAAGAGGTAAGGCCGCCTATGGAAACGGGATATTTTGATCAGCTTATCCCGATGACGGTGCCTCAGCAGGGAAACCTGCATGATACTCCTCAGATGTCTCCCCAGAGTGGAGGTGAGGCTGAGATGTCACTGGGCCCTGATCAGCTGCGTGAATTGCGTGTACGACATTTCCAGAATCAGATGGATAATACGCACACAACATTTATGCTGGATGCCAACAATCCTGAAACTGATAGTCCGTCGCTAGACTTATCAGAATCCTCAGTGGCATCAGCAGCAACAGCAGCCAGGGCCGTCAATATCTCAGCGACGAATGAGGAGTTCGAGGAGTGGCTGCGGTACCGGGATCACATCGCGAACGAGGGGCTGCAAGACATCGCCCTTCACTCGTACCTAACGTTGATAAGGCGCACGACCCGCGAGCAGTATATGAGCATACGTGATGAGTATGCCAACTGGCGGGAGGAGCGTGGCGATCACGCCCAGCACGTGTCGTACTTCCAGTACGTTGACCTGGCACGCATGGCCGAGAGCGAGTCGCATGCCAGTGTCATGCGGGGTAACCCGCCAGGGAGTACGACTGTGCCGCGGGGAAACCCGCCTACCGACACAGCCGACACTTCAGAAACTGTGCACATCAAGCAGCCGAGTAAGACGTTCTTGGATGATGGTGGAAACTCCATACTCATCGACGTCGGTTCGAAGATCAACACCATGGGCGAGAACACGAGCCGTAAGTTTGTCCAGGCTGCCGAGGCACATGGCCGTACTTGTACGTTCGAGCCCCGCTCTCGTTTGAATATCAACGGAGTGGGAGAAGGGTCGGCCCCAGCGGATACCGTAGGCACATTCAGTATCGCCTGCGAGTACCAGGGGTCGGCCCAACTCGATTCATACAAGACGAACATTGTGTCAGGCTGTGGCAAGGACCTGCCAGCCATCCTAGGTCTCGATAGTATGCAGGACAAACGCACGATCATCGTGCTTGAACGAGGCCAGGAAAAGCTGATATTCCCTGGTAAGGGGCAGGTCAAAATGGAGCTCCCAGAAGGCTCCAAAATCATGCCGACGACAAAGTTGCCGTCAGGGCATCTGTCGATCAGGTGTGATTGTTTTGGAGCTGCGGGGCAACCCGCCTCGAGCTCAAGCAGCACGTCCTTCCAGACAGTGCTGACAGGCGAGCCGACCCCAGCGCAGGAGCGCAATCAATTGCAGGGAAACCTGCCCCAGGGGTTGATGGAGACGCTCGCCAAGGCCACCATGCGAGGCGACAACATCGACGATCTCGAGACGTTCGATTGTTTTGTTGCCAGGACACTGGCCCTGCATGGTGGTAGTGTACCCATGGACGCTGTACAGTCCCGCCGTAAGATAGTGATGGGATACACTAACCGTGAATTGCATACGGTCAGCGACGCTAGGTCCAAAGGCGTGCTGAGACAGCTGATGGATAATCCATCGATGCTGACAGCATTTGCGGAGCAATCCGCCTCTGAGGCCACGGCGCGCTGCAGTGCTGAGCTCCAGCATCTGAGGGAAGCCCAGATGTTGGCAGATATTGTAGGCACATCTTCTTCATCTTGAAGATGGCAGGGCGACGTCGCCCCCTCGTCGTCTTGCCTGATGGCTGAAAAGCCGGGGGGTAACAAGGACAGCGGGGCAACCTGCCTTAGTAAGAGGGCTTTTGTCATTGAAGATACGAGGGAGGCATGTGCCGACCTCCGCACACGAGGTTATATTTGTGATCGTATTTCCCACAACGAACTTATGACAAGCGTGGGCACAAACTACCTAGGTGCGGTGATCAGTGGAGATTACACTCTCATATGGATCAGTACTCCGGGTGACTGGTACGTAAGAACTCCAGGAAAGAGAGTGGCCCCACATTGGTCACGCATCCAGAACCTATTGATAAAAGCCAAGAAACTCCGCATGAAGATCATAATATTCGGTCCCCCAGGATATGTTTGGAAGTTATCTCCAGTACGTGATACTCTGGAAGATCTAAAGTTGTCAGTAATACGGATGCGTTTGTGTCATTTCGGTATTCGGTTCAATATGCAAGACAGTACACCAAGCGGTACTTATATGCAGGTAGCATCATCAATACCGATTAGCTCGAAGCTGTGGGCATGCACCTGTAAGCAGGCAATACCACAACATGTGTTGGATTGGTACGGGCATACAGTACGGCATGCTGAATGGCGAGCTCAGACACGTACTACACTCATCCGTCACTTGAACGACAACATTCTGGGGAGCACCACCACGCACGGAAACGTGCCCGTATACTTAAATACGTATACACGTACAGACCATAACATCCGTCACTACGTGACGACTAATAAAGGAGGACCAAAATGGTCTGAAGTCATCCGACGTGTAACAATCAACCTGGATACCAATGCGGTTATTCAGGATATCTCAGTTACCGATCAACCAACAGGATATGATTGGCATGCACCATTACCTGCAGGGGTTGCCAACATCAGTACTCGGTTGTATTGGCAACCCGAGGAACCGGTCTTGCTCGGAAACGAGCCGACTCAATCACCACAGAAACATCGACGCGTCATCATAGATGACTGTTCTCTCCCCCTCCCGACTCTGGCGATTGACGCATGTACCCATTCAACCACGACAATGAGTACACAGACCGACGAACAAGACGAGCAAGCTTTACCCACTGAATCGCGTATAAAGCAGAAGGAGAGGCTCAAAGCCGAAAAGGAAGCAGGCATCAAGCCTCGCCGCATTAAAAAGCACGTTGAAGACGGAAACGACGATTGCGGCGACGACTTGTCAGGACTCGGACAGGATCTTATGGCAACCTGGAGTACTGACGTCCCTGTTGAGCTGATAAGCTCCGACGAGGACGATGACCTGTTCCTTACCCTCCCCACATCTATGCCCGACACACACGCTAACATATACAGCATAGTTGCTACACTATGCTATGGCCATAACAACTGCGTGGATATGTTGGAGCTTTGTGGCGGTGAGGGTGGCATCTCAGAGCTTGCCTTCTCAAGGGGACTTTCCTCAGGCGGCAACTTGGACAAGACTACATATGTCGACCTGGGAGACCCCTCGGTGCAGCAGGTTATAGACCATTACTTTGCTATATGCTACGTACGAGTTGCCATACTGCAACCCAGCTGTCGCACCACAGGACCACCATCCTACTACAACTACAAAGTCAACTACAACACTTGGGAACAGCACCATAAAGAAGACTTACCGCACATAACTTATTGTGGTAAAATTGCTGTAACCCAAGATGACTCTCAGAGGTGGTTTATACGCGAACAACCTACAGGAACATGGGTAGATGATATTTCTCCATGGAAGAAGCTTGCCAACCGACCACACATTACAACCGTGCGCATTGACCAATGCGCTACGGGACTTAAAGACACGACTGGTGACTATATTAAGAAGCCGACAAATATCACCAGCAACGACGAGACAATTCTTAAACGCTTTGAGCGACTCAAGTGTAACGGTCAGCATGTGCACGCACAACCGTGCAATACCGAGCTTTCACTGGCACAAAAATACACCCGACGACTGCAGTCTGCCTTCGTGGAAGCTGTATATCTGGCGAAAGCCATTGACACCACGCGCGGAAACGCGCCTATAAGTACCGCACATGCTTATCCTACAGACCTTCCCGATCAAGCTGAACCAGGCGAAGGTATGAGACGCATCGGTGATCGTATCATCCCAAAGGTGGCTACTTGCCCGGCATGCATCGACAACGTCCGAAAGGACAGTCCCAGCCATAACAGAGACCCTACGCAGTGTAAATATCATGATTCCATCTCTGTATATTGGTCATGTCCAGCATGTCAGAGGGATCTTACGAGAAGCAAGGGTGTTAAGAACCACCTCGATACCGAACCTGGTAAATGTCGTTTTGCTGAACCATTTAAACTACCAGACGACCGCGACCCCGAAGGCAAAAACGTACCAGCTTGGTGGAAACCCTGACCTAAACCTGGTGAGGGCCAAGCCTCAGCTTCAGGTGGCCGTCAAGGCGCACGCGCCAGGCCACCACGACCACGATCCTTCGGCAACGTCGATCCGACATCTGGTGCCAGCAGCTACGACATGCTACGAGACGCCCCCGAGCGTGGAAACACGCCTTCTGCGTCTTCTAGCGAAGCGCCACAGGTAGCGGCCCGCCGCGGCCGTCTACAAGGCGCGCCACCACCTCCAGACGCAGTCAACACAGGGGACCAATTACGGAGAGCTACAAGGAACCCCTTGCCTCCACCGGCTCTGGGGCTCCACGACTACCCGACTGGGCGAGATTCGACATCCAACACAGTCTACAGAGTCTCCGCAGTCACGAACCTCATGTCGTGAAAAAGGAACTCCGAAAACTGCATCTGCGATGGTATCATGCGAAGGAGCCAAAGATGAGGCTAATCCCAGAAAAAGTGGGGCTTGATAATGTTCGACTGAACATGATCAAGGAAGTCTGTGATACCTGTCGGGAATGTAGAACATGGGAACGCCCAGGAAACTCAACACTACCATCGGTGAGCCTTCCTGGTAACTGGCTCGATGAAGGGGAAATGGACCTCATGTTTTACAAGAAACGGACCATATTTCATATTATGGATCGTTGTATTCGCCTGGCAGCAGGCCTAGAAATTTCCGACAGAGAACGTGACACTATCATCGACGCCTACCACTATTGCTGGATTGCCTATCACGGACCCTTCAAAGTTTTATACTCAGACGGAGAAGGCGCCCTGAATAACGATGCCGCTAAAACCATGATGGCCAATAAGGGCACGGAACTTCGTATCCGAGCACCTGGCCAACACGCGACTTCAATTGAGTCACGAAACGGCATTCTCAGAGGCGTCCTCCACATGATTGAGGAAGAATTGAATAGACACAACATCCCTGTTGTATTCACTAGAGTATTGGCGGAAGGCATCTTCGTTACTAATGCGTTTACGTTTTATAACGGAGTATCGCCATATCAGGCACACACAGGACGTCAGCCCTCCTTCCTTCCTGATCTCGATACCCTTGACTTTCCCAAGGGACCCGAGACTTCAGGACACGAACGAGAACGTCGTGTAAGGGAAGTCAGCCTAGAAGCTATAACTCAGGCTACTGCTGTGGCCAAGACAAATCGGGCTCTTAGGGCTAAGACGACTCCTGATGGTGCTCGCCTCTACTCATCAGGGGATTTGGTCGACTACCACCGACCTACTGCCACCAAGGACGACCATGGAGGCTGGAATGGCCCATTCCCGGTGATCCGAAATGTGCCTGAAAGAGGACATATTGTTGTCAAGGCAGGATCTCGTGAGGTAATTGTGATGTATCCTGATGCTCGTCACACACTATACATCGAATGTCTCCTCACACGGGAACTTGGCATGGATAATATGGCCATGCAAACCGTCCTTGCTTATGTGGCACACCTCAGCGCAGGGAAACCTGCCAAAGTTTTCGGTTATATCCCCGATTACAAGGGAAACCTTAATCTGTCAGACGACAGCAAGTTTCACCCGCGCGTACACTTAGCACTACAGTATCTCGTACGAAATTACTTCCGAGTAGAACATGTAGTAGCAGATCGATTGGCTAAGAGTGTGTCAAGCCTACCTGCAGTAAAGTACGCCACCGGGTCTACTCTGATCCACTATGACAACGACATCAGCCCGGCGTTCCACTATTACGAATGTGTGGGCACCGGCTTAAACATTCCTCAGATCACTGGTAGCACTCACTCCAGACTTATTCAATGCTTGACTTCACGTGTCCCTTCCTCAGGATTTCACGACGATTTGGCTAAATATCAGCATCCAAGCAACACGTCTGGAGAACACGAGCCGCCTGGAAACAGGCCTTCTCCAGACACACCAGATGCTTCATCGCCGAGTGAAGGCCGTCTGTCGACAATCTATGAGGAAAATGAGGAACACAATATCGAAGCTATGATGCTGGAAGAATGGTACGACGAGCTACGTATGGACCTTCATCCTACGACGATTACTGATGATTATCTTTATTGCGTCCCAACAACTATGCTGCCCGACCAATGTGTTTTGGTTTCAGCATTTGTGGACGAAGATGATATTATATCATCAGATATGCTCGGAGACGAGCCGAAATCAAGTGAATCCTGTCTAGTCTCTCTTTGTTCAACCACAACCGACGAGAGCTACTCCCTTGACAGTGATGAATATGGTCCTTACGTTGAATTATGTTTTACATCGGAAATGTCAAGAATAGTGTTGGATCAGACTCAACTTGCACAGCTCGATACCGATATGGTCACAACGATGAGAGTATATGTATCCTCTGCTGCTAAACGCGCTGTGGTTGTCAAAGAAGATGATCTACTGACCAAAGCCGACATAGCAGCACATCCAAAGGAGGTTAGTGAAGCTTTGTAGACTGGGCTCAAAATCTGGATTGATAATCGATGCTTTGAGATGTATGATTTATCCAAAGCTTCCAACATCATGACATCCAGATATGTATACAAGTGGAAGTTTGTAAAGATGGGTACCGAGAGCGTTAAAACCATTCGTCTCAGACTGGTCCTTGGTGGATTTATGGATACTGAGGCTTTTGATGTGGAAACATTCTCGGGAACCGCCCGAAGGCAGTCCCAACGACTCCTGGCAAGTGAAGCGGCATGCCATCCAGAGTGGATCTTAGCATCCATGGATATCGATAAGGCGTTCCCCAAGGGTTTGACCTATGAGGAACTTGCCCATGCCACCGGCGAGGGAACTCGCATGGTTTGCTTTACTCTTCCACCAGGAAGTGCTCAGGTACTTCGTACATTACCCGGCTTCTCATCTTACGACGAAAGTCGACGCTGTCTTAGATGCCTCAAACCAGGAACGGGTACAAAGGACGTTCCAAGAGCGTTCTCTCTCAAACTTCGTGCGACCACACGAGCTATAGGACTTGCACCGACCAGCTACGACCCTGAATTTGAATTCAGCCAAGACCTTCTGACGGCGAAACATGTCGATGATATTAACATGACAGGTCTAGAGAAAAATATAGACGACTATGTACAACGTGTCGAAAAGGTGTTTGGCAAATGCAAGCTCAACAAGCACACATATACGAACTGCGCCGTTCGCTACACTAAGAATGACCAAGGAGATGTGATCATGGACCAGGACGAGTATATCAAACAACTACGTCCTATCACACACCCAGAACTTACAGGAGCGGCGGCCGATGCCAAAGCCACGAAACTTATTACCGACACTCTCGTCAGCCTGCGATGAGCCCTCGCCTATGCCCTTCTTACCCAAATCTGGCTCATGGTATACGTGGTCTCTCTTCAGAAAATTCAAGAGCCCACCAATCTGCAAGTCAGACGTTTGAATGCTGTGACGCGAAAGCTGATCAGCAGCCCGAAACGTATCACCTTCCCTCGGATGAAGCCGACGAATGAAGTTGACATCCATAGCGATTCGGGGTATCGGAAGCTTACCGGGGAGGAGGATGACGAGACCAAGGGCTACGGCATACGCGGGGCCAATGTACTACGGCGAGGAAACTCGCCTCAAGGCAAGTCCGTCGTTCACCTCTGTGACGGACTATGCAAATCACACCGATTACAGGTGAGGTCCAGTTATGCTGCGGAGGCACTTGCAGCTGCACATAACCTTGATGAGTGTTACCCTACGCTCATTACTCTCCACGAGCTTAAGGCAGGAGCTTTGACTCCACGACAACTACGAGACATGCGTGAAGTTGGAGGCCTAGCCATCAAAGTCTCTCCCACCATAGACGCCGAGTCCGTCTACAAATCTTTATCAAGCAGGGATCTCAAGATACCTACAGAACGGACTCTGCTTGGACATATCAGCTGGATACGTGAGCTCATGGATATAGGTATAGTACATAATGTGCAATGGTGTGATACTAGGGATATGACCGCAGATGGGCATACAAAGGGAAGCATCGATCGGGAGCTGCTTCTGGAAGTGATGTCAGGCACTCAGTCATTTAAGTATGACGTGAAGCAATTTGTTCCCTTTCGGGGTCCCGAGGACAGAGACAAACCTAAGTCTAATCAATTTTAGTCTGTCCTTGTTGCCCTCGCGGTCCAGTTTGCCAGCACGGGCGCCTACTATAAAGGCGCCCCTTTAGTTGCTCGGAAACGAGCCTTATATTTCACGCCTGGCAACGAGCCGGCTTCGTACAACTCAGGCTCTTTGCCTTAATACACATTTGCTTGGTGAGGTATGGCCTAATTTTGGCTTACCTCTAACTGAGCCGATAGCCCTTCATTGTTTGAAGGGGCTGTCCTGTATTTGCGTGAAATACTTTGCGAGGAAACTCGCCTTACAGTCTGGTGTTTGACCAGACTGTACGCACTGTTTTCTTTTCTTTGCAAACAGTCGTGCGCGCGATCTTTGCGTGCGACTATGCTCTCCGTCTCCTCCCCTCCCGACTTTAAGGGTAGCTCTTTGGGAGATGTTACAGTATCGGGAGCATAGCTCGCGCGCCGTTGCCTTTGGCCCAAGGCGCGCGCGCCCTATTTGCCCGGACACCGCGAGTGTTGTCTATGTGCTGGAAAGATCATTACATCGATCTTATCCTATCTTACCCATCCACCCCTCATACTGTACCTTCACAGCAGAGCGATGGATGCAATTTGCCAGGCTATATGCCATATTTGAGCTACCAGGCTCACTTTCGACTCACTGGGCCGTGGTTGGAGCTCCATTTGGGGTCACGAAGCGTGTGACGGGTGTGTCGACATGGGTGTGGCGGACGCATGTGGACGGTGCCATTTGGGCCTTCGGTGGAACTCCCTCTCGGGCCACGAGACGTACGCGGTGTGTGCCGACATTGGTGCGGCGGACGCATGCGGACGCTTCAATTGGGACCTTCGGTTGATTTCCGTATTGGGCCACGAAGCGTGTGAGGGGGGTGCCTAAATGGGTGTGGCGGACGTATGTGGACGGTGGCGTTGGGGCATTGGGTGGAGCTCACGATGGGGTCACGAAGCGTGTGAGGGGTGTGCCGTAATTGGTGTGGCGAACGCATGTGGACGGTGCCGTTGGGGCCTTTGGTTGAGCACCATATGGGGCCACGAGACGTGTGAAGGGTGTGCCGACATGGGTGTGGCGGTCGCATGTGGACGGTGCCATTGGGGCCTTCAGTGGAGCCCCGTGTGCCGAAATGGTGTAGCGAACGCATGTGGATAGTGACACTCGGACCTTGGTTGGAGCTCCATATGAGGCCACGAAGCGTGTGAGGAGTGTGCCGACATGGGTGTCTATGATGGTGACGATAACGGCGATGATGACGGCGACGATGATGATGCTGATGACGACGATGATGATAATGTTGGTGCTGGTGATGATGATGACGATGATGAAGATGACCATGATGATGATGACGATGATGATGATGGTGATGATGATGATGATGATTGTGATGATGATGATGATGATGATGATGATGATGATGATGATGATGATAATGATGATTATGAGAGGAGAAAGGAGGGGGCAGCGGGAGGAGGAATGCGGGGCGCTCTCTCTTCAAACCGAGGGGTCAACACCACAGGATGTTTGGGAAACAGGCTCCCAGCTTTGCCATGCATCCTCCCAGCCACTGGGCATGAAGAGCCAGACATGAGAACGACGACGACGACGAGGACACGAGCGCAGGAGGGGGGAACGAACGACGAGGCACCAGGGGATAGGTCACCCATGCAGTCTACGCCTCTTCTCTGCCTCGCGCCAGGCGGCCTTCGTGCCAGTAGGCCCCAGTCGCTCCGCACCGTCCCCAGGGACTGGTGCTTACGGCCGCGCGTGGACTTGGGATGGCCGTGGTGCCCGAGAGCGGCGCGAGGCGCCGGATTCCCTTCGCCAACGTAACCCCAGGAAGCATTTCAGAACCCCCCCGGCGATATCGTAGCACCGCACTTTTTATTCGGTATTCCGAAGGGCCGAAATAACCGAACGATAGCTGCAGCACCCGGACACGATGCTGATGATGATGATGATGATGATGATGATGATGATGCTGATGATGATGATGATGATGATGATGATGATGATGATGATGATGATGATGATGATGATGATGATGATGATGATGATGCGGATATGGATGATGGTGCGGAACGGTTATTGATTTGCTGGAGGGGGGGGGGTCTTAAATGCTTCCTGGGGTTATTCTGGCGCACTGCGTTCGACAGTGCGGAGGAATTGAGGGAGCAGGCCCATCCAAGGCGCGTCGAGGTGCCCTTTCCCGTCCAGAAGCCTTCGTCCCTGGGGGACCTCCGAAAACCATGTGTGCTTTCTCACCCGTGCCAGCCCTCCCTGGAATTTCCTTCTTTTCTACCCCACGCTCTCAGTAGGCCTTCACCATCTGGATGCAGGCCGTCCGTTGACAGCAGGTGCTGCCGGACTTCCAGATCCCAATGCTACGTCCAGGATTCTCTACTTCAAGTTCGAAGTTGCTATATGTCGCCATCCTTTTCGGGGGCCGGGCCGACACCCCAGCTACGTTAATTGATTCTCTGCGTAACGGTTCTACTTACAGGGCCATTTTTAATACATGTTCCGCGCGCGGATCATGTATTCAAAATGCAGGGATTTAGTTTGAAAAACAAAACGATACGTTCATGCATACATGTATTCATAAATTAGTCATGTATTTAAAACATGCAGGGTTCAGTATCAAAAAAACAACGATGGGCTCATGCATACATGTACTCCTAACTTAATCCTACGCATTTGATTCCCAATTGTTTCAAAGACCCTATGTATTAAAAACTGCCCTGTACTTTTTTTGAGCCTGCGCCGGCCCTGGCCGAGCCAGTAGCTGGCCCGCGATGGGCCGATGCGTGCGCGCAGCGAACCAGGCTAGCAGGGCTCCCCGCACCGGCATCGGCCGAGAGTCGTCTTGCTGGCCGCACGTCGGGGGCGGAAAAGAGGGCGGTGATGACTGGGGGTCAGGGCCCCGAATCATCAGGGGTAACTCGGGTCAGGGCTAACTCGGGTTCCTTTTTTCGGGGATCCAAACCCGAGTTACCCCGGACCCGAGTTACCCCAGATAACTCGGGCGCCCAAGGGGGGGGGTGCATATCATGGCGGGGGTCATGATAGTTCCCCAGATTGCATGGCGCCTCTTCTTATTTCACTACGTCCCTGGCCCCCCCGCTGGGCCGCGCACGTGCCGCCGGTCATGATTTGCACGCCCCCCTCTTGGAACCCCCCCTCTTGGCCGCTCCAGGGAACGAAAGGGGGGGGAAGGGAAAGGGGGGGGGTACGAAATCTGCGGCATGCAGCTGGTTTCGGCCCCACCGGGGGGTCCATTCCTCGATACATGGCCGCCTCCGGCGCCGGGAGGCGCTGGGAAAATCAGCTACATGAGCTGATTCTCACCCCCCCCCTTTGCTACCCCCCCCCTTCCGCCCGGCCCGAGTCTTGTCCAGGATCGGTGTGTACGCGTGCGTGTGTGCGTGCGGGTTGATTGCATCCGCGTCCCGCGTTTGTTTGCAAGCGACTGCCACCATCCAGCCCACCCATCTGCTACGCAAGGTTGACAACCGCCCAGCGTAACCCCGCGTAGCACATCGCGACGGTGTCGCCACCTCGCCATTGGAGGAACAAGTGTGTTTGTGTGAGTGTGTTCGTGTCGTGTGCGTGTGCGTGTGTGTGTGTGTATGTATGTGTATGTGATTCTTGTGTTGTGCTATTAGCGGCCCATCTGCCGAAGAGATCCCCGCCTTCGAATTCGAAAGGCCCCAGGACCCGCCGTTTCCCAAGGCGGGGGAGTCCCCCACCATGGCCTCTGTCCCACTCCTCCTCATGGGTTTCAGGCATCTGCGCCGCCGGTTCCAGTGATCCGCGCCAGCCCCAACCCAGCCCGAGGCAAGTGTAAAACGCGATGAAGGCCCTCAGGGCATGAGACATCTTATCTGCCTCGCGGTCATTTCTGGGTGGGCTGCGTGCTTGTGTGTTGTTCGGTCTCGGTTGCCTCCGCCTCCCTCTCTCTGGTCCTGGTTTTCCTCCGGTCCTCTTCCTGCACTGGTTTCTTCCGGTCTTCTTCCTGGTCCCTGGTTGTGTGGTGTCTACGTGGCATTTCTCGCGCGCTCTGGGGCAAGGGTGTAGCAGCGTGCGTCGCCATAGGCAGTTTTCGCCGTAATCGCACCGCACTGCTTGTCACCGCAAGCGTAGTAGGACTTACAACATTGGTGATTTCAGTGGTGCTTCTGGGAACCGCGGGAGCCGGTGTCGCAAAAACGACATACATCTGAAGCTTGATTTTTTCTGGGCAGCTACATGCTGTAGCATAGCTGACTACGTATATACATGTAGCTTTGATGGCTCAGCCTGGCTTAGGCCACAGGCGCTCAAACCGTCGAGCACGGTGCATGTTGCAGTAGGTCAGGTCGGGCCTCACCGAACGGGGATGTGGCGACAGTGGAAAAAAACAATTTCTTCAGCGATTCTTGACTCTGGACCTCACTTACTCGAATATCTCTCTCATCACTTTACGTGTGTGTGTGTGTGTGCGCTTGAATGTCTGTGCTTTTGTGTTTGCGTGTGTGGATGCGTGTGTATGTTCGTGTGTATGTGCGCGTGCGTTTGTGTGTGTGTGTGTGAACTTGTGTGAGTGTGCGTTCGTGCGCGTGTGTGTGTATTGGTGTAGGGGAGTATTTGGTCATGTGAGTGATTGTGTGTGTGTGGGTGTGCGTATGTGTGTGTGTGTGCGTATGTCCTACAGATACTTTTTCCGCCAGCGCAGTCACTCTGCCTAGCCGCCGAGGCAAGAAGTGTGTGCGTATGCGTGTGTGTGTATCCGCCAGCGCAGTCCCTCTGCAGAGCCGCCGACGCAAAAGCATGTGTGCTTTGGTGTCTGTGTGTGTTTGCGTGTGTGTGTGTGTGTGTGTGTGTTTGTGTGTGCGTGTGTGTGAGTGTGTGTGTGTGAGTTTGCGTGTGTGCGTGTACGTGTGTGTGCCTGGGAGTGCGTGTGTGTGTGTTGTTGCTGCTGTCGTTGTTGTTGTTGTTGTTGTTGTTGATGGTGTTGCTGTTGTTGTTGGCCACAGAACGCCTTGGCAGTTGGCGTCCATGGGCGCCCCAAACCCCGAAGGTCGCCTTCCCCTTCAACTTCCACCTCGGGACCCCCGGCGGTGGCAAAGGCCACGGGCCCAGAGCCGTCGACCAGCGGCCCCCGAGGGGGGCGAGGAGGAAGCGCAGAAGTGGAGAGAGAGAGAGGGAGAGAGAGAAGGAGAGGCTGAGAGAGGAGGAGAGGAGGAGGAGGAGGAAGAGAGGGAGGAGAGAGAAAGAGACGTTGAGAGAAGAGGAGAGGAGGAGAGAGAAGGAGTTGAGAGAGGAGGAGAGGGAGGGAGGAAGGAGTTGAGAGAGGAGGAGAGGGAGGAGGAGGAGGAGGAGGAGGCGGAGGAGGAGGAGGAGGAGGAGGAGGGAGGAGGAGGAGGAGGAGGAGGAGGAGAGAGAAAGAGAGGCTGAGAATAATGAGAGGAGGAGAGGGATGGGGCATCGGAGTAGGCTTCAGGCGGTCATTGTGCCCCATGTCCGGGTGTGGACTCGTTTTATCATTGTTGGCACGCCTCGCCTCCTCACGCTTGCGCCGGCCTTGCCCCCTCCTGCCCCTCGCGTTCGCAGTTTCAAGTGCCCCCACTGCCCACCCACAAGCTCGACCTCCACTCAGACTCGCTGGCACACTCCTCGACACTCAGGCTCGCACACACTGCGACTCACTCACTCTCCGAATCACTTTTTTTTCAGGTGCGCCGTGTTCAGACCACGTGCACAAATTCAGATCCACCCGTACTCCGACCCACCCGTATTCATACCCAAACGACACGTGCACGTTGTACATCTCTAATTGTTCGAGAGTTCTTTAATGTCTTGGCGGTCTCTAATTATCTTTAATTATTCGAGAGTTCTTTAATTCTAATTATTCCATCCTGGGCCTCTTCCTGGCCACTAGGGGGTCAGGATCAAGTAGAAACGATCACACTTCGAAACGAGCACGATTGGAAAGGAATGACGTGCCGCCTCCCGTGTTCAGACCATTCTGACCAAGACGGCCTCATCCCGATGTGTGCCCCACGCAGGCGTGGCGCGCGCGCACCCCCGGCAGGAAAAAAAAAAACAAAAAAAGAAAAAAAAAGGAAAAAAAAAAACGCCCGAGGGCAGGGACATCGTAGCGCGGTGTTCGCGGCCAGGGTGCGGGGCCTCTTGTGCCTACTGCCCTCCTCCCTCCTCTCTACCTCCATCCTCCCCTCCTCCCTGCTCTCCCTCCCTCCCGTTCCCTCCTCCCTTCCTCCTCTCACTCCCCTCCGTCCCTTCCTCCCTCCCTCCCTCCCTCCCTCCCTCCCTCCTCCCTCCTCCCTCCTCCCTCCTCCCTCCTCCCTCCTCCCTCCTCCTCCCTCCTCCCTCCTCCAGGGGCCGTCTCGAGCGAGGCGTTCGCTTGGAGTCTGCGGCTCGTCTCTGCTGAGAGCCCCGTGGTCACCGCACTGCAGCGCGCGGGCTGCTTGGGCACCACAATAAGACAGTTGACAGACCTCCTACCCTGACACGTCGATTAGCGAATCGGCCGTTTTCGGTTCGCGAGAGGGCGTCGCGGCCGTCATTTTTGCGGGTCCAGGTCCGTCGGTTTCGGTCCTAGGCCGTTTTCACTAAGGGGAGGTTTATTAAAGGGAGGCTTGTCCACCGCCGAACATGCAGCCTTTTAGAAAAAAAGAATACACCCCAAGGTGGCTTTTCGGACACACCCTCATTGAGGATGGAGTCCCCCCCTATCGTATTTCCCAGGGCTCGGCCCCAAATTTCTGGTCCATTCGGAACCAGTCCAAAGCCTGGGATAGGGGTCGACATATCATATATCCCCCGCTTAGGTGCGTGGTCAGGGGCAACGCCGAGGGAAGGATATCGAAGAACAGAAGACGACATAAACAAGGCTAAACAAGGCCGTTTTCACTACGGGGAGGTTTTTTAAAGGGAGGTTTGTCCACCGCCGACAAAAGGAGGAGCCGCCATTGGGCGGGTCAGTTGCCAGCTCGCGGCCAGATTGTGGGCACATCTCGAGCAGGGCATTGGTCTGGCGTCCCCGGCGATGCTGCCTGGAGAGCCCCGTGATCACCACGGCGTGCGCGAGACACTCGGGCACACCGAGGAGGAGTTGCCAGGGAGGCGGACGCGTGCCAGCTCGCGGCCGGGATCCCGGGAGCAAGACGCTCGTGCTGCACCTCCGACTCCTCACCATCGAGAGCCGCATCACCACCGCGATGTAGCAGGCATTTCGCTGTGGCACTGGAAGAGGGTGGCGACCAAATGGTTCTCGTTCAGAGTGTGTGGATGCCTTAAAAGCGGGACGTTGGTTTTGCCCGCGGCGGCTGGTTCTCTTCAGAGTTCCCAAGGCCATCCCATTGTACGAGGCATAGCGCTTGGGCCCTCCAGAGGGTTGCCGCCAGAGAACGCTCATGCTCACCAGGCTAAGGCGCTTTCACCCAGATTCTCACAGCAGAGAGTGCCAGGACAAGAGATGCAGATGTGGAGATTTTCTCGGCGAATCATGTGTGTGTTCCTCATGCACTTAGAAGGTTGAGCATCTCCGTGGTGCATGTCAGACCTTATTGGAGGGCGTCGAAGGGTCCTGGAGGAGGAGAAGGCAAACCACGGCTGCGGCATCGATGTCGACATCGAAGCGGAGGGCGAGGAAGTGGGAGGTGGATGAGTAGCATCAGCAGCAGGAGGTAGAAGTCCAGACAGACATGCAGCACATGAACACAAATAGTTGGAGGTCATCGCGGATGTCTTGGGTTGGCGCTAAAATTCCCCCTCCACACCCTGGAGCAAAATGCACCAGCACCTTTCCTTGGCTGCCCTGGAGAACGGCGAGGAGGGCAATGGCTGCTCACCCCAGCACCCGCTGAACCTATGTCACTTTATCAGTTCTGGCCCCTGAATTCTTGTTTCAGCAGATCACCTGGAGCGGGTCCCGCAATTCGTTTTGGTGACGGCGCATATGGTATTGCTATTGTCGAGGTTGTTGCGCTCAAGGCGGGTATTATATCCAGACTTGCACCCGCGAAAGGTCCAATGGAGGAGTCAGCAAATCAACGTGGGCGCATTAGGAATCGGATCAGATGGGAAACGGTTGAGGGTTGTCCTATCATATCACCCTCGAAGTGGCACTTATATGTGTCAACGCTTTGCTTTCCATACTGTCTAGTCGTTTGCAATCCCCTTATGCGCTTCCTCTGCAGGCATGTTGACTTATCTGTTATTTCCCCTTGTGCCACCAATGATGTGTGGTTCTGTTCCCTAGAGCCCCTTGTCGTGTGTCCACGTTCTGTCATCGAGCACCTGTTGCTCGCTACTTGTGTCTCCCCTTGCCTGCTGCTCCCTCCTGGTCTGCCTGCTGTCTCGTTCCCCTTCTAGTCTCCGTCCGCCTCTCCCGCTTCCCTCGTCGCTTCATCTGCTCTTGGGTTTTCTATCTTCTTATGCCCCGCCTGCGTGTTGCATGGCGCGGAGCTGTCGCCACTCTGCTGCGCTCCTGACGGGTCCCCTGCAGCCCTCGCCTCCCATGGTGCCGCCAAGCCGCCTCGCCTCCCTTGGTGTCCGCGCGGAGAAGAGCGCTGGAGGCCTCGCAGAAGCGGACGGCTGATGGAGCGCGTGATCTCGCGAATCCTTCTCCCCCCTTCTTCCCGCAGCCGCCCCCCGCACCAGGCACGGTGTGGGACGGCTGGGAGAGGACCGTGAGGGTGGTGTCCTGACCGGGCCGAGCGCGCGCGTAGGCAAGACTCCACCCCCTGGTGCCGCAACGCGAAAGTGAGCTCTGGGGGCCCCCAAACGTCGGGGACGACGATGGGGGCGAATAGCTCAGGGGGGAGGAATACATGTATCCAGGGGCTCTGATGGTCCATGGCGTCGGCGAGGCTACTCGGCGAGTGCGTGTAATGCCCGACCCTGGGCTATTCGCCCTTATCGTCGCCGCCGGAAACGTTGCAGTGACCACACCGTGTCGTGAGTCAGTGGGGATGCGGGTGACCGCACGGTGTTGGGACTTGGGTCGGTCTCCGAGCATGTCTCGGTCGATTGGGGCATCCAGGGTCCCAAGTTCGTGCGGTAATACTGTGCGGTGAGGCCTGTGAGGAGTCCGAGGTCACCGCAGGGTCTTTCACGGCATCGCCTTGTGACAACAATCGTTTTTCCCCGCTTGCCCCAAGGTGCATCGGGCGTGGCTGGGACAAGGATGGATCGGTTCCAGAGCTTTCCGGGACGCTCTCACGCTCTCAGAAGGCCGCGGCGCCCGATGCATCCTGCACATCAGCTGGATCTCAGATATTTTTCGGAGGGAGGAGAAGCGATTCCAACACCACCAGGGGGGCCCACCTCCAGCGATGAGGCCCACGATGCCTCCCCGAGCGAGGGGCTGGGGATGTCTCGAGCGAGAGGGGGGACCACATCACCAGGTAGACCCCCCTTGCCTCCGCGCATCTCCTCGCCCTGTTGGTGTTGGTGTCGTCTTTCCTTGTTCCTACATTCTCGATCGCTGAAGTAAGGATCGGTTTGGGTCCGGAAGGGCCTCGCTGTTCCTTGGGTCATTCCGGGGTTGTTCATCCAGCCCTCCTCGTGCACGCAGGCGCTTTTGGGGCCCAAAAGGGATTTTGTTCCTTATTTCGCGTTCCTTCTTGCAGCAGCCCATCTATTTCTGATGATTTGTTGATTACGCTTTAGGGTATTATTTAGGGTATGTTTCTGACTGTGCTTGAATAGTTTAGGGTATTGTTTGACTATGTCTTCTTTTTCGTCCAAACTCCCCCTGTGGGGGGACAGGCCCGACTTAATGGAGGATGACGATCAATAAATGACCAGGGGTCGTGTTCACGTGGCGGCGCCCGGGATGACGATTAGAAAAAACCGGCCGCGGGCTGGAAAACTATGTTTTGAAATCGTTTTCCTCCAGTCAGAACTTTTTTTTTTTTTTATGGTCTTTTTTTTTTTTGCTTTTTATTTGTTTTTTTTTTTTGTTGTTTTTTTTCTTTGTTTTTTTCGTTCTTTGTTTAGTTTTTTTCTGCTGATCCTCTCTTTATTAGTTTTTTTTTTTTTCTTTCTCTTTTTTTTTATTATTTTCGTTTTTGATTTTTTTGTTCTCTTTTTTCTTTTGATTCTTTTGATTCTTGTGTTTTTTTTTTTTTCTTCGTTCTTTTTCCTTGTGTTATTAGAAACTTGTGCAGAAAATAGCAGAAATAGCAGAAGCTATTTTTCCCAACCCTCCTGCGTTGGGTTCTCGTTTTGAATCGAGCACTGCTCGCACGCCTCCTTTCTTCCTTCCTTCCTTCCTTCCCGTCCCTCTCTTCCCCCTTGCCTTTTGCCTCGCTCGTCGCTGCGTGCCAGCAAGGGGGCTGCGATATGTGAAACCGTCGCCACTTTCGAGGCCTGCTGGGGGGCCCAGCACAGTGGGTACACACGGCGGATTGAAATTGTACCTCGCCGTCCCTGGGGGGCTGCGATCTGTGAAATTGTCGCCACTTTCGAGGCCTGCTGGGGGGCCCAGCACAGTGGGTACACACGACGGATTGAAATTGCACCTCGCCATCCCTGGGGGGCTGCGATCTGTGAAACTGTCGCCACTTTCGAGGCCTGCTGGGGGGCCCAGCACAGTGGGCACCCACGGCGGATTCAAATGGGACCTCGCCATCCCTGGGGGGCTGCGATCTGTGAAACTGTCGCCCCTTTCGAGGCCTGCTCTTTGCTGGGGGGCCCCAGCACACCAGTGTGGTTACACCACCGCGGATTGAAATTGTACCTCGCCATGCCTGGGCCTGGGGTGGCGGCCTGCGATTGCGTGCTTGGCTGCGATTTTTTCTGTGATTGAAACTGTCGCCCACTTCGAGGCCCCCCATGGCTGGGGGGGCCCTCCAGCAAGTGGGTTTTACACAACCGCGGATTTTTTGATGAAAATGGGACCTCGCCATCCCTGGGGGGCTGCGATCTGTGAAACTGTCGACACTTTCGAGGCCTGCTGGGGGGCCCAGCACAGTGGGTACCCACGGCGGACTCAAATGGGACCTCGCCATCCCTGGGGGGCTGCGATCTGTGAAAATGTCGCCACTTTCGAGGCCTGCTGGGGGGCCCAGCACAGTTGGTACCACACGGGCGGATTGAACTGACCTCGCCATCCCTGCGGGGGCTGCGATCTGTGACAAACTGTCGCCACTTTCGAGCCTGCTGGGGGGCCAGCACGTGTGTACACACCGCGGATTGAAATTAGGACCTCGCCATGCCTGGGTCTTCAGATCTTGTGAAACTGTCGCCACTTTCGAGCTGCTGCGGGGACCCAGCTACCAGGGGGTACAACACCACGGACTCCAACAACCTCGCCATCCCTGGGGGGCTGCGATCTGTGAAACTGTCGCCACTTTCGAGGGCTGCTGGGGGGCCCAGCACAGTGGGTACCCACCGCAGACTCAAAGTAGACCTCGCCATCCCTGGGGGGCTGCGATCTGTGAAACTGTCGCCACTTTCGAGGCCTGCTGGGGGGCCCAGCGCAGTGGGTACACACCGCGGACTCAGATCAGACCTTGCCATCCCTGGGGGGCTGCGATCTGTCAAACTGTCGCCACTTTAGAGGGCTGCAGACGGGCACAGCACAGTGGGTACCCATCCCTGGGGGGCTGCGATCTGTGAAACTGTCGCCACTTTCGAGGCCTGTTGGGGGGCCCAGCACAGTGGGTACACACGGAGGACTCCTGTTACACCTCGCCATCCCTGGGGGGCTGCGATCTGTGAAACTGTCGCCACGTTCGAGGCCTGCTGGGGGGCCCAGCACAGTGGGTACACACGGCTGGTTGAAATTGTACCTCGCCGTCCCTGGGGGGCTGCGATTTGTGAAATTGTCGCCACTTTCGAGGCCTGCTGGGGGGCCCAGCACAGTGGGTACACACGGCCGACTCAAATTCGACATCGCCATCCTTGGGGGGTTGCGATCTGTGAAACTGTCGTTACTTTCGAGGCCTGCTGGGGGGCTCAGCACAGTGGGTACCCACCGCGGACTGAAATTAGACCTCGCCATCCCGGGGGGGCTGCGATCTGTGAAACTGTAATTATTTTCGAGGCCTGCTGGGGGGCCCAGCACAGTGGGTACACCACACCGCGGATTGAAATTAGACCTCGCCATCCCTGGGGGGCTGCGATCTGTGAAACTGTCGCCACTTTCGAGGCCTGCTGGGGGGCCCAGCACGTGTGGTTTACCACACCGCGGATTGACGAAATTGTAACCTCGCCATGCCTGGGGGGGCTGCGATCTGTGAAAAACTGTCGCCACTTTCGAGGCCTGCTGGGGGGCCCAGCACAGTGGGTACACACCGCGGACTCAAAGTAGACCTCGCCATCCCTGGGGGGCTGCGATCTCTGAAACTGTCGCCACTTTCGAGGCCTGCTGGGGGGCCCAGCACAGTGGGTACACACCGCGGGCTCAGATCAGACCTTGCCATCCCTGGGGGGGCTGCGATTTGTGAAACTGTCGCCACTTTCGAGGCCTGCAGAAGGGGCACAGCACAGTGGGTACTCACCGCGGACTCCAATTAGACCTCGCCATCCTTGGGGGGCTGCGATCTTTGAAACTGTCGCCACTTTCGAGGCCTGCTGGGGGGCTCAGCACAGTGGGTACACACCGCGGACTCAAAGTAGACCTCGCCATCCCTGGGGGGCTGCGATCTGTGAAACTGTCGCCACTTTCGAGGCCTGCTGGGGGGCCCAGCACACAGGGTACACACCGCGGATTCAAATTAGACCTCGCCATCCCTGGGGGCTGCGATCTGTGAAACTGTCGCCACTTTCGAGGCCGCCCTGTCTTGGGGGGCCCCCCCACCCCCCCCCCAGCACAGTGGGTACCCACCGCGGATTCAAATTAGACCTCGCCATCCCTGGGGGGCTGCGATCTGTGAAACTGTCGCCACTTTCGAGGCCTGCTGGGGGGCCAGCACAGTGGGTACTCACCGCGGATTCAAATTAGACCTCGCCATCCCTGGGGGGCTGCGATCTGTGAAACTGTCGCCACTTTCGAGGCCTGCTGGGGGGCCCAGCACAGTGGGCTTCCCGCACTTCTTTCTCCTGCTCTTCGTTCCCGACTCCCCATGTCCTCTTCGAGCCTGTAGTTGTCGCCCCTCGTTCTTGTATGGTTTTCCTGCGCATCATGCCATAGGCGCGTGTCCCAAGTAGTTTACATATCAAACAACAGATCCTGCAATTCGATTGTCCATGCAAGTTTCGGCCAACTCCTCGTTTCCCATGATACAAATGGGTTGGGTACGTCACAGGGTTATTTTATCGTTCTCTCCCATTTGTTCAATTCATCGTCATCCCGCAGTAGCCGTATTCTCGACCGATCCTTGTCTGGATCCGCCTTCGTCCTGGCTCATGCCCTGCCCGCGGGCCCTGCGAGGGCGGCCTTTGCGGCGCCTCCGCGCGGCTGGGGGTGGCCGCGAGAGGCCGCCCCGCGCGCAGGGCCGGGGGGAGCCGGGGAGGCTCGTACCAGCCTCGAACGTATCCCTATCCCTAAGATTGACACGCCAAACGGCGATGACAATCTTAGGGGTTCGCCCTAAGAAAAAAAAGGGAATCCCTAAAATTGGCATCGTGATGAGGAGGTTCCCAGCATAGGGATAGGGATATGTTCCAAGCTGGGGAGGCTCCTCGGGAGCACCCCGGCTTCTGAGCCCTGCCGTCGCTCGGAGGTCCATTTCCCGTGCATTTCGGGGGCGGAAATGAGGGGGGTGATGACTAGGGGGGGTGGATATCATGGCGGGGGCCATGATATTTCCTCAGATTTCATGGCGCCTCTTCTTATTCTATTACGTCCCAGGCCCCCCCGCTGGGCCGCGCACGCGCCGCCGGTCATGATTTGCACCCCCCCCTCTTGGACACCCCCCTCTTGGCCCTTCCCGAGTTCATTTCCCGTACATTATTTCGGTTTCGTGCGTTTTTTTTTGCTCGATGGCCCAGGATGGTCCTCGATGGTTCTCGCCGGGAAAAAGTGCACACGTCCGAGCGGTGCCAAGTAGCAGGCGCGGGCCTCAGGGCCTCATCTGTCTTGGTATCGCTCTGACGTGTGCATTTTCTCTCGGCGGGGATGATTAAGGAGCATCCTGGACCATCCTGCGAAAAAAACGCGCACGAAAGCGAAACAATAACACAGGGAATGGACGTCCGAGCGATGGCCAGCTGTAGGTTCAGGGCCAGCGCCTTCTAGGAACCAGGTTCCTTCTACGAGGCCTTCCCACCTCCTCCTACAGTCGGGGCCCTGAAGAAGGAACCCTTTTCGCTGGGGAGGAGCTCCGTGTTCCTTAAGTGTTTCACATTTTGCCCCAGGTTATCCTTGGATTCTCGATGGGAAGTCGAATTGGAACTCCTGGAGAAAAAGGGTCCTCGTTCCTTACTTAAGGTTCCTTAGGTCAACGCTCCGACGGTACCCCCTTTGTGCGCGCCGCCACGAGAAGCCGAGGGGCCGGCGGGCGGTGAAGCGGCACGACCACCACCAGCGGGCCGCCGTCAGCG
This sequence comes from Prorocentrum cordatum, assembly GCA_963575745.1. Classification (NCBI taxonomy): domain Eukaryota; class Dinophyceae; order Prorocentrales; family Prorocentraceae; genus Prorocentrum; species Prorocentrum cordatum. The sequence continues at coordinate 89,094 of CAUYUJ010022257.1, forward strand.
AGGAGGTCTGTCATGCAGGAGGGGAAAAAACACACAGACACAAGGAATCGCCCACTCCCAGGAAAATATTGGGAAATATGGGAAGTGGGGGGGAAGACAAACACACAAAAAATATGGGAAAATATGAGGAATCATTATATTTGTGTGTTTCTTTGTGTGTCCTTGGGGCCCCTTCAGCCATGGGCCCCCAGGGCCCGCGTCGGGAGAATGTCGGCAGCGGGGCGCCGCGGGACGGGGGATGGCCACGCCACCCTTTGGCGTCGCTCGGGCGTGTGCAGTTGTTTCCTTCGGCGAGGGCCATCGGGGAGCATCCTTGATCCCTTGGCGAAGGAACCACGCACGAGACCGACAAAAAACACAGGGAAGGGACGTCCGAGCGATGGCCAGCACCACGAGGACCCTCAGTGGCTCCTCGCGGTGGTGGGCGTGGTCTCCCAGGATGCCCGACAGGAGCCCGAGTCAAGCAGAGGCGAAGCGTCCCGGCTTGCCTACTAGCCCCACCAAACAATGTTTTAAGAACCGCTTGTGGCTCCCACGAAATGTTCTTAGAACATTTCTGGCTGGGACTGTCGAATTTCTGGCTGGGACTGCCGTTATAAGAACACGGTTCTTGTTCCCCATATCCTAAGATGGGGTTCTTGTTGTTACTTGGACGCCTCCTACTCCCTCTCCTTCTTCCTCCTCCTCTTTCCTCCTCCCCTCCTGTCGGACTTACTCATACTCAGACTTGCTCATACTCAGACTTACTCATAAACAGACTTACTCATACTCAGACTTACTCATACTCAGACCTACTCATACTCAGACTTACTCACACTCAGACATACTCATACACAGACGTACTCATACACAGACTTACTCATACCCAGACATACTCATACACAGACTCATTCATACCCAGACTTACTCATACACAGTACGCTTGGAGAGCAGATTGTGAGGATGTCTCAGGCGGGGCGCTGGTTTCAGCACCCCTAAGGGTGGTTGCAGCACCCCTAAGGGGAGCCGCCAGGGGTGGTTGCACGGGCTCGTTCGCGGCCATTTTGTGGGGATGTCTCAGGCGGTTTGCTGGTTTCTGGGCTCAACATCCTTCGCTTGGAGAGCAGATTGTGAGGATGTCTCAGGCGGGGCGCTGGTTGCAGCACCCCTAAGGGGAGCCGCCAGGGGTGGTTGCACGGGCTCGTTCGCGGCCATTTTGTGGGGATGTCTCAGGCGGTTTGCTTGTTTCTGGGCTCAACATCCTTCGCTTGGAGAGCAGATTGTGAGGATGTCTCAGGCGGGGCGCTGGTTTCAGCACCCCTAAGGGGAGCCGCCAGGGGTGGTTGCACGGGCTCGTTCGCGACCATTTTGTGGGGATGTCTCAGGCGGTTTGCCTGTTTCCGGGCTCAACATCCTTCGCTTGGAGAGCAGATTGTGAGGATGTCTCAGGCGGGGCGCTGGTTTCAGCACCGCCAGGGGTGGTTGCACGGGCTCGTTCGCGGACATTTTGTGGGGATGTCTCAGGCGGTTTGCTTCTTTCTAGGCTCAACATCCTTTGCTTGGAGAGCAGATTGTGAGGATGTCTCAGGCGGGGCGCTGGTTTCAGCACCCCTAAGGGGAGCCGCCAGGAGGGTTTGCACGGGCTCGTTCGCGGCCATTTTGTGGGGATGTCTCAGGCGGTTTGCTTGTTTCCGGGCCCAACACCCTTCGCTTGGAGAGCAGATTGTGAGGATGTCTCAGGCGGGGTCTGGTTTCAGCACCCCTGATGGGGTTCTTGTTATTATTTGGACGCCTCCTACTGTTTCTTCTCCCTCCTCCTCTTTTCTCCCCCCCTCCTGTCGGACTTACTCATGTCTCAGGCGGGGCGCTGGTTGCAGCACCCCTATGGGGAGCCGCCAGGGGTGGTTGCACGGCAGATAAATGCTCACCGTGGCACTATCTTCCAACATGACATGCACTTATGGCCTTGTGTGGCCAAACGCTCGTCTTACATATCCCACTGCCAACTATCCTACAACATATGCACATGTGGGAAGCTCCAAAGCTACCACGGGCTGAAAACGGGAAGGCCTGGCAGCTGAGGAGGGGGGATGAAGAGGAAGAGGCTCGCATTCAACCATACTCAAAGCTCACTCTGACTCATACGCAATCACTCGCATTAGGGGTCGCTCGTCTTCGTCGGCCCTGTCGCCCACGTGGACGCGCTATTGTAGTCGACCGCTCATGAACAGACGCTCACCACGGCAACATAAAACATGAGATGCACATATGGGGAGCTCCACGCAGTGAGTAATTTCTGGGCTCAACATCCTTCGCTTGGAGAGCAGATTGTGAGGATGTCTCAGGCAGGGCGCTGGTTCCAGCACCCCTAAGGGGAGCCGCCAGGGGTGTTTGCACTGGCTCGTTCGCGGCCATTTTGTGGAGATGTTTCAGGCGGTTTGCTTGTTTCCGGGCTCGACATCCTTCGCTTGGAGAGCAGATTGTGAGGATGTCTCAGGCGGGGCGCTGGTTTCAGCACCCCTAAGGGGAACCGTCAGGTGTGTTTGCACGGGCTCGTTCGCGGCCATTTTGTGGGGATGTCTCAGGCAGTTTGCTTGTTTCTGGGCTCAACATCCTTCGCTTGGAGAGCACATCGTGAGGATGTCTCAGGCGGGGCGCTGGTTCCAGCACCCCTAAGGGGAGCCGCCAGGGGTGTTTGCACGGGCTCGTTCGCGGCCATTTTGCTGGGATGTCTGAAGCGGTTTGCTTGTTTCTGGGCTCAACATCCTTCGCTTGCAGAGCAGAGTGTGAGGATGTCTCAGGCGGGGCGCTGGTTTCAGCACCCCTAAGGGAGCCGCAGGGGGTTTGCACGGGCCTCGTCGCGGACCAATTTTGTTGGGGATGCAAGGCCGGTTTGCTTGTTCTGGCATGACATCCTTCGATTGGGAAAGCCGATGTGACTTCAAGCGGTTTGCTTGTTTCTGGGCTCAACATCCTTCGCTTGGGGAGCAGATTGTGAGGATGTCTCGGGCGGGGCGCTGGTTTCAGCACCCCTAAGGGGGGCCGCCAGGGGTGTTTGCACGGGTTCGTTCGCGGCCATTTTGTGGGGATGTCTCAGGCGGTTCGCCTGTTTCTGGGCTCAACGTTCTTCGCTTGGAGAGCAGATTGTGAGGATGTCTCAGGCGGGGCGCAGGTTTCAGCACCCCTAAGGGGAGCGCCAGGTGCGTTTGCACGGGCTCGTGTCGCGCCATTAGTGCGGGATGTTTGAGGCGGTTGCTTTGTTTCTGGGCTCAACATCCTTCGCTTGGAGAGAAGAGTTGTGAGGATGTCTCATGCGGGCGCTGGATCAGCACCTAAGAGGAGCCGCCAGGGGTGGTTGCACGGGCCGTTCGCGGCCATTTTGTGGGGATGTCTCAGGCGGTTTGCCTGTTTCTGGGCTCAACATCCTTCGCTTGGAGAGCAGAGTGTGAGGATGTCTCAGGCGGGGCGCTGGTTTCAACACCCCTGATGGGGCTCTTGTTATGTATTGGACGCCTCCTACTGTTTCCTTTCCCTCCTCCTCTTTTCTCCCCCCCTCCTGTCGGACTTACTCATGTCTCAAGCGGGGCGCTGGTTGCAGCACCCCTATGGGGAGCCGCCAGGGGTGGTTGCACGGTAGATAAATGCTCACCGTGGCACTATCCTCCAGCATGACATGCACGTATGGCCTTGTGTGGCCAAACGCTCGTCTTACATATCCCACTGCCAACTATCCTACAACATATGCACATGTGGGAAGCTCCAAAACTACCACGGGCTGAACATGGGAAGGCCTGGCAGCTGAGGAGGGGGGATGAAGAGGAAGAGGTTCGCATTCAACCATACTCAAAGTTCACTCTGATTCATACGCAATCACTCGCATTAGGGGTCGCTCGTCTTCGTCGGCCCTGTCGCCCACGTGGACGCGCTATTGTAGTCGACCGCTCGTGAACAGACGCTCACCACGGCATGACATAAAACACGAGATGTACATATGGGGAGCTCCACGCAGTGAGTAATTTCTGGGCTCAACATCCTTCGCTTGGAGAGCAGATTGTGAGGATGTTTCAGGCGGGGCGCTGGTTTCAGCACCCCTAAGGGGAGCCGCCAGGGGTGTTTGCACGGGCTCGTTCGCGGCCATTTTGTGGGGATGTCTCAGGCGGTTTGCTTGTTTCTGGGCTCAACATCCTTCGCTTGGAGAGCAGATTGTGAGGATGTCTCAGGCGGGGCGCTGGTTTCAGCACCCCTAAGGGGAGCCGCCAGGGGTGGTTGCACGGGCTCGTTCGCGGCCATTTTGTGGGGATGTCTCAGGCGGTTTGCTTGTTTCTGGGCCCAACATCCTTCGCTTGGAGAGCAGATTGTGAGGATGTCTCAGGCGGGGCGCTGGTTTCAGCACCCCTAAGGGGAGCCGCCAGGGGTGTTGCACGGGCTCGTTCGCGGCCATTTTGTGGCGGATGTCTGAAGCGGTTGTGTTTGTTAGGGAATTACATCCTTCGCTTGGAGAGCAGATTGTGAGGATGTCTCAGGCGGGGCGCTGGTTTCAGCAACCCTAAGGGGAGCCGCCAGGGGTGTTTGCACGGGCTCGTTCGCGGCCATTTTGTGGGGATGTCTCAGGCGGTTTGCTTGTTTCTGGGCCTGACATCCTTCGCTTGGAGAGCAGATTGTGACTCAGGCGGTTTGCTTGTTTCTGGGCTCAACATCCTTCGCTTGGAGAGCAGATTGCGAGGATGTCTCAGGCGGGGCGCTGGTTTCAGCCGCCAGGGGAGTTTTGTTTGCACGGGCTCGTTCGCGGCCATTTTGTGGGGATGTCTCAGGCGGTTTGCTTGTTTCTGGGCTCAACATCCTTCGCTTGGAGAGCAGATTGTGAGGATGTCTCAGGCGGGGCGCTGGTTTAAGCACCCCTAAGGGGAGCCGCCAGGGGTGGTTGCACGGGCTCGTTCGCGGCCATTTTGTGGGGATGTTTCAGGCGGTTTGCTTGTTTCTGGGCTCAACATCCTTCGCTTGGAGAGCAGATTGTGAGGATGTCTCAGGCGGGGCGCTGGTTTCAGCACCCCTAAGAGGAGCCGCCAGGGGTGGTTGCACGGGCTCGTTCGCGGTCAGTTTGTGGGGATGTCTCAGGCGGTTTGCTTGTTTTCATGCCCAACATCAAGCTCACTCTGACTCATACGCAATCACTCGCATTAGGGGTCACTCGTCTTCGTCGGCCCTGTCGCCCACGTGGACGCGCTATTGTAGTCGACCGCTCATGAACAGACGTTCGCCACGGCATGACATAAAACATGAGATGCACATATGAGGAGTTCCACGCAGTGAGTAATTTGTGTGTCTTGGGGCCCCTTCATACTCGCTCTCCGCCCGCCTCTGTCCTATTTTCCTCCCCTTCCGTATCATTCGTCGTATTTACCCACCCCAGCATTTGTCCACTGCCAATTCTACGTTGCATTCTCACGCGGCACGTCCTTCGCCAACGTCCGTTCCATCCATCGTTTTTTCCCGTTACCCCTCCTCTCTTCATCTGTCCTTTCTTCTCTCCTCCTGCTCCCTTGCCTATGGCTTCCGCAGCATGGTGGTGTACGGCATGATGCGCCTTGGCATCCGCGATGAGCGGCGGGGCCGGGCGACCAGACAGACCGAAGAGGAGAGAAGGATGACAAATGAGGGGAGGGAGAGTAGGAGTAGAAGGAGGAGGATGGGAAGGAGGTATGGGACGAGAAGGAGGAGGAGGAGGAACGGACAAGGGGGACGAAGAAAATGAGGAAGCCGAGGGGGAGGAGTAGGAGGATGAGGAGCATGAGGAGGAGAAGGAGAGGAGAAGGACGAGGAAACGGAGGATGAGGAAGATAAAAAGGAAGAGGACGGGAAGGATGAGGAGCGCGACGAGGTGGAGATAGGGAGGAGGAGAGAGGGTGAGGACTGGGAGGAGCAGGTGACAGCGCAGATGCCACGCGCGTCAGCGAGGGAAGTGCGATGAACGGTCCAGCCGTTTCGTGACTGCGAAGATGATGGAGCAGGATGTACAGGATCCGGCTTGAATAAGGAACACTTGCTTTTCACAAGGGGCTCCGTTCCTTGTATTTGTCAAAGGGACTTCGTAGACTTACTTGGACAAGAAAGGGCTTCGTTCCTTATTTATCGTTCCTTAGGTCAGGCCGAATACTGTAGAGCATGACGAACCGCACAGATCATGACTACACTGGCACCTCACCTGTTCGCCATCGGACGGACACGACTATGGGGCAACGGCAGCACGAAGCAGACGAGCCGCGATCCAGATGCGATGCACAGAGCAGCCAGTGGCCAGCTCAGCTGTGCCGGGACTGCCAGGAATGCGTGCGACAGTCCGAAGTCACGCGAGCTGGACGCTTGCTGGCCAGAGGGGACGAGGAGCCTCTGAGGCTCGCCTGCGCTCATCCCGCCTCCTTGCCCCGCCTCACCTTTCGTGCTGCCCTGTGGTGTTCGCTGGATGTTGGACGCTAGGTCACTGGCAAACAGGATGAGCGAGATGGAGTCATGTGACCGTTTTTTCCCCAACCAACCTGTGTCGTTGGGTCCTCGATTTGAAGAGACGTCGCCCCGCGTTCTCCCCTCCTCTCCTCCTCCCCCTTCTCCCTCCTCCATCACCATCATCATCATCAGTACCCGTTTCAGCATACCACTCACACGTTTCGTGGCCCCATAGGGAGCCCCACCGAAGGTCCCAGTGCTGGCGTCCGCATGCTTCCCCCCACCGAGTACAGGAGCATCGTCCAGGCTGGGGCATCGTCCAGCGGGGCGAGGGAGGGACGGACCACGAACCGGGGCTGTGTGGCACAGCCCCGGTGATTCTGAACCACCGGTCAGGAGGTTTACCTGTACAGCAGGCTCGCGTCGTGTCGACCCCAGCGGTGGTCACTAACAACGCGGGTACTAGGGGAACGAAGAATGACATGAACATAAAAACTCTGAGGTCCGCACGGATTTCTCGGATCGGCGCTGACCCCCCTTCCCTGGGGCGCGAAGCGCACCAGGGGCGGCGCTGGAGGCGCCGCCAGAGGGGACCAGCGCGGATCCGAGAAATCCGCACGGATCTCCGAGTTTTTCCCAACCATCCTGTGGTGTTGGGTCCTCGTTTTGAAGAGACGGTACCCCGCGTTCTTCTCCTCTCCTCTCCTCTATTCCTCCCCTCCTCCCTCCTCCCTGCGTTTCACCCACCCAGTACAACGTTTCGTGGCCCCATATGGAACCCCACCGAAGGTCCCAATGCTGCCGTCCACATGCGTCCCCCCCCCCAGTACAGCGTTTCGTGGCCCCATAGGGAGCCCCACCGAAGGTCCCAGTGCTACCGTCCGCATGCGTCCCCGCCACCCATTACAGCGCTTCGTGGCCCCATACGCAGCCCCACCGAAGGTCCCAGTGCTACCGTCCGCATGCGCCCCCTCCACCCAGTACAGCGTTTCGTGGCCCCATAGGGAGCCCCACCGAAGGTCCCAGTGCTACCGTCCGCATGCGTCCCCCCCTCCCAGTACAGCGCCTCGTGGCCCCATAGGGAGCCCCACCGAAAGTCCCAGTGCTACCGCCCGCATGCGTCCCCCCCACCAGTACTGCGTCTCGTGGCCCCATAGGGAGCCCCACCGAAGGTCTCAGTGCTAACGTCCGCATGCGCCCCCCCCACCCAGTACAGCGTTCCGTGGCCTCGCAGGCAGCCCCGCCGAAGGTCCCAGTGCTACCGCCCGCATGCGCCCGCCACACCCAGTACAGCGTCTCGTGGCCCCATAGGAAGCCCCACCGAAGGTCCCAGTGCTACCGTCCGCATGCGTCCCCCCCCCTCCCTGTACAGCGCTTCGTGGCCCCATAGAGAGCCCCACCGAAGCCCCTGGGACTGTCCGCCTGGAAATCTAATTTGCCATTTTCACCCCACCCAGTACGGCGTTTCGTGGCCCCATAGAGAGCCCAACCGAAGCCCCCAGTGGGACTGTCCGTATGCGTCCCTGAAACACAGTTTTGGTATTTTCACACCACCCACTACGGCGTTTCGTGACCCCGTAGAGAGCTCCACCGAAGCCCCCAGTGGGACCGTCCGCATGCGTCTCGGAAACCCAATTTGGCATTTTCGCCCACCCAGTACAACGCTTCGTGGCCCCATAGGGAGTTCGCCCGACGGCCCCAGTTCTACCGCCCGCATGCGTTCCCCCCCCACCCAGTGCAGCGCTTCGTGGCCCCATGGGGAGCTCCACCGAAGAAAATATTCACAATTGCGGTACCCACAACTGCATATGGTTGGGTCCGTCGCCAGGCTAATTATTCGTCGTGTTGCCGACTGGCGTGGGCCCCCGCATCCCCCCCCCTCCCCTCCCCTCCCATGGAGTAGATCTTGGCTATGTTGGGCGACGGTTTCAAGCAGGTGGACGGCTCCCCATAGGATTCCCAATAGGATCATTGTTCCAAACAGTCGCACTAAGCAGAGGTCCGTAGCCAGAACCCCCCCTCCCCCCACCCTGTCCTCCCAACGTCGAAACGCCGAATAAATGATCATCGCGAAGGACCCAACCATATGCAGTTGTGAATACCGCAATTGTGAATATCTTCTTCGGTGGAGCTCCCTATGGGGCCACGCATCGCAGCACTGGGTGGAGGGGGAACACGGGCGGACGGTGGCATTGGGGCCTTCGGTGGAGCTGCCTACCGATCCACGAAACGCTGCACTGGGTGGGGGGGACGCATGCGGGCGGTAGCGCTGGGATCTCTGGTGGAGCTCCCTGTGGGGCCACGAAACACTGTACTGGGTGGTGGTGGGGGGGGGCGCATGCGGGCGGTAACACTGGGGCCGTCGGTGGAGCTCCCTGTGGGGCCACGAGACGCTGTATTGGGCGGGGGGGCGCATGCGAGCGGTAGTACTGCGGCCGTCGGTGGAGCTCCCTATGGGGCCACGAAGCATTGTACTGAGCAGGGGGGACGCATGCGGGCGGCAACATTGGGACCTTCGGTGGAGCTTCCTATTCGGCCACGAAGCGCTGTATTGGGTGGGGGGGACGCGTGCGGACGGTGGCGCTGGGACCTTCGGTGGAGTTGCCTACCGAGCCACGAAACGCTGTACTGGGTGGGGGGGCGCATGCGGGCGGTAGCACAGGGGCCGTCGGTGGAGCTCCTTGTGGGGCCACGAAACGCTGTATTGGGTAGGAGGGACGCATGCGGACGGTAGCGCTGAGACCTTCGGTGGGGCTCCCTATGGGGCCACGGAGCGATGTATTGGGCGGGGGGACGCATGCGGACGGTAGCATTGGGGGGCCTTCGGTGGAGCTCCCTATGGGGCCACGAAACGTTGTACTGGGTGGAGGGGACGCATGCGGGCGGTAGCACTGGGGCCGTGGGTGGAGCTCCCTATGGGGCCACGAAACGCTGTACTGGGTGGGTGAAACGCAGGGAGGAAGGAGGAGGGGGAGGAAGGGGAGGGAGGAAGGAGGAGGAACGCGGGGACCGTCTCTTCAAAACGAGGACCCAACACCACAGGATGGTTGGGAAAAAAGCTCACGATGAAATCATTGGACGGTCAAGTAGATTGTGGAGAGGGCTTCAGTGGCCCTTTGTGAGATCGCACAGGGCGCCTGTGATGGGCGGCGATGCTCGACGCAAGCAGCAGGGTCGAACGTAAAAGGGAGGGCCGCAATTGTTGCGGAACGTGAAGTTTGCGGAAGGGGTAATTGCCAGGAAACGGCCTTCTTGGCAGGCATTTCTAGTGTTAGTGACGTGTTGGAGGCAACATGTCTGTATTACCCACAGGTTGGAGATGCACTGCAGTCCAACTGTTTGCTGCAGCAGTGGCAGTGTGAATAGGCTGTGATTGTCGGCGGCGAGCCCTGGAGGGAAGTGAGAAGGGGCGGGCCTTCTCAGAAGGCTCGGAAGTTCCCCATCCCTCCGAGATTCCCTCTGAGCCTTCCCCGAAGACGCACTCGGTGTTCTCGGGAGGCCGACGGATTTCCTGAGGAGCCCCGCCGCCTTCTGAAGGAGGGCCTTCTCCTCGCTTCCCTCCCTCGCTCGCCGCCGAGACCGACCCACGGCAGGCCCGCGTCGTGCCGACCGGCGGCAGCCCCCAGCGCGGGCGTTTCGGGGTGGAGCGCCGCCCGCGGCCCTCGAGTTGGTCCAGCGTTGAGCGATGCAGCGTTTTTTGCCACGGCCGACCGTTGAAGTTTGAATCATCCCTAAGGGAACGAAGAATGACATAAACATAAGAAAGAGCGCGTTCTGTGGTTGCTTGGAGGGGGGGTGGAACCGGACCCCCCCCTCCCTCCCCTGCTTCCCCTCTCCTCGGGCCTGCGCTTGCGTCGGCGGCGGCTGGCGGCGGCGGCGGGAACGACGACTTCCTTGCGAAGGACCCAGTCATATGCAGTTGTGGGTACCGCAATTGTGAATATTCTCTTCGGTGAAGCTCCCTATGTGGCCACGAAGCGCTGCACTGGGTGGGGGGAACGCATGCGGGTGGTAGCACTGGTGCCGTCGGTGGAGTTCCCGATGGGGCTACGAAGCGCCATCCTGGGTGGGTGAAAATGCAAAGTTTGGTGTGTGTGTGTGTGACGCATGCGGGCGGTCCCACTGGGGGCTTCGGTGGAGCTCCCTATGGGGCCACGAAGCGCTGTACTGGGTAGGTGAAAATGCCAAATTGGGCTTACGGGACGCATGCGGACGGTGGCATTGGGGCCTTCGGTGGAGCTCCCTATGGGGCCACGAAGTGCTGTACTGGGTGGGCGACAGCCAAAGTGGGTGTGTGGGACGCATGCGGACGGTGGCACTGGGGCCTTCGGTGGAGCTACCTATGGGGCCACGAAGAGCTGTACTGGGTGGGCGACTGCCAAAGTGGGTGTGTGGGACGCATGCGGACGGTGGCACTGGGGCCTTCGGTAGAGCTCCCTATGGGGCCACGAAGCGCTGTACGGGGTGGGTCAAAATGCCAGATTGGGCTCACAGGACGCATGCGGACGGTGGCACTGGGGCCTTCGGTGGAGCTCCCTATGGGGCCACGAAGCGCTGTACTGGCTGGGTGAAAATGCCAAATTGGGTTCACGGGGCGCATGCGACGGTGGCACTGGGGCCTTCGGTGGAGCTCCCTATAGGGCCACGAACCGTTGTATTGGGTGGGTGAAAATGCCAAATTGGGCTTACGGGACGCATGCGGACGGTCCCACTGGGGCCTTCGGTTGATTTCCGTATGGGGCCACGACGCGCTGTACTGGCTGGGTGAAAATGCCAAAGTGGGCGTGTGGGACGCATGCGGGCGGTCCCGTTGGGGCATTCGGTGGAACTCATTATGGGGCCACGCAACGCTGTAATGGGAGGGGGGGACGCATGCGGACGGTAGCACTGGGACCTTCGGTGGGGCTGCCTATGGGGCCACGAAACGCTGTACTGGGCGGGGGGACGCATGCGGACGGTAGCACTGGGACCTTCGGTGGGGCTCCCTATGGGGCGATGAAACGCTGTACTGGACGGGGGGGACGCATGCGGGCGGTAGCACTGGGACCTCCACGAAGCGCTGTACTGGGCGGGGGGACGCATGCGGGCGGTAGCACTGGGACTTTCGGTGGGGCTGCGCACTGGGACCTTCGGTGGGGCTGCGTATGGGGCCACGAAGCGCTGTAATGGGTGGCGGGGACGCATGCGGACGGTAGCACTGGGACCTTCGGTGGGGCTCCCTATGGGGCCACGAAACGCTGTACTGGGGGGGGGGGACGCATGTGGACGGCAGCATTGGGACCTTCGGTGGGGTTCCCTATGGGGCCACGAAACGTTGTACTGGGTGGGTGAAACGCAGGGAGGAGGGAGGAGGGGAGGAATAGAGGAGAGGAGAGGAGAAGAACGCGGGGTACCGTCTCTTCAAAACGAGGACCCAACACCACAGGATGGTTGGGAAAAACTCGGAGATCCGTGCGGATTTCTCGGATCCGCGCTGGTCCCCTCTGGCGGCGCCTCCAGCGCCGCCCCTGGTGCGCTTCGCGCCCCAGGGAGGGGGGTCAGCGCCGATCCGAGAAATCCGTGCGGACCTCAGAGTTTTTATGTTCATGTCATTCTTCGCTCCCCTAGTACCCGCGTTGTTAGTGACCACCGCTGGGGTCGACACGACGCGAGCCTGCTGTACGGGTAAACCTCCTGACCGGTGGTTCAGAATCACCGGGGCTGTGCCACACAGCCCCGGTTCGTGGTCCGTCCCTCCCTCGCCCCGCTGGACGATGCCCCAGCCTGGACGGCGAGCTGCAACTAGTGTCGGCAGCGAGAGCAAAGTGGCTCCTGCGACATCGTTGCAAGCACGTGCAACTGCTACAGTGGAAGCCCATGCCAAGAAACACCTTGCTCGCCTCCAGGGTGCCCTGGGTTTATTGGGGTTCGATGGTTTTGCTATAGGAAGCGTGCCGTTCCCACACCAATCATCAATGGACGTCCTGGGGTCTCAGGGTGGGGTTTCTTGTGGAAGGTTTCTTGTGGTCCAGCTCCTACTGTAACTGGTGCTGGCAGCGAGAGCAAAGTGGTTCCTGCGACACTGTTGCAAGCACGTGCAACTGCTACTTGTCGTCGGCGAGCGAGGGATGGGAAGCGAGAAGGAGAAGGCCATCTCAGGAGACGGCGGGGCTTCTCAGAAGTCCTCGCGCGTTCTGAGTTTTTTTTTTTGTGTTTTGGGGGAAGGCTTAGACCACTTTTCAGAAGGTCCGAGGCCTTCCGAGCAGCCTTCTAAGAAGGCCCACCCCTTCTCACTCCTCCCCCCAGGCTCGCCAGTATTTGCTACATTCGAGAAGCGTGTGGCGGTTGGCAGACTGGGGCCGCTAAAGTCGCAGTCTGGCTGCTTATTGTCCCGTCCCCAGAAGTACCGAGCATTGTATTTGGGTGGAGGGCAAAGGGTGAAATCTGAAATTCCGTTTTGATGGCTTTTCGAGGCCTGAATTTGCAAAAGGAAAATTGCAAGACGGATTGATTTTCGAGGTGGAAAAGCTCATCTGGATTTCACCCTGAGCCCTCTACCCTAATACAATGCTCAGAAGTACTCACTCCGCTATCAAATCTGCTGAGAGGCAGATTGTTCTGCGCCTGCAGACACAACGACGGGCGAGTACTGATTGCTACAAACATGTGGCTCAACAGGCAAACAGCGCTTGTTGTTTCAATGCGCATGTCAAAGGGCATGGTAAACATTGGCCAGAGTTGCCAGCCAGAGTTGAAACATGAGCAGGAGGAGCGGCAGGAGGAAGAAGAGGAAGAGGAGAACGACGAGAATCATTACGACGAGGAGGACGACGAAAGCCACGACGACGACGAGGAAAGCGACGACGACGACGACGACGACGACAACGAGGACGACGACGACGACGACGACGACGACGACGACGACGAGGGGAGGCTGATGAAGATCGTCAGCGAGCACATTCTGAAATCGGAGATGAAGGACAGCCTCTCCTCCCTGCACGCCTGCTCGGCGCGCTCTCTCAGCGGAGGGTCGACTGAGGACAGGGGCGTGACGAGGAGGAGGAGGAGGAGGAGGAGGAGGAGGAGGAGGAGGAGGAGGAGGAGGAGGAGGAGGAGGAGGAGGAGGAGGGAGAGGAGGGAGGAGCAGGAGCAGGAGCAGGAGCAGGAGCAGGAGCAGGAGCAGGAGCAGGAGGAGGAGGAGGAGGAGGAGGAGGAGGAGGAGGAGGGGAGGCGAGCGCGGGGTCCTTGGCGCCGCTGCTCTTCGCATGTGGCCTGCGCCCTCGCCTGCAGGCGCTGGAAGACGCGCTGCGCGCGGAAGCTACTGCCCAGGGGCTGCGACCCGACGAAGTACGTGTTTTGGCTAATTGGACGACGTGATAGTGTTCACGCCTCAAGGGATGGCGACCGCCGTCACCCCAGCGGCGCAAGAGGCCTTGGGCGCCTTCGGCCTTGAGCTCCAGCCACACAAGACACAGGCCTGGTCCCCGCGCTCGCCGTGCCCGGCTGGGCTCGAAGAGCAGTGGCGCCCGCGCGGCCTCACGCTGGTGGGCGTCCCACTGGGCGAGCCGCTGCCGCCGGGGAACTTGCCGGACGTGGCGGACGGGCGCCGCCTGGACCTGGGGACCCCCGCCTATAGGCGGCCGAGCGCTGCACTGAGACGGCGGCGCGCGCGGCGACGCTCCTGGAGAGGCTCGCGGAGCTCCCCGGGCTGGCCTCTCCGCATTTGCCATCGGCGCAGGCTGCCGGGCTCCTCCTGCGACAATGCGGCCCGGGGAAACTGGTTCACTTGCTGCGAACGAGCCCGCCAGCGACCGCGCGGGCCGCCGCTTCCGCGTACGACGCGGCTGCGCTGGAAGCCTACCGGGAGCTGACGCGAAACACACCTAATCCACGATTCAACGAAACCGAAATCTCGATTTCGGTGTTTCTTTGTTTGTAGATGGAATCACCGAAATCGCGATTTGGGTGATTCTCTCCCTGGACGGAGAGAAACACCCAAATCGCGATTGCGGTGTGTCTCTACCTGGGAAACAAAAACACCAAAATCGCGATTTCGGTGAACCGCCAAAAGGCTTCTGGCTTCTCCGACGCCGGCGGAAGATATCTTTAGGGCCTCTCTGGCACGACTTGGAGCCTCTTCGGCAGTATTTGGGCTCTCTTGGGGCCGTCTTGGGAGCCTCTTGGGCCGTCCTGGGGCAGTCTTGGAGGCTTCTTGGGCGCCCTTGGGGCGATCTTGAGGGCTTCTTGGGCCGTCTTGAGCCGTCGGAAAGCCGAAAAGGAGCAAACCCCCAAATCCTTCAAAAACCTAAGGAAAACAATGAATTTGGCATCTGTGGGCCTTCCTGGAGGTGCTCTTGGAGGCTCTCTTGGGCTGTCTTGGAGGCCTCTTGGGGGCGTCTTGGGCGGTCTTGGGCCATCTTGAGGCCATATTTGGCAGTTTTGTGTACATCTTGGGCCGTCTTGGAGACACCTCGGGGCCATATTGGGCCCTCTTGGGGCTATCTTGGCCGTCTTGGAGGCCATCTTGGGCGTCTTAGAGGCCTCTTGGGCAGTCTTTGGGCCCGCTTCGGGCCGTCTTGGGGGCCTCTTGGGCCGTCCTGGGGCAGTCTTGGAGGCTTCTTGGGTGCCCTTGGGGCGATATTGATGGCCTCTTGAGCCGTCTTGACTCTCGATAAGCAGTATTGTTCTATAACATATAGTACTACTACTAGTACTACTGCCACTACTATTACTACTACAACTACTGCAACTACTACTACTACTACTACTACTACTACTACTACTACTACTACTACTACTACTACTACTACTATTACTACTATTACTACTACAACTGCCACTACTAATACTACTACTACTACTACTACTACTACTACTACTACTACTACTACTACTACTACTACTACTACTACTACTGCTACTACTACTACTACTACTACTACTACTACTCTACTACTACTACTACTACTACTACTACTACTACTACTACTACTACTACTACTATACTACTACTACTACTACTACTACTACTACTACTACTACTACTACTACTACTACTACTACTACTACTACTACTACTACTACTACTACTACTACTACTACTACTACTACTACTACTACTACTACTACTACTACTACTACTACTACTACTACTACTACTACCTACTACTACTACTACTACTACTACTACTACTACTACTACTACTACTACTACTACTACTACTACTACTACTACGACTACTACTACGACGACTACTACTACGACTACTACTTCTACTGCTACTACTACTGATACTACTACTACTACTACTACTACTACCACTACTACTACTACTACTACTATTACTAATACTAATACTACTACTACTGCTGCTACTACTACTACTACCACTACTACTACTACGACTACTACTACTACTACTTCTTCTACTACTACTCCTACTACTACTACTACTACTACTACTACTACTACGACCCCAAACGGAAGCGCACGGAAATTGAAACCCAAACCCAAACCGAAGCCCACGGAAACCCACGGAAACCCACGGACACCCAAACACACGGAAACCCACGGAAATCCGACCCAAACCCAAACGCACGGAAACCCATGGACAACCACAGAAAGCTAACCCAAACGGGAGCCCACGGAAATTGAAACCCAAACCCAAACCCACGGAAACTCACGGAAACCCAAGACAAACCCAAACGCACGGAAACCGACGGAAACCAACGGAAACCCAACCCAAACCGAGGCCCACGGAAGCCCACGGGAATCCGCGGAAACCCACGGACACCCAAACACACGGAAACCCACGGAAACCTAAACCCACGGAAACCCAACCCAAACCCAAACGCACGGAAACTCAGGGACAGCCACAGAAACAAAATCCAATCCAAACCGACGGAAACCCATTGAAGCCCACGGAACTTGAACCCACGGAAACCCAACCCCAACCTAAACGCGCGGAAACCGACGGAAGCCCACGGACACCCAAACACACGGAAACCCACGGAAACCTAAACCCACGGAAACCCAACCCAAACCCGAACGTACGGAAACCCACGGACAGCCACAGAAACCCAACCCAAACCCAAACCGACGGAAAACAACGGAAGCCCACGGAAAATGAAACCCAAACCCAAACCCACGGAAATCAAACCCAAACCCAGACGCACGGAAACCGACGGAAACCCAACCCAAACCGAAGCCCACGGAAGCCAACAGGAACCCACGGACACCCAAACACACGGAAACCCACGGAAACCCCGGGAAGGAGGAGGGAAGGAGGAGGAGGAGGAGGAGGAGGAGGAAGGAGGAGGAAGGAGGAGGAAGGAGGAGGAGGGCCGAGAAACACCGAAATCGACATTTGGGTGGAACCCCGGGGGACGAGGAGGAGGAGGAGGAGGAGGGCCGAGAAATACCCAAATCGAGATTTCGGTGTTTCTTAAATCGCGGATTAGGTGTCTACCCCTGGACCCCCTGACGGCGGAACAGAGCGCCCACTGCCGGCTGCCGCTGCGACTCGGCGGGCGCGGCTTCTGGGGCCAGGAGGAACTCGCCCCCGCGGCCTGGGCGGGCTCCTGGGCGCAGAGCTTGGCGGGCACGGTGGAGAGGAGCGGTTTGCCGGGCCTGGCCGACTTGGACGCCTCCACGCTGCCGCTGGCCGCGGCCTGCAGGGAGGCGCTGGCCTCGCTGCAGGGGCCGGGGGCCGGCCGCCGAGCGGGAAGAGGAGGAGGACGCCCGGCCGCTGCCGCCCTGGCGGGAGCTCACCCAGGCGCTTCGGGAGAAAGCCCAGAAAGTGTTCACGCGTAGACAGAAGGGATTCTAGACGCTTCGCGTATCCCCACCAGCCTCAGTCGCCCTGGACGCTGCTGCCTGCCGCCTGACCGCGGCCTCGCGCGCGCCCGCCTCTTAGTCGCGGCCGCAGCCCGACCGCGACCGCCCGCCGCTGGCGCTTCCGCCTGCGGCTGTAAAAAAAAGAAAAAAGTATCCCCACCAGCCCGTCCAGAAACGACGCCCAGGCGAGTAGAGGGTCGTCCTGAGGGGCTTTTCGGCGTCTTGGGTGCCTCGGGGGGGGCCTCTGCGGGCCGTTCGTGATCCTCTTTGGGGCCTCCTGGGGGCCTCTTGGGGCCTCTTGGGGCCTCTTGGGGGTCTCTTGGGGGCCTCCTGGGGGCCTCTTGGGGGGCCTCTTGGGGCCATCTTGGGGCCATCCTGCGGCCTCTTGGGGCATCCTGGGGGCCTCCTGCGGCCATCGTGGAGGAAATCGATCAAAGAAGAGGGGAGCTTTAATTAGCGGTGCCCCCTCAGAAGGCCAAAATGGGGCCCAAACCATAGTAAAATCAATGATTTTGGCTTCGTCGCCGAGGATGTTTTGGACGCTCTGACCGCTCCCCGCCCCTCCTGTCCAGGTCAGTGGGGAGGGGGTAGGGGGAGGGGTAAACCCCTCCCCGAAGGGGAAGAGGGAGGGGTGGAAGAGGAAACGCCCTAAACCACCGACGCCCAGAGGGCTGGTGGGACTACACCGCCTTGCTGAACACTGGGCCCCGAGGACTGGGCGCGACTCCGCTCCTGCGGCGGCGCTCACGCAGCTGGCTGGCAGTTGGCGAACGGCGGCCCCTGGCAGCGCCTCGAGGACGACGACTACCTCAGCACGGCGCGTGGCTCCTGGGGCAGGACCTCGCGCCGCCGAGCAGCCGCTGCTGGATACGGCTGCGCAGGGGCGCGCGGGCGGGACAGCCCTGCGGGCAGCCGCTCTGCATGCGGGCGCACCACGTTTTCCGGTGCGCTTGCGGCGGGGGAACAAAGGCGCGAAGCCGCGACGTGGAAGACGTCTGGGAGCGCATCCGCGCTGAGTGCGGCTTCCAGACGGCGCGCCAGGTGCGCGCCCCGGCCTGGGACCGCCGGCGCTGGGCATGCCAGGCACCTGGCTGCGCAGCGCGCGGCCGCGCGGACGCCCTGCCGCAAGGGCCCTGCGGGGCATGCGCGGCCGCGCTCGAGACGCGCCGCGAGGAGGCCCTGCTGGACCTCGAGGCGCAACGCGCCGGCTGCCCGCGCCTGCTGGCGGACGTGACCGTCCGCTACAGCGTGCCGGGCGAGCAGCGCGCGCTGGCCGCGGCGGCGGACGCCGACGGTGCCGTGGCCCGGGAGGGCGAGACCGACAAGCGCGGGCGCTACCCCGCTGGCCGGGCGCCTTGGAAGGTCCTGCCACTAGCGCTCGAGACCGCGGGGCGCCACGGGCCAGCCGCCCTCAATCAAGCACTTGCGGTGGCTGGCCCGCAGCCGCGCGCAACTGCTCGGCGACGGCCCGGAGGCCGACGCCGCGGCCAGCGCCGTCGCCACGCGGTGGGGCGCAGAGCTGAGCACAGTTCTACACCAGGCGACGGCGCGCCAACTCCAGACGGCGCTTGGGGCGGAAGAGGCGCGGCCGCGCGAGCGCGCGGCACTGGCCACGGCGCTTGCTGGCGGAGCTGGCGCCGGGCGCCGACGCCGGGACTTGCTGCAGCTGGCCTACTTTGTCCTACTCCCCGCGCAAAAACTCAGTGGGTGTGGAGGGCGAAGCGCGAGCCCCCCCGCTTCGCCAGGAGGGGAGGGGGAGGAAGAAGAGGAGGAGGAGGAGGAGGAGGAGGAGGAGGACTTTGCCCTGCTCAGCAGAGCTTAGCGGGGTTTAACAGGGCTTATCAGATGTCAGCAGGGCTTTGCAGGGTTCGCCAGGTCGGACCCGGGCCCTGCAAGGCTTACCAAGGCTTAGCAGTGCTTAGAAGGGCCGAGCAGAGCTGAGCGGGGCTTCGCAGTGCCTCGCAGAGCTCAGAAGTGCTTACCAGGGCTCAGCAGGGCTTGGCAGAGCCGAGCGGGGCAGGAAATGAGAACTCACGTTTGCCTGTGCACCTGCGTATCTCCTCTAGCACGCCTTTGTCGTGAGATAACCCAATCCCTTGTGTTGGAGACACAGACACCTTCAGGGGCCTTCATGGCCTCCTCCTTGTTCCCCCCCTCCTCCTCCTCCTCCTCCTCCTCCTCCTCCTCCTCCTCCTCCTCCTCCTCCTTCGCCTCCTCCTCCTCCTCCTCTTCCTCCTCCTCCTCCTCCTCCTTTTTCCTCTCATCAGAAATGGAACATATACATTACCAGTGGCGGGTTGTCTTTTCACCCCCACGACTTTTTGAGGGTCGGGGACGACGTCGGGGTGGTGTGGTGTATACATTCCCCCCGTTTTCCAACGGAAACGGCGGAAAATGTATACACAAGGATCCCGTATACACCAGGTCCGCGTTCTTGAGCGAATTTTAACGCAGGGTCTGAAAAAGCGTCGGTGTATAGAGTTCGCTTCCCTATCTCAATCCTCCTCTTCCTCACTCCCTGGGCTCCAGGGGCATCTGGAGTGTCCGCAATAGCTTCCAGCAGCCCCCAGGGCTTCCATGAAGCCCTTCAGGGGCCTCCAGGGAGCTCCCGAGTAGCGCGGCGACGGTATGTGGGAGCCCCTCAGAGAAGGTGGAGGAAATTGAGATATCGATGAAGATGGAGGCGGAGGATGTGGTGGAAGTGGAGAAAAACGTGAGGGGTTCGGAACAGAAGGACGAGGAGGAATTTGTCAATCATTTTTTCGGGTAGCCCGCTCGTCCGATTCGTCCGGAATGCTGGAATCCTCCTCCTCCTCCTCCTCCTCCTCCCCCTCCTCCTCCTCCTCCTCCTCCTCCTCCTCCTCCTCCTCCCCCTCCTCCTCCTCCTCCCTAATGTTCCTCCTCCTCCTCCACTTCCTCCCCCTCCCTCCTTCTCCTCTTCCTCCTCCTCCTCCTCCGTTTCTTCCTCCTCCTCCTCCTCCTCCTCCGTGCCCTCCTGGCGGCAGAACGCGCAGGATTGGAATGACGTCTCCGTCGTGGCCGTGGCGCTGGCATACACCAAGCTGGAGTACTGGGACGACAAGGCGCCCTTCTCGGGGGCTGCCGGCTGTGTGCCAACTTTTCGCCAATTTCGGCCCTGGCCGGCGGAAGGAAGAGGAGGAGGAGGAGGAGGAGGAGGAGGAGGAGGGGGAGGAGGAGGGGGAGGAGGAGGACGAGGAGGAGGAGGAGGAGGAGGAGGAGGAGGAGGAGGAGGGGGAGGAGGGAAGAGGAGGAGGAGGCGAAGGAGGAGAGGAGGAGGAGGAGGAGGAGGAGAGGTGGAGGAGGAGGAGGAGAGGAGGAGAGGTGGAGGGGGAGGGGGAGGAGGAGGGGGAGGAGCTCTTCCGCAGCTCTTCCCTGGGCGCCGATGGCGCCTGTCACTCCCGCGGCGGAGGCCCCGCCTGCGCCGCCGCGCGGACCCTCGGCTCATGCCTTTGTGGCCAGCTCGAGGTCGCGGGCGGCCCCACCGCGGCAGCCAGCGGCTTACGCGCCAGCTTGCATCGCGCCTGCTGTTGCCATCCATGGGGTGCACTCGCGAGGGAGGCCACTCCTGGCAGTCCCAGCCGTGGGGCACTGCATGTGCGCAGCAAGAGTGCGAGAGTGCGAGCGGGTGCACGAATCATGGAATGAATGGCCTTCCTCCTCCTCCTCCTCCTCCTCCTCCTCCTCCTCCTCCTCTTCCTCTTCCTCCTCCTCCTCCTCCTCGTCCTCCTCCTCCCCCTCCTCCTCCCCCTCCTCCTCCTCCTCCTCCTTCTTCTCCTCTCCCTCCTACTCCTGCTTCCTCCTCCTCCTCCTCCCTCATCCCCCTCCTCCTCCTCCTCCTCCTCCTCCTCCTTGTCCTCCCACTCCCCATTGGCAGATGTGGAGTGGGAGGATGTTGTCGTGCTCAGCGTTAAGTCGGGCACGTCCCTCTACAGCAGCAATATTCAAAGATAGTCAAAAATAGTAGGGGGACGTTTTTTTGAGTATTTTTTGGCCATGTGGGGTTTTTGTTATTGAGTATGTTTAATCCCCCTGTAGAAGGAACGGCCCGACCTAACCTTAGCGAAGCCAGGGCACCATCCGCAAACCTCGCGGCAGAACGCGGGCATGCAGAATGTTGCACGTGGGTGGCGATGCCGCCGCGGGTATCGGCATCTTGCCGCGCGAGCGCCGCGCTCCCGCTGCGCGCGGGGTGCGTGTGGCCATTGGCCGCGTTACTCGGACGGGCGCCTTGGGGACAAACGAACGTGCACAGTTAGAACAACCTTGATTTTAAGTCGGGCCTGTCCCTCCTACAGGAGGAATGTTCAAAAATAGTCAAAAAATAGTTTGGGGACAATTTTTTGACAATTTTGTGAACATTTTGGGGTATGGTTTGACAATTTTTATTTTTTCGCCCAAATCCCCTTGTAGGGGGACAGACCCGACCTAACCTTTGTTCCTCCTGCTGCGATTCTCTGGATGAGTTCAGGGAGTTCCGCGGCGAACTTGACAGGATGGCGCGTGCGGCCCAGGATGCAAGAAAGAATGTCGCTGTTGGTGGGGGCTCGCACGCTCCATGCCAGCATCGGCTCACGGGGGCCACCGAGCGAGTTCATGGCGCGCCGTGGCTTTCGGATCTCAAACTTTCAATTCCGCTTGTATCGCGCAGCCGCGCGGACATTTCGATCGAGCTTTGGGCGCGCCGGGTCCTAAAGGACCAACGTGCACGGCGTGAGCTGGCCAACAAGGTATCAATGTCTGGTCGACGCAGCCGCTCCCAGACCCTCACTGATGAAGCCGGCAAGAGAATGGGCCGGAGACCTCCCCTGGGCTTTCCAAAAAGGCGGAATACCGCCCACAGCAGCCATGCCAGTCGTCCCAACGCTTCGAGAAGCGTGGCCAACACCGTAATGCCTTCGTCGTTCAGGCACCCCGGCGTGGTGCGGGTTGGAAACCGCGCAGCGAGTGCGCAGCGAGCGCGCGGCGTCCAGTGGAAGAATACGCGGTCGCGCGTGTAGGACGGCACTGCGCCCCGTGGAACGCATGTTCGATCGGGCACCCCGGCCAGCGACGGACGCCCACCATCGTGCCAGATCTCCGACGGAGTGTTCGGCCTCATCGGCTGAGGCGTCCTCGGGGGCTTTGCTGAGGATGTCCCCTGTGGCTGTTGACGCTGCGGTGGGAGCCCAGGCTTGCTTCCAGCTTGTCAGTCCTGCTGCCTGCCAGGGCCTGCTCTGGCCGTTCATTCCAGTGTTATTGTTTTTCACCGGTATCAAGGATATGGTTTCCAGAAAAGGACTGGGCACGGTGCCACCATGGATGAGGAGGTTTTGCTGCCTGGGAGATCCTGGATAAGACCCCGAAGTTGGCCTAGAGCGGCATCGAGGCGAACAAACGACTTTTCCCCGAGCTCGACTCAGCGACGATCGGATTCTTGAGGCAAGCCCAAAACCAGCTGCTATGCAGATCTGGTGCCAAGCGCGCCTGAGTCATGAATCTGGGCAGCACGTGATGCTGTCGCCGCCATGGCATTGAGACCTGAGTGTTATGATCCAGACTCTTAGGACGGTAGAAAACAGATGCCCATCATGCTTGCAACGGCTCGCTGTGAAAATTAGGCTCAGCAGTCATAGCCCCGACGGTGGCAGAAACCTCTGCTTCGGCATCGTCCAGGAGAACACTCAAGCGGAGCTGCGCCTGTGCCAGGCTCCCCCCCACCGATCCGTCCCGAGCGCTCGTGGCATCCTGCTCGGCCAGTAGAGCAGCGGTTGTCCACTACCGCCATTGCGGCTTTGGTCCGAAAGGGGGCCCGACTGGCACTCAGAGTGCGAGCGACCAGTCAGCCAATTGTCGAATCACAACGGCATCGGGAGACATCTCAGCACCAACCAGACGTTGAGGCCCGATATGCCATTGAGGGCAAGCAGCCATCGAACTGCACGTTCGCGCAATTTCTGATTCCACGAGACATCGATGACGGTCGAACTGCTCGCGGATAACCAAATAGCGCTTACTGGGCGCCCGAGAAACCCTGCTTCCTTTCAGAGTGCTGGATACATCTTCCAATCAGCACCGAATGTACATGCTCCTGCTTCCCTGTTGGATGCATTGCCTGGCCCTGGCCAGGATCTTGAGGTTGCTCTCGATCAGCCCTTCTGCTGTGCGAAAATAGCCACACGATGCCTGCAGAGGGGCCAACCTTCCAAATCAACGAGCGTGCATATCAATCGGCCCGAAACGCTACATCCAGAGCCCTCAGCCGCCATATTACATCGACTGCAAGCTTGAGTACGCGGGACAATGGCAACTCCCGAGGAGAGTTTACTAGTCATTGGGTTGCGAATCGAAGGGCTACATGACATAGTGCATCCCAGACTTTTTGGCAGTAGAAGGGCCTGGCCCACGAACTCCGGTTCGATCCCGATCGCCCCAGCAGCACATGATAGCTTTCAAAGTCGACCTGCGGGGCACCACGATACACAGAGACTGAAACCCAGAGCTGGAAATCGGTACCACGGTAACCCGTAGCCAACAACCATCGGTGAGAGTTCCATCGGCCGAACCATCGGCCGAAGTGTCCGTTACACAATTCCGATATTCAATTTTGTATTTCATGTCTCTTGAAAGGTTATTGTGGCTTGTGCGGGAAACGAGGAGGCGGAGGAGGAGAAGGGGGGTCGGATCGGATCGGCCATCCATGGAGGGGGGTTAAGCCCATGTCTGCGGGGCGATTTCCGCACCCCGTGGGCATGACAGTCGCCCACAGGGGCCAAGGGAGCGGATTGAAACAGCATCCGTTTTTGAAGAAAGGCGACCAATCGATCTTGAAGCCACCTTGCCCGCCTGGGGGGGGGGAGTTCCCTTGATACGGCGTCGTATCTCATGCCTTCGAGCCGTCTCACGTGCCAGGCTTACTCGGATGTTTTTCAGTTTGCTTCATTTGCCCTCGCTTGCTTGTGGGGCCTCTTTCACAGGACATTGCTTTTTGCGCCCTGTGACAATCCGCCGAGCGTGCCCGGCGCGACCGCGACTGTTCGGCTCGGTCGTTGACGCTTTGCGCATTTATCAGCCCAGGTCGTGGTCACCGCTATCGCCACCGGTGGCTATTGCCACCTTTTCTCTCGCGCATCTCGCACGGCCCTGTAGTTAGCGGTCGTTCTCTCCTCGCTCCGTCCCTCCCCTCCTTCCGCCCTGCCTCCCTCCCCCGCAGCGAGGTCTTCGGCCTACTCGGGAACAGGGTCATCATGAACCTGCCAGAGCTGGAACCGCGATTGGTCAGCTCGCGGGAGGGGTGAGGGAGGGAGGAAGGAGGGAGAGATCGAGGGATGAGCTGGTAGAGGGAGGAATGAGGCAAGAAGGAGGGAGGAAGGAGGGAGGGAGGAGAGAGGGAGGAAGGAGGCAGGAAGAGTGGATGGATGAAGGCAGGGAGAGGTGGACGGTGGGAGGCAGGAGTGCAGTGACGGAGAGACGTCTGGAACGGAGTGTCGAGGTGGATCGAGGGCCGTGGGAGGCAGTGCAACCGCTCGAGGGCAGGGAACGATGGAGGGGCAGATCGAAGCGGAGGGAGCGAGGGAGGACGATCAAAACAGAAACGACACCACCCGAAACACGGCCCTCCGTGTTGCGCCACGGCCCATCGGGGGCCGTGGGCCGCAGCGCACACCAGCACCCACGACAGATTTTGGGGTGTACGCTAAGCCCCCTGGGGCCGAAGGTGGGGTGGTGTCGCTTGTTGTCTGGTCCAGAGGTGGCCGTGTGCGTGGACACGTTGATATGCGTGTATACGCGTTTGCGCGCGCGTGCAAACGTGTGCGCGCGCGAAATTGTTCTCAGCCTTCATGCATGTCCACAGCCATGCAGAAACACATGCCCGTATGCACATGAGGGAGCGCCCCCGTGGGGACCGGGAAGACTAACATGGGGGACCCCAGCTGAAAGTCTTCCGCTCCTTTGGGAAGCCCTCCGCCCTCGTTTCGAGGCCAGCCGCCCCGCCCAGGAGAGGAGGAGGAGGAGGGGGAGGAGGGGGAGGAGGAGGAGGAGGAGGAGGAGGAGGAGGAGAAGGAGGAGGGCAAAAGGGGCGGGGGAGCTTCGGAAGTTGGCCCCCCGAGTCCTCTCCCATGGGGTGGGGGGGGGGCTCCTCCTCCCTCGCTGCTGCAGGCGACCACGGGGACTGGGTGTCTCGGTGTCACAGCATATACCACGGATACGCGCTCATAGAGTGGAGTGGAGGGCGGAGGGGAGGGGGGGGAGTCGGTGCCTGCTGGTACCCTGGCCTGAGTCCCAGGAGCCCGAAAGAGAGGGGTCCGGGGAGCCAGGAGCGCTGCCAGGTCCAGGTCTTGGTCAGGGAAAGTCTCGTCCCAGTCTCCAGAGGTACCTTCGAGGCTACTGATAATGCAGTGCATGGCATATGTAATCTGCTCCTCGAGCCTACGGGTGCTCATCACCCGCGGCACTCTCCCTTCTTGGAGCTCAGAGTTTAGAGCCAGTCAGGCCGATGTGTCTGCAATGTCCTTCGCAGGCAGTGTTCATCATATGACTTAGTTCTGGAAGGTCCCAGTCCCAGGTCTTAGTTACTGCTTCTGGGGGCGACTCTCTGTGCCTGAGAAGACAAAGAAGACATTGGTTACATGGTGCTCGTTGCGTTTCAGCGGCAGGGCTGTTTGAACGGGACTGGGATAACACATGGACGCACAAATTATGGAGCATTGGGGAAATGCGTCAAATCGATTACTTGCTAGTCGACTCTGCGCACGCTGAGCTTGTGCACGACGTGGGTGTTTCGAGACAGTTGGAAGGCAAATCTGATCATAGGGCGATAGTCGCTGAAGTAGCATGCAGATACACAACACCACACAGAGCAGTCAGGGAAAGAATAATGAGGGGGTGGGCGCCAGAGCTGGATGACGACGGCAATTCCGACCCGCTACCATGACTTGCTGACGAAGGCCTTCTCCGAAGGACACTCCGACCTTACGGATGTGAACGTTTTAGTGGTGACGACCGCGCGGACAAGTCGTTCCTGCAACAGCAACCTTTCACGGGTTCATTCCGAGGAGGTGCAACAGTTGTTCTCCGAAAGGCGGGCGGCGACGTGCCCAGCAACCAGGCGTGAGCTATCGAAGAAGCTTTGGAGGGCGTTGCGACGACAGCGACGGTTACGACAGGGAAGAGAAATAGAGAGCTTGGCAGAGAAGGGCAAAGGAATCCGAGCACTGCAGATAGTACAGCAGAGACATGCGGGCACTGAGAGGATCACAGCAGCCACAGATAGCGAAGGGGTGCGAGTTACAGAGTGGAGGGGTCGCTGAGGCATTCGCTCATTTTCACGAGACTCTGTACAAGGACACCCGCGCGGAGGATTTGGAAAAGCAGGAGCTCGATGGCATAGTACGCCCGGTGACCGTAGAAGAGCTCGCAGCCAGCTTACGCAAGATGAGAAAAAGGGTGAACTTGCGCAGGCGGCGGCCTGGTGTCCGAGATGCTACGGACAGGGTATGCCGCACTTCTAGAAACTGTTGGATACTTTTCTGATATTCTTTCGGGGCGCATGGAGCCTCCACTGGAATGGAAGACTGCCCGTCTGTCAGTGATTTTCAAGAAAGGGGAGCGCTCGGAACTGAAGAACTACAGGCCGATTTCAAGTTTACCTGTCATGGCAAAGTCATTCGGCACAGTGCTATTTGTTCGTATACAATCGGCGGTGGAGAACAGGCTTCTGGAGGAACAATATGGTTTCCGCACTGGGCGTGGTTGCGACGATGCGGCGCGCGCGTTGCGCATGGTGGTGGGAAATTTTGCCGAGTGGGGAGAAGATATTTGGTTGACGGCGCTAGACGTAGAGAAGGCGTTTGACAAGGTGCAGCACGACGAGTTGTTCGATTCTCTTCTGTTTTCCAACACTGGCGTCTCTGTCGTGAGGGTTCTGCGAAAGCATGCCGGGGCATGGAGGCGCGCGCGCAGCTTTGGCCAGGCGTGAAGAGCCGCCGAGTTCCAGTTCAACGCGACTGTCGTCAGGGCGACCCGCTTTCGCGGGCATCGTTCAACCTCGCGATGGCGCAGGTATTGACAGAAGCGCAGGCAACGTGGCAACGAAGAGGATGCGGCGCAGAGGTCGGGCGGGGATTGAACGGCGAGCGGCTTGCCCACGTCGCCTTCGCAGACGGTGTTACTCTGGTGGAGCGGTTTTGGTTGTCCCTCAAGAGGACGGTGTTCGAGGTACGACGTCTGTTGCTGCTTCGTGGTCTGCGCTTACACATCACCAAATGCAAAGCGCAGACGAATATGCCGGCGTGGACAAGAGGGGGGGCGCTACTGGGGAATCTAGTATTTATGTGTATGTATTAGACGAGTCGGAGTGCCTGGAGGCGCTAGGTGCTTCGATGTCACTCACAGACCCAACGACGCCTGGGATCGATCACCGGGTGGCAATTGGTGGCGGAAGTTCTGGGCGTTGAAGCGCTTGGTGCTCAACGCGAATGTCTCGGTCAACAATCGCCTGCGCCTCTTCGACGCCAGTGTGGGCAGCGCAGTACTCTATGGGTCGCATTCCCGGACACCGCGAGTGGAGGAATTGCAGCGGTTGCGAACAGTTCAGCGCAACATGCTCCAGCGGATCCTGCGCTGCAAGCGCGCCCCCGACGCGCCGTGGATAGAGTGGCTTCAACGTGCCACATGGAAAGCTCGCGCGAGAGCGCGGGAGGCTGGAGTAAGAGATAGGGTCCAGGAACACGCCCGGGAGAAATGTTTGTGGGCAGGGCACGCTGCCAGAACGAGCATGGCAACCTGGGTGCGCAAAGTTCCTGAATGGCGCGATTATGACTGGACAAAATCAGTAGCATATTGCGCGTGGCACGCGCGACGCCCGTCGAGAAGAAGGTGGATGAAGAGGGAAGGTGCTGGCTGGTGTTTTATTGCAGATAACGACATAAGATCCTGGACATGGCAAAGCAGGCACTGGACCGGGATTGGTGGGCATCCAGAGTCGAGAATGTCGTCACGTGGTTCATGAAGCAATGAGTCGGCACGCGCTGAGCTGCGCCCTTCGCGGGCCCCTTCGGGGACGCAGCCACTTCCACTCCCTTCCACGTCCCGCAGCGGCAGCAGCAGCAACCCCAAGCACAAGAGTCGCCCTCTAGTGGGCGTTGGCCCTGTCAACGGTTCCTCCTCCTTGTCTTCCTCCTCCTCCTCCTCCTCCTCCTCTTCCTGCTCCTCCTCCATTCCTTTTTGTTATAGACGTTTCCCCCCTGTCGCACCCCGAGGCTGGTCGACAGGGCGGGCCGGGCGTTTCGCCTGAGATTTCGTCGCGACGCATGATCCTGATAGCATTCACAATCGATTCGCGGATGTAGAGCGGCCGTTTTCACAATGTGTCTCTCGCGCTAGTGCCGCGCACTTTCGCTTTCCAAATTTGCAAGAGCTTCGCTTCACGGATGGAGGGCAGTCCGTTTTCAAAGTGTGGTTCCCGCTTTAGCGATGCGCACCTTCTTTTTTTCGTAGGATTTAACGGATGGTTGGCGGCTCTTTTTCAAATTGTGATTCTCGCATTCGCGCCGCGTACATTCGTTTCAAAAGCCTGCAGGAGTATCGCGGATGGAGGGCGGTTCCTTTTTCAACATGTGACTATGGGCACAACGCCGCACACACTCTTCGTAACATTTTGCAATAATTTCACGGATGGAGGGCGGTTTATTTTCAATGTGTTGTTCTGCCGTTGCGCCGCGCGCATTCGTCTGAAGAGTTTGCGGCAGTTTCAATGGTTCGCATGGTTAACGTCCCAGAAACAGTGTGTTGTCATTATGTCGGAACGTCAACAGTCAGCTTGATTCGCGGTGTTGAAGGATCGTCAAGACGCAACAGTCACGGTGATGTGAGGCGTTGAAGCCCCAGACGTGGCGTTTTAGCAGAGTTCCGGATTTTCAAGCGGTTGTCTTCCATTGGGGCAATTCCCGTATCCGCGCAGGGGCCTACGAGGAGGAAATCTGGAGGGAGTGATTTCTTGCAAGATCGTTGGTGGATTTTGGGTTTACATTGGTCCTCCTCTTCCTCCGCTTCCTCCTCCTCCTCCTTCTCCTCAGCCGCTCTGGCTCGGACGCCTGCCCGTCCCCGTGGCTTTCGGGGCGCACCTGCGCCCTTTTCGTTTGTTCCTGCTCTCCTCCACCCTCCCGGCGCGCGCCATGGTCGTCGCCTCGCGCCCAGCACGGATTCGGCGGCAGGTCCTGCAGAGCGCCAGGGTTCACTTCTTTGCGGGCTGCGCTGCTCTGCACGGGCGCTTCAAAGTGAAACCGACCATCGATACGAGCATGCAGTCGCCGCCGTTTCCTCAGCTCGCCGCCCTGGGTCTGATCGATCATCTTCTTCAACCCGTTGGCATCCACCTCGCCGTGGGTAGCGGTCGCCACCATTTGGACCGACGGTATGCAATCACTCTGTTGCTATCTTCGCGGCCTGGACCCCAGGTGTTTGGTCCCCCTGCTGTGGATGATGATAACGATGACGGAGCTGGTGGCGTTGACCCTGGTGGCGGAGGTGGTCATAACCATCGTTGACGTGCTGATCTTGACGAGCATGACCGATGGCATGGATCTGGTCGTAGCGACCCCTGGAGTGGATGCGGTGCGGACGCATGGCGTTCCGCTGGTGCAGGTGAACGGTCTCGACGATGTGAAGGTGGTGGTGGCCCCTCCCTGGCGTACCCGACCTTCTTCAGTTTTTGAGTTTGCCGGGAACCGAGACGCACCCGAGTTTGCGGTGCCGCCTGGTGGTGGCGTGGATGTCCTTAGGGATTTGTTTCGCATCGCGGGGAGCCGTTTCTGGAGTTGGTGCTCATCATATTGCTGGCGGGGCGGGGGTCTTGAGCCGATTCTTCGTTCTGGTGATAGAGGCTCTTCGTGTGGTATTTGCGAGAAGCCAGTTGCACATGGCTTTTTTCTCCATGGATGGCAAGGTGGCATCGCGAAGGTAATGATGCATGAGCATAGTGACAGTGATGATCCAAATTTTCCGGGCGACGTACTTCCAGGAGCTTTACATTGTGGCACGGATCTTCTGGGTGACTTGGTCCCTGGAGGAGGGGATGTCTGTGAAGTGCGACCGGGTGGTGCTGTTCGTGACGGCGAAAAGTTATCCGGCGGAGTGTGGGGGAGTGGGTGTTCGTCGAGTTTTCCCTGGAGGCGGGGGCCCTCCCAGTGAAGATCGCCCTGGCGAAGGGCTCCCTGGCGTGCTACATGATGGAGTGGACCTTCTTGGCGGGCCTTCCCCTGGTGGAGTGGATGTTTGTTGGTTGCGACCTGGAGTTGCAGATCGTCCTGGTGAGTTGCTCCTTCTAGGCCGACCTGATTGTGCGGATCTCCTCGGTTAAGTGCTTCCTGGCCGAGTTGAGGGCTGCCGAGAGGTACGTGGTGGTCCAGGTTTTCATGGCGAGGTGCCTGCTGGTGCCCTTTTTGCTGGAGATGGTCGCTCGGATGGTGCCCCTCGGGGTCGCGACTCTGGGCATGCTGATGCGGGGAAGCCTTCCGTCGTGAAGAACTTCCCTGGACTGCATCGGCCGCCGGTGCTGCATGGAGTCCATCATAGTGACGTTAGGAAGGGAGGCGTTCATGATATTGTCGATAAGCGGAAGAAGAAACGAAAGCCCGAGCCCCTGGACAGTCATGTTTTTCCTGATCGTGGTGGTCATGAGCGCACTGATGGTGTTCGTCAGCGCCTGGAGCAGAATCTCTTTCTTCAAGACGGTGGCCTCCCTGCTGGTGGTGCTACCCCTGGGCTCTCGAGCGGCCCTGCCGCTCGTGGTTATGATCGCGTGGCTGCGGAGGCTTCTCGGGTCCGCCCGGAGATCCAGCAGCAGTTGGATACGGGCACCCTTCTTCGGAACATGACTGGGGCGGAGGTTCGCGCCACGCTGGGCACAGTCGGGCTTCGCAATTGAGAGTGCCTGGTGAAGAAGGACGGGGAGTGGAATGCGGAGTCTACGGTCCCTCGCTGCTGAGCATGCTCATTTTTTTGGGCGGCCTCGTCCTCTTGGCCGCCGCGCCGCTCGCGGCCGGCCGGGGCGGCTGCTCTTCGCGAGCGCGGTGGTTGTCATCAGCTTCCACCAGCTCGCCGCGGGCATGTACCTCAGGTGCATGCCCGCGGGCCCGGGGGTTCGAAAAAGGCCCCGGGAGGCCGAAACCCGCCGTGATGCGATCGGGGGGGCCACCCCCCCACCGTCAAGCAGTGGCGAAGCGTCCTGGCGTGCCTATAGTCCTACGAAGCAATGCTCTAAGAACTCTTGTGGTTCCCACGACATGTTCTTAGGACATTTCTGGCTGGGGCTGTCTTGTTTTGGCACATCGGGTTTATGGTCTAAGAACATTGTTTTTGTTATTGCAGCGCTTCTGGGTTCTAAGGACAATTCGTGGTAGGCCGATGGGAATGCCGGACGGTCGGTCCGATCGCATTACATGTAGTTTAATCACGTTTACACTTTCTGAACACATCTTTGATTCAATGATAGGATTGTTACAGTGTCCATTGTCACGGCATCCACAAGCCCCCTCCCCGATCACGCCCCTTATCGCGGATAGAAAAAGGCTCCTGCTGCCCTCTGGCCTCCTCCCGCATCTCGGCCTCGCGGCGGGCCCGCCCTCCCGGAAGGGGCCCCTGGCGCGCCTCGGGTGCGCCTCCTCCCTCCCCCCCACTGGGAAGAAAAACGCCTCCTCCTCCCCCCCTCCTCCTCCTCCTCCTCCTCCTCCTCCTCCTCCTCCCCCTCCTCCTCCTCCTCCTCTTCCCCCCCCTTCCCTCCTCCTCCCTGGAAAGAAAAACGCCTCCTCCTCCTTCTCCTCTTCCCCTCCCTCCTCCTCCTCTCCCCCTCCCTCCCTGGAAAGAAAAACGCCTCCTCCTCTTCCTCTTCCTCCTCCTCTTCCCCCCTCCTCCCTCCTCCTCTTGTAGTCTGGGCCGCAGCCTGTGCAATGGATGGGGGAGTGGATTTCCGAGGAGGACCCGGGTTCGAGTGAAGGAAGAGTGGGCAATTGCCACCGCCCTTTTGAAGCAACTTAGGGGAGACGCTGAAGGGGTGGAAATCGTGGAGAAGATCTGGGAAGCCCATCAAAGAATCGACTTCAGCAGCATGCGCGAGCTGAGAATACATCATCACAGAACAAACGGGAGAGGTTCCCAACACAAGTATTCTGCGGCGAAGACCTCGCTGGGAAATCGAAACATGGATCACGGGATAACAGAAGCATCAACAAAAAGGGAGGAATGGCTGCGCAACAGATTGAACTGGGGGGGCATGGACATGAGTATAGGGACCAAATTGACGTGCAGGACCAGCTCCCAGTAGATGCCGACATCAGAGGTAGCCTCGAATCGGACAAGCAGTGGACGCCCAGATATTGCAGAAAAGCTGCCAAGCGGAGCGCTTAGCCCCTGTGGGGGACCCTGGTGTAATTGACGTGGATGGTACTAGACCCCGAGAAGCTAGGTAGGCAGGCGGATGGGGATGAGGGCCAGAGCGGCGGAGAAGGGGAAGGACGAGGACGTCGCATCACCAGTATTGCAAAACATACTGGGGCGGAACGTATTGGCGGCCACGGGATGGAACGCGCAAGGAAACTACGTAACCATGGGGGATGCCCTCGACGGGACTGAATTGGCACCGCGCACGGCATCGAATTACTTTTTGGACAAGCCAGACAAGCCAGACAAGCATCAAGACTAGGCACTAAACAAGTAGGGTGATAAAGAGGTGACGGGCGGTAGAGATTCCAGAACATGATGGACGAGCGACCGCTCTTGCGCAGATGAGGGGAGACGACGCCACCAGCTGAGCACATATAGATCTCTTTCGACGCTGATGAGAATAACAGGAAGGAAAGGGTTGGAGGAGGGAGAGCATGCGTGCGGCTCGACGGGCGTGGCCCAGCAATGGGGCATGCACAAGCGAGGACCGCAGCCAGGCCACCCCGGCTAGGTGCAGGGAGGACATGCGCACCAGATCAGAGAGAATGCGACATTAGACATCGTATCAGTACAGTGGAGGGCACGTCAACACGGATTGAGTATTCTAGACGTTGTGCGTACCACCACAAGACCATCCAGAAACGACGCTAAGACGAGTTGCCTTGATCAGACACGCGGTGTGTGTGTGTGTGTGTGTGAATGTGTTTGTGTGGGGGGGTGGGGAGGGGGGCTGGCTGGGTTGGTGGGTGGGTGGTGGTGGTAAAGGTGGTGGTGGTGGTGGTGGTGGTGGTGGTGGTGGCGGTGTGTGTGTGTGTGTTTGTGTGCGTGCGTACGTGCGTGCGTTCGTGCGTGCGTGTGTGTGTGTGTGAGAGTGTGTGTGTGCGTGCGCGCGGGTGTGTGCGTGTGTGTGTGTGTGTGTGCGTGCGCGCGCGTGTGTGCGTGTGTGTGTGTGCATGTGCGCGTGTGCGCGTGTGCGCGTGCGTGTGCGCGTGCGTGTGTGTGTGTGCGTGTTTTTTTACCTAACAGCGAAGACTGATAGGTTTCTAGTGGGGTCAAAAGAGAGCATCATGACTCCCCAGGGGGGTCTGGGCAGATGCCGGACGGGTGCCCCGGGAATCCGGGGACTTTTTTTAAGCCAACAGTAACGCACTTCGTGGTCTTCGAGTTCCCAGAACTCCGTTCCTGGGCATGATTTTGAATGCCCGGAGCCAACTGTAGGCCACTTCGTGTTCTTCGAGTTCCCAGAACTCCATTCCTGGGCATGATTTTGAATGCCCAGAGCCAACTGTAGGCCATTTCGTGGTCTTCGAGTTCCCAGAACTCCATTCCACATGATTTTGAATGCCCGGAGCCAACTGTAGGCCACTTCGTGGTCTTCGAGTTCCCAGAACTCCATTCCTGGGCATGATTTTGAATGCCCGGAGCCAACTGTAGGCCACTTCGTGTTCTTCGAGTTCCCAGAACTCCATTCCCGGGCCACATTTTGAATGCTGAGGCAGGCTGATGCTGAGGCTGAGGCAGGCTGAGGCTGAGGCAGGCTGAGGCTGAGGCCGAGGCTGAAGGCAGACTGAGGCTGAGGCTGAAGCAGGCTGAGGCTGAGGCTGAGGCAGGCTGAGGCTGAGGCTGAGGCTGAGGCAGGCTGAGGCTGAGGCAGGCTGAGGCTGAGGCTGATGCAGGCTGAGGCTGAGGCAGGCTGAGGCTGAGGCCGAGGCTGAAGGCAGACTGAGGCTGAGGCTGAAGCAGGCTGAGGCTGAGGCTGAGGCTGCAGGCTGAGGCTGAGGCTGAGGCTGAGGCAGGCTGATGCTGAGGCTGGCTGAGGCTGATGCAGGCTGAGGCTGAGGCAGGCTGAGGCTGAGGCCGAGGCCGAGGCTGAAGGCAGACTGAGGCTGAGGCTGAAGCAGGCTGAGGCTGAGGCTGAGGCAGGCTGAGGCTGAGGCTGAGGCAGGCTGATGCTGAGGCAGGCTGAGGCTGAGGCTGAGGCTGATGCAGGCTGAGGCTGAGGCAGGCTGAGGCTGAGGCCGAGGCTGAAGGCAGACTGAGGCTGAGGCTGAAGCAGGCTGAGGCTGAGGCTGAGGCAGGCTGAGGCTGAGGCTGAGGCAGGCTGATGCGAGGCAGGCTGAGGCTGAGGCTGAGGCTGATGCAGGCTGAGGCTGAGGCAGGCTGAGGCTGAGGCCGAGGCTGAAGGCAGACTGAGGCTGAGGCTGAAGCAGGCTGAGGCTGAGGCTGAGGCAGGCTGAGGCTGAGGCTGAGGCAGGCTGATGCTGAGGCAGGCTGAGGCTGAGGCTGAGGCTGATGCAGGCTGAGGCTGAGGCAGCCTGAGGCTGAGGCCGAGGCTGAAGGCAGACTGAGGCTGAGGCTGAAGCAGCTGAGGCTGAGGCTGAGGCAGGCTGAGGCTGAGGCTGAGGCTGAGGCAGGCGGATGCTGAGGCAGGCTGAGGCTGAGGCTGAGGCTGATGCAGGCTGAGGCTGAGGCAGGCTGAGGCTGAGGCCGAGGCTGAAGGCAGACTGAGGCTGAGGCTGAAGCAGGCTTAGGCTGAGGCTGAGGCAGGCTGAGGCTGAGGCAGGCTGAGGCTGAGGCTGAGGCTGATGCAGGCTGAGGCTGAGGCAGGCTGAGGCTGAGGCCGAGGCTGACGGCAGATTGAGGCTGAGGCTGAAGCAGGCTGAGGCTGAGGCAGAGGCAGGCTGAGGCTGAGGCTGAGGCAGGCTGATGCTGAGGCAGGCTGAGGCTGAGGCTGAGGCTGATGCAAGCTGAGGCTGAGGCAGGCTGAGGCTGAGGCCGAGGCTGAAGGCAGACTGAGGCTGAGGCTGAAGCAGGCTGAGGCTGAGGCTGAGGCAGGCTGAGGCTGAGGCAGGCTGAGGCTGAGGCTGAGGCAGGCTGAGGCTGAGGCTGAGGCTGATGCAGGCTGAGGCTGAGGCAAGCTGAGGCTGAGGCCGAGGCTGAAGGCAGACTGAGGCTGAGGCTGAAGCAGGCTGAGGCTGAGGCTGAGGCAGGCTGAGGCTGAGGCAGGCAGAGGCTGAGGCTGAGGCAGGCTGAGGCTGAGGCTGTGACTGCGACTGCCGTTGCCGCTGCGACTGTCATCGCGAATGCGACTACGTCTGCGAGAACAGCAGCATTCTACAACTGGATTCTCATGAATTTTAAGAGGAATGCTTCCAGATATGCTCCTACACATCGCTGCTAGGTTGCTTTGCCGGGATATATGCTTTTTTGTGGGTGTGTTCGCATGTGTGTGTGTGTGTACGCATGTGCGTCTGCGTGTGCGCGTGCGTGTGTGTGTGTGTGTGTGTTTGTGTGTGTGTGTGCGTGTGCGTGTGCGTGTGCGTGTGCGTGTGCGTGTGCGTGTGCGTGTGCGTGTGCGTGTGTGTATGTGTGTGTGTGTGTGTGTGCGTGTGCGTGTGCGTGTGCGTGTGCGTGTGTACGTAGTGCGTGCGTGCGTGCGTGCGTACGTGCATGCGTGTGTGTGTGTGTGTGTGTGTGTGTGTTGTGTGTGTGGTGTGTGAGACGTGCGTCAGTGCGTGGCGTGCGTGCGTGCGTGCGTGTGTAGTGTGTTGTGTGTGTGTGTGTGTGTGTGAGTGTGTGTGTGTGTTGTGTTTGAGTGTGTGAGGCGTGCGTGCGCGTGCGTGCGAGTGTTGTGTGTTGTGTGCATGCGTGCGTGTGTGTGTGTGTTGTGCGTGTTGTGCGTGTTGTGTGTGTTGTGTGTTGTGTGTGTTGTGTGTGTGTG
Source organism: Prorocentrum cordatum (assembly GCA_963575745.1). Lineage (NCBI taxonomy): Eukaryota > Dinophyceae > Prorocentrales > Prorocentraceae > Prorocentrum > Prorocentrum cordatum. The sequence continues at coordinate 125,489 of CAUYUJ010022257.1, forward strand.
TTTGTGTGTGTGTGTGTGCGTGCGTGCGTGCGTGCGTGCGTGCGTGCGTGCGTGCGTGCGTGCGTGTGCGCGTGTGTGCGTGCGTGTAGGGGGGGCAGGCGGCAGAGTGTGGAGGGACGAGCAGGGAAGGCCAGGGGCCTTCCGGATGCCTCTTGTCGTGCCCCCCGATGTCTTTGAGAGCTTCTCGCGGGCTTCTTGGGGCCTCTCCTCGTGAGCCTCGTGGCGGTCGCGGAGGGGGGGGCGCGAAGCGTCTGGGGCGCGAAGCGTCTTGGGCGCGAAGCGTCTTGGGCGCCCGGCGCCTTGGGCGTCCCGCGTCTTGGGCGCTTGGGGGCCCGAAGCGTCTTGGGCGCCTCGCGTCTTGGGCGCCTCGGACCGGGGGGTTTAACTTCGCGACAGAGCAGGTCAAGCTGTGCCCCCGGGCGGGGGAGGGGTGCACGCCCAAGGGGCAGGCGGGCGACGGGCAGTGCGGGGGGGGGATCATCTACAGTGGAGACCCATGCCAAGAAACACCCTGCTTGCCTCCAGGGGGCCCTGGGCCTCTTGGGTTTCGATGGCTTTGCCGTGGAAAGCGTAGCGTTCCCACGCCAAAAATCAATGGCCGTCTTGGGGTCTCATGGTTGGGTTTTTTGTGGAAGATTTCTTGTTTTCGAGCTCCTACTGTATATCACCAATTCCACGCCGCGCACGCG
>CAUYUJ010022258.1:0-7500 GCA_963575745.1 Prorocentrum cordatum
GCACTTATTGTTCTCTGGCGTGCTATGTTGTTCCTGGGCAAGACGCCGCAAGTTCTTGCAATCATCCTGATGGCCCTTATCCCGGCCAACTCTGGAGACCGACCAGTAGCAGTATTCACTACCAACGTCCGGCTTTTCACCCGTTGGTTTCGTCGATCTTGGGGCAGGCTTTGGGAGTCCAAGGTTACCCGCAGTTACGTTTTTGGTTCTGCTGGGAAGTCTTGTCTCAGGTGTGTGTGTGTGTGGCAACATTCTGTTCTAGCTGAGCTCGCCCATGCCAGAGGCTGGGGCTCGTGCAGTCCCCCTCTAGATATATGCAAAGCGTTTGAAAACGTGCTCCATCACATCCTTGCCACTCGCGCCCTTGCCCTTGGATTCAATCACGTGATGCTTCGATACTTGCTCAATCCTTATCGGGGTCCGCGCATTGTCACTTCCATGGGCATTCCGGGCGTTATAGTCTTTGCGACCCAGACGATTGTCGCAGGATGTGGTTTTGCTGACCTTCTCATGAGATGCATGATCGTGCCTGTCATCGATCTGGAGCAGGAGTTATACCGGTTTGTGTTTTACGGCGTCGTTGCGGACGACATCCAACGTACAATCATTGGCACAACCCGTTTCGTTTTGGAGTGGATGCCGAAGATCGCCAGCACGCTCATGGAGAAGCTGCGCGATTCGCACTTGCCGCTATCTCTCCCCAAGCTGGCTTTGCTTTCGTCAAACCCCGATGTCACCAAGACTATCGTCGAAGAGGTCCCAGCATTGATGAATGCACCACGGGATATCACTAAAAACTTGGGTGTCGATTGCACGCATCGTCCTCGCAAAGGCCTAGTCCGTGCCGTTCGTAAGCATCGCTTGAAGTTGTCCAGCCAGAGAGCTCAGAGAATTGCGCAACTTCGCAAAGCAGGTGGTCGTGTTCATCGTCTCGTGGCTGCCTCTGTGAAGCCAGTGGCTATGTATGGTACACACGTCACTGGTATATCGGCCGCGCACATACACGAAGTACGTAAGCACTATCACACAGCAATGCTGGTAGGCCTCACCGTTCCATCACAATGGATATGGCACTTGATCGGGTAGTACATCCAGCAGTACCTGGACATACCGACGTCATTGTCATGTGGTGTGCATGTCGCTGGGACCGCGTCTTGCCAGACACGATGCTTGATGAAGCTCTTGACTGGGCGCGGCGACATGTCACTTCGAGTACTCAGTGGCACGATTTGTATGGGCCTGCTTCTGCCGTCGTTGCCACATTACTACGGCTTGGCTGGACCGTCGAGACTCCTGTGAAGTGGAAGACCGCCGCGGGCGCCACCGTCGACATTTCTGAAGTCGCTCCCAGGGACATTGAAACCCTGGTCGCACGTGATGCTGAACTTTGGGCATGGCGCCAATCGGCACCACAGCATCCTCTCATGCAGCATCTTGCGGGGGCTCCTTTTCTCAACCCCATCCGAACCAGCTTGAAAGGTGACGTTGCAGGTTGGACTCAGAGTCAGACCACGGCTTTAACAGCAGTTCTCGCTGGAGCGTTACATTTACGCTTATGCTGTTCCTTGTGTCAACACGTTTCTTTGGATCTTCGAGAGGCTACTCATCATATGATCTGGGATTGTCCTGCCACGTACACTTTCCGGAGAGATTTCGGACTCCCGGAGCACATACAAAGGGTAAAAACCGCCCACCCCCATGACCCAGTCTGGTACACTGCCCTTGCCCCAGACCCAGAGCGGCTCCTCCCCCCTCCCTCCACCGGTTTGGAGCTGGAGTGGGCGAAGGTGGGGGTTCAGGGGCATGTTTTCGTATCCCCTGCTTTCGGGGATGGCTCAGGCTTGCATGGGCCTTCGCCCCGTACCATCAGGTGTGGTTTTTCTGTGGCGTCTGTCAATAGGCTGGGGCATCCTATTACAATTGCCTATGGTGTATATCCCCGTCTCGTCCAAGATGTTCCAGGCGCAGAAACGTTCGCATTCCAGGTTTATCTTCAACACAGTGCCCCTGGGGATGATCAAGGGTATCATTATTATTCTGATTGCCAGTGGGTTGTTGATACGTTTGCTCTTCCTGAGTCTGCATCTGGTTCTGGCATGGCTGTGCATGCTGACCTATGGCGTGCAATCCAGGAGAAGGCTAGGGACATTGGGTACGAGCACATCCACGTCCACAAGGTAAAAGCCCACCTATCAGAAGAAGCTGAGCAACAGCCTGTCTGGTGTACGCGTGCAAATGCTGTCGCAGATATGTATGCCAAACGTGGAGCTGCTCTACACACTGTCGACGAAGCAGCTCTGACGCGCATTAAGCGTAACAGTACTACTGTTACAGTTCTCGCCAAGTTTATTGCATATGTAGTGTCTAATGCCTTGAAGTTATTCGAAAAGGGTCCCAACCCAGTCCCCCCTCCCTTGGGCCCTCCTGCTCCTGGGCTGCATGTTGGGGCTCCTCCTGTGGGGATCGGCCACCAAGTGGTCTGGGACCCGAAAACTTCGAGGTACCGCTGTGCAGCCTGCTGGGCCTCCAGTCAGGACAAGTTTGCCCTGTCCAGTGCCGAATGTCAAGCCCCAGAGGGGCACGGTCACGTGATCAGAGCATGTGGCCCTTATGTGTTCTGCCGCGCCTGCGGTGCATACAGTGCGACTGCTATTCATAAGTTGCAGCAGGGCTGCCGTGGTGGAAAATCCATGGCCGATATTACCAAACGTAGGCTAGATAAGCTAATGAACGGACGGGACCCCCGTACAGGTGCTAACATAGGGGGGGTGCATGTCCCTGTTCCTCAGGTCTTTGATGATATCAGCGAGTACGGGCCTCCCATAGACGTGGACCCCCGTTATTTGAATATGCCTATACTAATGTATTATATGGCTCGGTAGGGGTCCTGTCTCCGTGGGTTTTGCTGCTTTTTGGCTGCCAATCCACAGGCGCCCCCACCGATCCCATCGTTCACCGAATGTTTGCCCCACCCTTGGGGCAAACAATTTGTGAATGTCCACGGGCCCTCGCCAGGCGACCGTTTAGATTGCCACGGGTGCGTGCCGGGCGACTGTTTCAAGTTGCCACAATCCTGGCTCATTCCCAGGTTCTGCGGCGCCCGCCGCTGCTGCAGGAGTGCCGTTTCACCGCAATCGTGTCGTCGTATCTGTCGTTGTCGTCGTCGTTTTCTCTTTGAGGACTTGGCCCCCACGCGCGGGCCTCGCCACCAGTCAGAGTCAGAGTCAGAGTCCTCCTCCTCCTCCTCGTCCTCGTCCTCCTCCTCCTCCTTTTCCTCCTCCTCCTTTTCCTACTTGTCCTCCTTGTCCTTCTCCTCCGCCACCGACTTGGTCGCAGGGCCACCCTCCCAGGGTCTCTGGCGCGGACCTCCCTGCTTGGCGGGGCCCCGAGACACCCAGGCCATTGCACCATCCTTTTCTGCCCTCCCGTTATGCTCTCGCGGGATTGGTTTGGGCCTCTCCGCCCCGACTGGTGTCTTGGGCCGTGGATGGTCAACTCCTCTCCTCCTCCTCTTCCTCCTCCTCCTCCTTCTCCTTTTTTCTTCTCCTCCTCCTACCAGCCGGTCCTCCTCCTCCTCCCCCTCCCCCTCATCACTCCCCTCCCCTCCATTCCCCCTCCTCCTCCTGCCTCACTCCTCATCCCTTATTCTCCTCCCCCTCCTCCGCCTCCTCCTCCTCCGTACTCCTCCTTCCTCCTCCACCTCCTCCACCTCCTCCAACCTCCTCCTCCTTCTCCCCCAGCCTCATCCCCGCCCTCCTCGCTCCTCCTCGCTCCTCCCCCCTCCTCCTCTGTCCCCTCGCTCCTTAGCCTTCCCCTCCCTCCTCCTCCCCTTCCACGCCTCCCTGCTCCTCCCCCTCTCCTCCTCCTCATCCGCCCTCCTCCCAGCGCCGGAAGAAGAGAGTACTGCGCGGGCCAGCAGGCAGCAGCAGCATTTCGAGTGGCGACTTCCCTTCTCTTCTCGCCTCCTCCTCCGCCTCCTCAACTCCTCCTCCTCCTCCTCCCCTTCTCCTTCCTCCTCTTCCTCCTCCTCCTCCTGCCTCCTCCTCCTCCTCCTCCTCCTCTTCCTCCTCCTCCTCCTCCTCCTCCTCACCCTCCTCCTCCTCCTCCTCTTCCTCCTCCTCCTCCTCCTCCTCCTTCTCCCCCTTTTGTCTCTCCCTCCTTGCTGCCCGTCCCTGCAGGACCTGCAGCACCTGATCTACTACCGGTTCAACACCGGCCCGGTGGGCAAGGGCCCCGGGTGCGGATTTTGGGCCCCGGGTTGGCGCGTCGTTGGCCCAGCGTCGCCGGCGCGAGGGAGGAGAGGGGGAAGCAGTGGCGAAGCGTCCTGGCGTGCCTATAGGCCTACCAAACAATGTTCTAAGAACCTTGTGTGGTTTCCACGAGATGTTCTTGGAACATTTCTGGCTGGGACTATTTATTTTAACTTAGCACATCGGGTAAATACATTGATGTTGTTATTCGAACATATTTGGATTCTAAGAGAATTTCGTGGTAGGCGTGTAAGAATGTCGGGACGGTCGGTCCCCGCTCACGAGGGGGAGGGCTGGAGGGTACGTGTCAGGGGGAACATTTAGTGTCGGCGGCGAGAGAGGGGTGGAAGTGAGAAGGAGAAGGCCTGCTCAGGAAGGCGGCAGGGCTTCTCAGAAGCGCTCGGGCCTTCTGAGAAATTCGGGGGAGGCTCAGGACATTTCTCAGAACGCCGGGAGGCTTCCGAGCCTCCTGAGAAGGCCCTCCGCTCCTCACTTCCCCCCCTGGGCTCGCCGCCGACGGCGGGGGACAGGGTCATTTCAGCCACGAGGGGGGTGGGTGGAGGGGGGAAGGCTGCTCAGAAGCACCCCTGCTTCTCAGAGGGCGCGGGCCTCCTCTGTGGATGTAGGGCCGGCGCCCAGCCTCCCTCGGGGAAGCGCCCCCCCTCCCCCCATCGCCCACTGATCGCCGCGAGGGGCCCGATAGCCCACCCAGGAACGGGCTGATTCGCCGTCGGGGGCGCATCGCCGATCCATCAGCGATGCATCGCCGATGCAAGCTCTTCCGCCCTAACGTTTCATCCTCAATGTATGCGGGAGGGGGAGGAGGAGGAGGAGGAGGAGTAGGAGGAGGAGGAGGAGGAGGAGGAGGAGGACCAGTGTAAACCCAAGAGTCATCAACGATGTTGGAATACACCCTCCCTACAAGCTCTCTCTCTCTCTCTCCACTGGCACCTACAAGGGTTCATTTCCACTGACGGAACTGCCTCGTTGGAAGAAGGCAACCGTTTGAAGACCGTGATGCATGCTAAAACATCGTTATCGGGATTCCAACGCCATGGATCAACCTGACTGTTGCGTCTTGACAATCCTGAATCGTGCCAGAACACATTCCTGGGACTTCAACACAGCGAATCGACCTAACTATTCACCCGCATAATCCTGAATCCGTTCAAAACACCATTTCTGACACGTTGATGATATGAATCCGTGAAGCTGTTGCAAATGTTTAAAACGAGTGTGCGCCGCGCTAAGGCGAGAGCCACATTTTGAAAAGGAAACGCATCAATCCGTGCAACGCTTTCAATTTTGAGAACGAATGTGCGCCGCGCCAAGGAGAGAGACACATATTGAAAACCACCCGCCCTCAATCAGTGAAGCTCTTGCACCTGTTCAAAGCGAATATGTGCCGCGCTAAGGTGAGAGCCACATTTTGAAAACCACCCGCCCTCAATCCGTAAAGCTCCTGCATTTTTTCCATCGAGTGTGCGCCACGCCAAGGCGAGAGATACATTTTGAAAACGACCCGCCCTCAATCCGTGCAATTTTTCCAACGAATGTACGCCGCGCTAAGGCAAGAGCTACATCTTGAAAACGACCCACCCTCCATCTATGAAGCTGTTGCCACTATTCAAGCTCCAGAGTCATACATGGTGCCCGAAAAACTGGCCTCGGTGTGCGGCAGGGAGAATGTATTTTTAATGAAAAAGAATGGGGGAGGAGGAGGCAAAGGAGGAGGAGGAGGAGGAGGCGGAGGAGGCGGTGGAGGCGGTGGAGCCGGTTGAGGAGGAGGCGCAGGAGGCGGAGGAGGAGGCGGAGGAGGAGGCGGAGGAGGCGAGGAGGTGGCGGAGGAGGCGAGGAGGCGGAGGAGGCGAGGAGGCGGAGGAGGCGGAGGAGGAGGAAGAGGAGGAGGATGATCAGGAGGAGAAGGAGGAGGAGGAGGAGGAGGATCAGGAGGAGTAGGAGGAGGATTACCCAAGGATTACCCCAAGCTGACTCTGTCAGACCACGGGCCGCCCCGCCGCCCGCCGCGCACATGCCCCTCCCTCGGGTGTGCCCCCCTTCTCAAGGGGCTCCCGCTCAGGGTATGGAGGAGGAGGGAGGAGGAGGAGGAGAAGGAGGAGGAGGAGGAGGCGGAGGAGGAGGAGGAGGAGGAAGAAGAAGAAGAAGGAGGAGGAGGAATACGAATAAGAAGCATAACACGAATACTAATAATAATAATACTACTAAAAAGAAGACGACGAAGACGAGACTAGTAGGAAGCATACTAAGACTAATAATAATCATAATAAGAAGAATAATAAGACTAATAAGAATAAGCAGAAGCCGAATAATATTAATACTACAACGAGCAAGAAGAAGGCGAATCCGAATAAGCATAATAAGAAGCAGACTACGAATACGAATAATAAGACTAATAATAAGCATAATGCTAATACTAATAAGAATAATAATAAGAAGAAGACGAATCATAATAATAAGAATATGACGAATAATAAGAAGACGGATGGGAACACGAACAACAATAATACTAATATGATTATTAATGATAATAATAAGTAGAATAATAATAATAAGACGAACTCTACTGATAATAAGGAGACGACGAGTACGAATCATAATAATAAGACGAATCAGAAGACGAATACTAATACGAAGTATAATAAGACGAATAAGACGAATACTAAGAATACTACGACGAATAATCAGAAGAACACGACAAAGAAGAATAATAATACTACGACGCCGAATAAGACGAATACGAAGACTACGAAGACGAATCAGACTAACAATAATAAGATTAATAATAATAAGACGACTAATAATAAGAAGAAGAGGAGGATGATGATGAGGAGGAGGAGGAGGAGAGGGAGGAGGAGGAGGAGGAGGAGGAGCAGGAGCAGGAGAGGAGGAGGAGGAGGAGGAGGAGGAGGGCGAGGGCGAGGGCGAGGGCGAGGGCACGAGGCGAGGGCGAGGGCGGAGGGCGAGGGCGAGGGCGAGGGCGAGGGCGAGGCTCGCAGGCCGAGTGGCGAGGGCGAGGGCCGAGGGCGAGGGCGCGCGATGGCGAGGGCGGATGGGGAGGGCGAGGGGCGAGGGCGAGGGCGAGGGCGAGGCGAAGGGCGAGGGCGAGGGCGAGGGGGAGGGCGAGGGGGAGGGGGAGGGGCGAGGGGGGTTGCGAGGGGAGGGGGGAGGGGGAGGGGGAGGGGGAGGGGAGGAGGGGGAGGGGAGAGGGGAGGGGGGAGGGGGGGGGGAG
>CAUYUJ010022258.1:12500-78341 GCA_963575745.1 Prorocentrum cordatum
GATTGTTGAACGCGTGCCTTCAGGTTCCCCGAAGGCCAGAACTCAATGTCTGAGCCCTTCAGAGGAAACCAAGACGTCGGAAAACCTTGATCCTCGAGGAGCGAGAGGGGATGACAGAGTGGCGAGGAGGAGGAGGAGGCGGAGGAGGAGGAGGAGGAGGAGGAGGAGGAGGAGGAGTGGGGAGCGACGAGCGAGGAGGCGTGCTGCTGCTGCCGAGGAGCAGGACGAGGATGGGGAAGGAGGAGGAGGAGGACGGGAGGACGGGGAGGAGGAGGAGGAGGAGGAAGGAGGAGGAGAGAGGAGCGAGGAGGAGGAGGAGGAGGAGGAGGAGGAGGAGCCAGGAGCGAGGAGGGAGTAGCGAGGAGCGAGGAGCGAGGAGCGAGGAGCGAGGAACGAGCAGGGGGAGGAGGAGGAGGAGGAGGAGGAGGAGGAGGAGGAGGATAATCGCGTCCCCGTGCCTGGTTCTGCACATCCGAGGTGTGGCTCTTCTTCCTCCGCGGCGTTGTGCCGCTGCTCGAGCGTTGGCTCGGCAATCTGCTTGCCCGCCAGTTCGAGGGCCGCGTGTCCAAAGGAGGGGGCGGGGCGGGGGGGACTTCCTCTTCCTCATCCCTCTGCCTCCTCCTCCTCATCATAATCATCATCATCAGCAGCATCATCATCATCGCTACTTTCTCCGCCCTCCCTCTTCTCTCGAATCCCTCCTCCTCGCTCCTCTTCCTGCTCCTCTTCTTACACTGTCCGTGCATTGTCTGTCTTCCCCCCCCCCTCCCTCCTCCCTCCTCCCTCCCCCTCCTCCTCCTCCTCCTCCTTCTCCTCTTCCTCCTCCTCCTCCTCCTCCTCCTCCTCCTAGGCTGCTGGGTCGAGGTTAGGATTTTGAGCGACCGAACCTCACGTACACTTGCACACCAGCGCCTTCAGCCCCCCCCCCTTCGCAGGCCCGCGCGGCATGGGGGCCTGGGAGGCTCCCATCGTCGTCGAAGCAGGGGCAGGAGGCACATCGTGGCCGCAGATCCGATACTGTACCTTCTGTTAGCATGATGTTGAATTGCACTGTGCCGCCTACTTGTATGACCTCTGCAATGAAGCGTCGAATGCGTATCCGAAGAACCCATGCAACAATGTCGCACAACAAGAAGTTTACGTATAATGGCAGAGTTTATTTCCAGCGAGTCGCTCGGTCTGGGCCTCCTGGAATCGGCAGGAGACGACACGTACTCGTACGGGGCACGCTCTCTCAAACCACCCCCAGGGTTAGAGTTAGAAGCGACGCTAAATGAGGACGCGCCGCCTGGACTTGAGAGTGATGGCCATGCCGCAACGGAAGCAGAACGATACTGCTCCGATTCCTACAGCACAGTCGACAAGGATGACTTTCAGCACGCCAGCGACTACAATTACACAGTTCGTTATTCTGAAGTACTGATCGCCTCATTTGGCAGCGATGGATTCATTTCACAGTTCTCAGCAGTTTTAGATGAATACCCCGACGGTCTAAATTCGCCTGTGGCACTGCCACAAGCAATTGCCTTCACTAGCGAGAACAATACGAGCTTATGGATCAGTTCTTGGAGGGGGTGGACAGTCATTTAGAAGATTTGGGCACGACTGCTAGACAGTCGCAAACAACCACAGCGACCGCACCGCATGCAGAAATCTCAGATAGCCAAGTCATCCACGGGGTTTTCGAAGCAGTGTTGACATCTCAATAGGGAGAATTGACAACGGAAGCAATTTACCACAAACTTGGCAAACATGGAGCAATGATCTCAAAAAACAAATCTTTTCGGCGCTGGAGACATGGATCGAAGTTGGGGCTGCCAGGAAATGCGGCAACATGGTTGAATTGCGGATTGGCTGATATCCCTTCAGATTTCTTATGCACGACTCGCGTTCGCGCTCGCCTGTGATTTTTTTGCTTGGCATCTTGAATCAAAACCAGTACAAGGTTCATAAGATAAGAGCGCTGACTGGCTACTCCCAGCCCCCAATGGGGGCTGCGGCTGTCGCTTATCCGCGGCTCCCCCCCGTCCCACCTCTTCCCCCCTGGTCGGTGGCCTTGGTTCCTGGCTTCGGCGGACTCCCTCAGCTCCTCTCCCCTTCCCCCTCCCCCCGCTCGCCGCGCTCTTTCACCCCTTTTCAGGGGGTGGTGGATCGGTTCGGAAGGTCCGGAAGCTACAGAGGTCCTCAGGAGATTGCGCTGGCTCGGAGGGGTGTGTGTGTGTGTGTGTGGATGTGGTTGCGAGGGGGAGGAGGAGCCAGCGTCCGATCCCCGCCTGCCCAGAACTTCGAACGTCTCCCATGGGGGTGGGTGCACCGCCGTGCAGCCCCCCCCCATGGGAGGAGGAGGCGGAGGAGGAGGAGGAGGAGGAGGAGGAGGCGGAGGAGGAGGAGGAGGAGGAGGAGGAGGAGGAGGAGGAGGAGGATGGGGAGGAGGAGGGGGAGGAGGAGGCGGAGGAGGGAGGAGGGAGGAGGCGGAGGTGAGGAGGAGGGGAGGAGGAGGAGGAGGAGGCGGAGAGGCGGAGGGGGAGGAGGAGGGAGGAGGAGGAAGGGAGGAGGGGAGGGAGGGGAGGAGGAAGGAGGAGGAGGAGGAGGAGGGAGGAGGGGAGGAGGGGGAGGAGGAGGAGGAGGGAGGAGGAGGAGGAGGAGGAGGAGGAGGAGGTGGAGGGCCGCCAGGCTCCTACAGTGAGCGGAGCCCCCAGAGTCGGAGGGCGCGCCCGGCCCCCCCCGACTCCTGCCCTTTTAGGATGCCCGTCGAGCCGCAGGGCCCCCCTGCAGCGGGCAGCGGGGCGCAGTGGATCGCGCGGCCGCGCCACTTCCTCCTCCTCCTCCTCCCTCCTTCTCCTTCCTCCTCCTCCTCCTCCTCCCCGCCTCGCCCCAGGTAGTCTCGTGGGCCGCAGATGCGGCACAGGGGGGCACGCTTCCATGATACTCCCTAGGGGCCCCTGTAGGTTCGAGAGTTGCTGCAGACCAAGGACCCCCAATGGCCTTTACCTTTACCTTGACCTCCTCCTCCTCCTCCTCCCCCTTCCTCCTTCCTCTCCTCCTGCTCCTCCTCGTTCTTCTCCTCCCCCATGCACCCCCTCCTTCACCCCGCCTTCCCTCTGTTTCTCTTGCGCAATCATCCCTCTCCCCCTCTCTTCCTTCTCGTTTTCCTGCCCATCTCGACCTCAAGAGGACGGAGAGATCATGAGCATGGTCCGAGAAGGATACTCATGAAGTGGATGAGGATCAGCAGGATTGGGAGGAGAAGAGAACCGGATCATTTTGATGATGAATGGGGATTTGTGGAAGAAAAGGGGGATGATGATTCGGAGGAGGAAGATGAGGGGGGGGAGGAGTGTCCCAAATTGTTGTAAAGCGCGCACGGAACGTGCGTGTGGTGTTAGTTTTTTCTCTCTCTCTCTCTCTCTGTCGTCGTCGTCATCGTCGTCGTCGTCGTCGGTTTCGTGTCGTCTCTCTGTTTCTCTCTGTTTCTCTGTTTCTCTCTGTCTCTCTCTCTCTCTTTCTCTCTCTCTCTCTCTCTTCTTCTCTAACCGTCTCTCTCTCTCTCTCTCGTCATCTCCAACCGTCTTCCTCACTTTCTGTCTATATTATACATTTACGAGTGTGCAGTAACTGGTACCGCGGCATTTTTTTCTCTCCCTCTCTCTCTCCCTCTCCCTCTCTCTTGTTCTCTTTTTAAATCTGTGTATATATGCCTATACGACTACCCGTCGGGGGATGAGGAGGTTTGGGGGGGAACCAACGTCTCAGTCGATCGGTCTCACTATCGATCCCATTGTCGATCTCACGATCGGCCTCGTTGGATCGATCTCACCCGATCGATCTCACAATCGACCTCACTCGATCTATTCCATCCGATCGATCTCACAATCGATCTGATTATCGATTTCACAATGGATCTCACTATCGATCTCACGATCGATCTCACAATCGATCTCACATTCGGTCTCATTATCGATACCACTATCGATATCACAATCGATTTCACAATCAACGTCACCATCATCATCCACATCATCGGCATCAACGTCACCAGCATCATCATCATCGTCGTCGTCAACGGGACACCATCATCACCATCATCATCACTTCATCACCATCACCATCAACATCATCATCACCATCATCATCATCGGGACATCATCGTCGTCACCATCATCATCATCACCATCATCGGGACACCATCATCATCGGAACACCACCATCATCATCACCTCATCATCGTCATCATGAATCATTTCATCAACATCATCATCCTCATCGGGACACCCTCATCATCAGCAACATCACCATCAACATCATCATCGAGCCACCTTCATCATCGTCACCATCATCATCATCACCATCATCAACATCGGGACACCATCATCAACATCAGCATCATCATCACCACCATCGGGCCACCATCGTCAAGATCATCATCGCCACTTCATCTTCATCCTCATCATCAAGATCATCATCATCGTCATCATCATCATCATCGCCATCATCATCGCCATCGTCCTCATCGGGACACCATCATCATCACCACCATCATCATCAACAGCATCATCATCAACCTCATCATCTTTATCATCATTGTCATCGGGACACCATCATCATCATCATTTTCATCATCATCAGCCCACCATCACATCATTAGCAACAACATCATCAGGATCATCAGCATCATCACCATCATCATTGACACACCATCATCATCATCATCATCATCAGCCACATCACCATCATCACCATCATCATCACCATCGGGACACCAGCATCACCACCACCATCAGCATCATCATCAACATCGTCAACGTCATCATCATCATGATCATCATCATCACCATCATCGGGCCACCATCATCATCACCACCATCACCACCATCATCATCATCATCAACATCATCGACATCATCGATAGCATCATCATCATCATCATCATCATCATCATCATCATCATCATCATCATCATCATCATCATCATCATAGAAGCCGACGGGACACCGGAGGGACACCGCGCGCCACGGGACGCCGGAAGGGAATCATGTGGTCCGGTCGCGCCTCAGCCACAGCGGGACACCAGCGGGACACCGCGCGCCACTGGTTGCCGGAAGGGAATCATTTGGTCCGGCCGCGTTTCAGCCTCAGGAGACTTACCTCTCGCCCGCCCACGCAGCTTCGCCTCGCCCGCACGCACGGCACGCACAAAGACGAAACCGAAATCGATTTCCCGGTAGGGGGGTCCTCCGTTCCCTTGCGATCTCACCCCCTCATTTCTGATACATATGTCTGTATATCGGAGGTTGGGGGGTGAGTCCGACGTGAAGCGGAGACACCCCCCTGCCGGGAAATCGATTTCGGTTTCGGGTTCGTGTCGTGCGTGACGTGCGTGCGTGCGGGCGAGGCGAAGCTGCGTGGGCGGGCGAGAAGAATCAGGAGGGAAAAAAACACACACAGACACAACAGTACTATGTGTGTGTCGCCCCCCCCCAAGGGGCGACGCGCGCACCGAGAAAGCTTCTAGTATATGCGTCGTGGCGGGCGCTTTATGGTCACACCGCTCGGGAAACGATATCGGAGGTGACGGGGTGAGATCGAAGTGGAACGGAGAGCCCCCCCACCGGGAAATCGGTTTCGGTTTCGTTTTCGTGCGTGCCGTGCGTGCGGGCGAGGCGAAGCTGCGTGGGCGGGCGAGAAATGTCCCGCCTCTGGCTGAGGCGCGGCCGGACCAAATGTCTCCCTTCAGGCAACTGGTGCCGCGCGGTGTCCCGCCGGTGTCCCGATGATGCTCATGATGATGAAGATGATGGTGATGATGATGATGATGACAGTGTTGTTGATGATGATGATGATGATGGCCATGGTGGTGACGATGATGGTGTCCCGATGATGATGAGGTTACTGATGTTGATGCTGCTTTACGCTGATGATGATGGTGATGATGGTGTCTCGATGATGATGACGATGATGGTGATGATCCTGGTGATGTTGACGATGCTGGCATGATGATGTGATGCTGATGATGATGAAGATGCTGATGGTGATGATAAATAATGGTGTCCCGATGATGGTGATGATGAGGATGATGCTGATGATGTTGATGATGATGCTGGTGATGATGATGGTGTCCCGAGGATGATGATGATGATGTTGATGATGCGGATGATGGTGTCTCGATGAGGATGTTGAGAATGAGGGTTATGATGATGTGATGGTGATGATTTGATGGTGGTTGCCCAGTGATGATGCTGATGTTGATGGTGCTGATGTTGCTGATGACGGTGATGATGATGGTGACGCTGATGATGGTGTCCCGATGATGATGATGATGATGTTGATGCTGTTGCTGATGATGATGAAGGTGTCCCGACGATTGTGATGATGTTGACGATGTTGTTCATTACGATGATGATGATGAGGTGATTATGGTGGTGTTCCGATGATGACGATGATGGTGTCCCGATGGTGACGATGCTGATGATGATGATGATGACAATGATGATGGTGGCGATCATGGTGCCCCGATGATTGTGATGATGATAATGATGCTGATGATGGCCATGGTGGTGATGATGGTGTCCCAATGATGATGATGATGATGATGATGATGATGGTAATGGTGTCCCGATGGTGATGATGATGTTGATGGCCTTGATGATGGTGATGATGCTGAAATGATGATGATACGAAAATGAAGATGATGATGATAGTGGGCATGGCTTCCCGATGATGGTGATGATGCTGATGATGATGATGGTGTCCCGATGATGATAACAATGTTGATGATGATGATGGCAATGGTGGTGTTCGATGATGGTGCTGGTGATGCTGTCAATGAGGATGATGCTGAAGTGCTGATGATTTTGATGATTGTGGCCCGATGATGTTGATGCTGATGATGATGATGGTGTGCCAATGATGATGACAGTGATGATGATGGTAACGATGATGATGGTGCCCCGATGACGATGATGTTGATGATGATGTTGCTGCTGATGGTGATGATGGTGTCCCGATGATGGTGATGGTGTTGACGATGTTGTTCACGACGATGATGATGTGATGCTGATGATTGTGGTATTCCGATGATGATGGGGATGATTATGGTGTCCGGAGGATGATGATGTTGATGATGGTGATGGTGACGATGATGGTGCCCGGTGGTGACGGTAATGATGATGATGGTGATGAGGTGATGATGGTGGTGGTGCCCCGATGATGATGATGATGATGATGATGCTGATGATGATGGAGATGATGTTGAGGACGGTGGTGGCGATGACGGTGATGCTGATGATGATGATGATGATGATGACCTTGGTTGTGAGAACCATTGTGATAGCAATAGTGAAATCGATAGTGAAACCGAATGTGAGATAGATTGTGATACCGATCGTGAGATCGATTGTGGGATCGATAGTCATTCCGATTGTGAGATCGACCGAGTGAAATCTATTGTGTGATATTGATTGTGAGATCGATCGAGTGAGATCGAGCTTGCGGAACGGATAGCGAAATCGATCGTAAAATCGATAGTGCGTCGGATCGAGTGAGACGGTGTCTCTCCCCCCCCCGAACCTCCTTCTCACCCGAAGGGTGGTCGCATAGGCCTTCTATGACATTTGGCTATAACCCGACAAGGAAGGGGGCGCTTCAGATGACAAGTGCAAACCGACTATCTCATAAGGTACATATGGCGTTGCAATACCTTATCAGAAACTTTTCCGCATCGAGAACGCAGTTTCTGTTAGGTTTGCCAAGAGCATCCACGAGCTACCTCCGGTGGCTTACGCTGACAGCCTCAAGATTCATGATATATCTGGGTCAGCAAATTCGAGGATCATCCAGTGCCTGAAGCCTACCAAACCTCAAGCGGGCATGGAACAAGACATGACACAGTTTGAAGAATTGGCGGTCTACCGGCGCAAGACGGAACCGCCGGAGAAACCCTAGAAGCCGAACCACCGCAGGAGGATGAACGGCTTCCTACGATATATGAGGAATCGGCAGCGGACTCTGAGGCACATATTATGGATGTGTGGTATACGGAAGTACGTGATGAAAGGGAACTGCTGGAGGCAACTCCACTAGACGACCTTTACACTGTACCCACGCATCTGATTCCCGACATGGTGCGTGGGTCACTGCAGCTGAAGAATAGCGGGGGCACCTGCCTAGGGGGCACCCACGCGATTCCGGTATCGAGGAAACGTATCATGTCCCACTATGCTCCACGGTCGAAGACTGCAGTTACGGATTGGACTCAGACGAAAACGGACAATATGTAGAACTCTGCTTCGCGGCAGAAATTCCAAAGGTAGCCCCATCCGAACAAAGGCACAGGATATTAGATGTCGACCGTGTGACCACCATGCGAGTATATGTTACCGCCGCTGAAGGGCAAGCTGTGGTCGTCAAGGAAAACGACCTCCTCGCGACAGCTGACATCCAGGCGAATCCCGGGAAAAAGGCCCTATACATTGGGCCCAAAACATGGTTTGACAACAAGTGTTGCAACATGCTCGATTTATCTAAAGCGTCCAACATCATGGCCTCGAGGCGTGTGTATACATGGAAGTTCGTGAAGAACAAGAAGGGCGAGATGGAGCGCACCATCAGATTACGCCTGGTGTTTCGAGGTTTCATGGACCTTGAAGCTTTCGACGCGGAAGCCTTCTCAGGGACAGCGCGGCGGTCAAGCCAGAGGCTACTCGCAAGCACGGGAGCGTGCAAAAAGCAATGGGTCATTGCTTCCCTCGACATCAAAATGGCCTTCCTGAGAGGGCTGACCTACCAGGAACTTGCTGAGGCAACTGGTGAGAAAGAACGCGTGGTTTGCTTTACCCTGCCGCCTGGATCGGCTACGGCGCTTCGATCCCCCCAGGATTCGAAGGCTACGACGAGTCGAAGCACTGCCATCAGTGCTTGTAGTCAGGCACCGGCACTAAGGACGCACCTAGAGCTTTCTCTCTGAGGCTCAGAAGGACCACGAGAGACTTCGGTCCCAGACCCACGTCCTACGACGAGGAGTTCGAGACGAGCAGTAACCTGCTCACAGCCAAGCACGTCGATGATATCAATATGGCCAGCACCGAGGACACCGTTGACAAGTGCGTCAAATTCGTAGAGGACATTGTTGGCACATGTAACCTCAACAAGCATACGTTTACTAATTGTGCTGCGAGGTACACCAAGGATGAGGACGGCAATGTCACGTTGGACCACGATGAATACGTCAAACAGTTCCTTCCTTTACAACATCCTGAACTTACTGGCGCTGACGCTGACGCCAAGGCATCCAGGATGGTTGCAGACATGTTCGTCAGCCTCAGAGGCGCATTGGGTAGTGTGGTTGATGGTCTATGTAGTCTTTCTTCAACCCAAGTGTGGTTGATGGTAGATGTAGTATCTCTACAACGTGTCCAAGAACCGACAAGTATACAAGTGCGACGACTGAACGCGATCACCAGGAAGTTGCAGCCCTGTCCTAAGAAGAGCGTCTACCAAGCGATGACTCCCACGGGCGAAGTTGACCTGCACAGCGACTCAGGTTACCGACGCCTGAGTGGGGATGCCGATGACGAAGTCAAAGACAATGGTATTCGCCGGGCAAACCTGCTACGGCGTGGAAGCACGCCATCTGGCAAGCCTGTCGTCCACTTGATCGATGCGTACTGCAAGTTTCACCGCTTGCAGGTCCGCTCGAGTTCTTCAGCAGAGACATTAGCAGCAGCCCACACCTTGGAGGACTGCTACTCCACGATCGTGACTCTGCGCAAGCTCAATGCGGGTCCGTTGGCTCCCACTCAGTTGAAGGACATACTTGAGTTTGGTGGCCTGAGCATCAATGTCACTTTGAGCATAGATGCTTAGTCTGTTTTTTCCCCCACATCCTAAGTGGGGCGTTTGTTTTCCCTTGACGGCCGCAGGCCGCGCACCCACCCGCACCCAGTCACACGCGCGTGCACGCACGCGCACGCGCGCACGCACGCACGCACGCACGCACGCAAACACACACACACACACACACACACGCACGCACGCACACACACACACACACACACACACACACACCATGATCATCATCCTCGGGCATTCCATGCGAGCCCGCTCGCGCGGAAGCGGCCTCCCCTGTGGCCACTAAGGGGCCCCACCTGAAAGTTGGAATTCCAGCGGCTATCGGCATTGGCGAGCCCGCTCGCACGGAATGGCCTTCAGGGGCATGCCATGCGAGCCCACTCGCGCGGAAGGGACCTCCCTTGTGGCCCCTGCCCCACCTAAAAGTTGGAATTCCAGCGGCTACCGGCAGCGGCGAGCCCGCTCGCACGGCATGGCCTTCACGGGCATTCCATGCGAGCCCGTTCGCGCGGAAGGGGCCTCCCTTGTGGCCCCTAGGGGGTCCCACGTAAAAGTTGGGATTCCAACTGCTATCGGCAGCAGCGAGCCCGCTCGCACGGGATGGCCCTCAGGGGCATTCCATGCGAGCCCGCTCGCGCGGAAGGGACCTCCATTGTGGCCCCAGGGGCCCCCACCTAAAAGTTGGAATTCCAATTGCTATCGGCAGCAGCGAGCCCGCTCGCACGGAATGGCCTTCAGGGGCATTCCATGCGAGCCCGCTCGCGCGGAAGGGGCCTCCCCTGTGGCCCCCAGGGTGTCCCACCTACAGGTTGGAATCCCAACGGCTATCGGCAGCAGCGAGCCCGCTCGAATGGAATGACTTTCAGGGGCATTCCATGCGAGCCCGCTCGCGCGGAAGGGGCCTCCCTTGTGGCCCCTGGGGGGCCCCACCTAAAAGTTGGAATTCCAGCGGCTACCGGCAACAGCGAACCCGCTCGCACGGAATGGCCCTCAGGGGCATTCCATGCGAGCCCGCTCGCGCAGAAGGGGCCTCCCCTGTGGCCCCTAGGGGGCGGCTATGGGCAGCAACGAGCCCGCTCGCACGGAATGACCCTCGGGGGCATTCCATGCGATCACGCTCGCGCGGAAGGAACCTCCGCTGTGGCCCCTAGGGGGTCTCACCGAAGAGTTGGAATTCCAACGGGTACCGGCAGCGGCGAGCCCGCTCGCACGGAATGACCCTCAAGGGGCATTGCATGCGAGCCCGCTCGCGCGGAAGGGGTCTCCCCTGTGGCCCTTAGGGGGTCCCACCTAAAAGTTGGAATTCCAGCGGCTATGGGCAGCAACGAGCCCGCTCGCACGGAATGACCCTCAAGGGCATTCCATGCGAGCCCGCTCGCGCGGGAGGGAACTCCCCTGTGGCCCCTAGGGGGTCCCACCTAAGAGTTGGAATTCCAACGGCTATCGGCATCAGCGAGCCCGCTCGCACGGAATGGCCCTCAGGGGCATTGCATGCGAGCCCGCTCGCGCGGAGGAGGAGGAGGAGGATGAGGAGAGGGTTTAGGACAAGGAGGAGGAGGATGAGAAAGAGGAGGGGGGAGGAAGCGGGGATTTCAACCACGGTGTCGCCAGGAGGACGCGGTTGAAATGGACGCTGCTCAAGGCGGAGGAGGACGAGTAGGAGTAGGAGGAGGAGTAGGAGGACGAGGAGGAGGAGGAGGAGGAGGAGGAGGACTAGGAGAAGGAGGAAGAGGACGAGGAGGAGGAGGAGGAGGAAGAGGAGGAGGAGTTAGGAGAGGAGGAGGAGTGAGGGGCGACCAGGGCGAGGTGGATGACGGGAGGAGGTCCGCGGAGGAGGAGGAGGAGCGGAGGAGGAGGAGGAAGAATAAGGAGAGGAGTAGGAGGGGGAAGAGGGAGGCGAGCGGGGAGGATGTTTCACCGCGGCGGCGTCGGTGAGGAGGGTGGTTGCAATGAAGGCACGTGGAGGAGGAGAAGGAGGAGGAGGAGGAAGAGGAGGATGAGGGGGGAGGAGGAGGAGGAGGAGTGAAAAGGAGGCGGAGGAGGATGAGGAGAAGGAGGAGGAGGAGGAGGAGAAAGAGGGGGAGGAAGCGGGGATTTCAACCACGGTGCCGTCAGGAGGACGCGGTTGAAATGGACGCTGCTCAAGGAGGAGGAGGAGGAAGAGGAGGAGGAGGCGGAGGAGGAGGAGGAGGAGGAAACGTGAGAGTGACGAGGAGGAGGAGGAGGAACAGCAGGAGGATGACGAGGATAATGCCCTTAAGGGGTATTCCGTACGAGTCCGCACGCGCCGAATGGTCCTCATGGGGGTAGCTGGGGGAAGAGGAGGAGGACGCGGGCATTTCAACCACGGTGCCGTCAGGAGGACGCGGTTGGAATGGACGCTGCTCAAGGCGGAGGAGGAAGAGAAGAAGGAGGAGGAGGAGGAGGAGGATGAGACGTGAGGATGATGATGAGGAGGAGGAGGAGGAGGACGACGAGGAACACGACGAGGAGGAGGAGAAGGATGAGGACGAGGAGGAGGAGGAGGAGGGGGGAACAGGAGGAGGTGGATGATGATGATGATGATGATGATGATGATGATGATGATGATGATGATGATGATGATGATGATGATGATGATGAGATGATGTTGATGATGATGATGATGATGAGGAGGAGGAGGAGGAGGAGGAGGAGGAGGAGGAGGAGGTGGTGGTGGAGGGAGGTGAGGAAGGAGGAGGAGGATTGGAGAGGAACACTGGAGGAGGGGTTGGAGGGAAAGGAGGAAAGGGGGGGGGATTTCAACCGTTGGCTTTCAGAGGAGATGTTGAGGATGGGACGCGTGTAGTGGAGGACCGCGCGGTGGGGCGGGCAGTGTGAGGAGACGGAAGAGGCGCCGGAGGAGGATGGCGAAGAGGGGTGGGAGGAGGAGGAGGGGGAGAAGGAGGAGGAGGATGGGGGAGGAGGAGGGGGGAGGAGTGGGGGGAAGAGGAGGAGGAGGAGGGGGAGGAGGGGGTCAGTAGGAGCAGGGCGAGTGGGGAGGAGAGAGGGGGAGGGAGGAGGAGGAGGAGGAGGAGGAGGTGGAGGAGGAGAAGCAACGCCAGCAGGAGCAACATCATTCTGATATAACATTCCATACAAACGTAGGTGTTCATGTGGGGCCCATCCGTTGGAGTAATTGGTTTTCCTTGGGTCTCTGGATGCTCTTGGGGTCGCCTCCTTCGACAGCCTGGAGCTCCCGCGCGGCTTGGAGGTTGTGCTCTAAGTGCCCCGCTGCAGTTGCCTGTTGCTGGACCGCTGGAACGGGTGATGAAGATGATGATGGAGGAGGGACGAGGGAGGGGGCAGCGGGAGGAGCGAACGCAGAGACCGTCTCTTCACAACGAGGACCCAACACCACAAGATGTTTGGAAACAACTTAAAGAACATTGACCATATGGAGGGGCGGCACGCGGGCGCAGACATTGGGGCCTTAGGCGCAGCCCCCTGTGGGGCCACGAAACATGTGAGGGTATGCCAAGATCTTGGAAGGCTTTTGTGTTGGCTGTTAGGCGTTTTGGCCCGCATCAGTGGCACGCAACCTCGCCAGGAGTGCATGTGCTACATCGCCATGGCGAGGCCCCTGCTCGTACTCCTGGCGCTCCTCACGTCAATAGACCTGGTCGGCGCCACATGGGAGGACGACCTAGACTGGCAACTGCGAGTCGCCAAGACCACGCCGCCATGGGTTCATCTCCTAGGAAACATACTTCGGTTTGCAAGGCCACTCCGCTTCTCGTGCCCATGTATCAGTATATGTTGGTGTGGCCACGCCCTGATGGAGATGGGGGTGCACGCAGAGATCCACGACATCTTCGACCTTCAGCCAAGGCACGAGAAGTTCCTGAAGGAACACTTGATCAACTTAGGCATGGCACCCTCCAAGATCAAGTTGAATCTCGGAAAGAGCGCAGGGGACCTTCTTCAAGTGCCCTTCTCCCGGCTCACCAGCCCAATGGACTTTTTGGTCGCCGGGCCGCCGGGCCCAAGCTTTTCAATCGGAGGCACTCGCGGCGGCGTCGATGATATCCGAGGGTCCGTGTTTGTCCGTTAATTGCAATGGGCGCTGTGGTACATGAAGTTCGCTGGCTTGCTTGGCATGATCTTGGAGAACGTCGTCGGCATCACGCACAAGGCGAACGGCGCTACGAAACCTATCATGGACGTGTCCTTGGCCATCCTTCGCCGTGAGGCACCCGAGTTCCATTGGCAAGTGGATGCCGTGCAGGCGCGGGGCTACCGATTGCCACAAGCCAGGGTCCGGGTCTTCCTTCGAGGGGTTCGGAAGAGCCTCTGCCCTACGATGCCATAGGTATTGCCGCCTTTGGGCGAGTGCTATCTCCAGAAGATCCTGGCCAAGCTGCCCAATGCGGCCAGGGCAAACCTGACAGTTCAACAGCGAAAGAACCTGAGTGTGTACGAGAAGATGATCAAGAAGGACCCTAGGGATGGGTGGCTCCAAGATAGCGACATCGTGGCGTTCAACGTGGACAGGTCTCCAGGGAGAGTATTTGCTGCTAACTACACCGTGAACTTGTTCCCGACCATTACGTGCCACACTGTCTACCTCTTCGTGGCGTCCGTGGAGGACGCGGTGAACGACGTCCCAGACGACGCGCGCAAGCGCTTTCGTCGCCCGAGTCTTGCATAAATATTCCAAGCGCAAGGTTTCCCCGCAGACACGATCGTGAAGCTCCCCGAGGGAATCCAGAAGTTCGCCTGCGGCAACGCACATCCCTCCGCAGCTGATCGCTGCGACCTTGATGCCTGCGCTGCGCACGATCAGGCCCGGCGACTTGACGACTCGGGCTCGCCCTTCCAGCCGGGGCGCTTTTCTGCGCGTGAGAAACCTGCCCACATGCATTCAGAATGCCGCCAAGGCAACGCAGCCTGCACGCAAGCGCCCGCGCGAGTCAGACTGACGAGTTGCCTTTCGCTCGCGCTGTTGCCCTGCAGGCTCGCCTCGGGCACGCCTCCATTTGTTTAATGCTTCGCGTGTCCTCCACGGCCTATCCAGAGACAATGACAGGCGCCCAGGCGAGCTGCCTAGATCAAGGGCCTAGACGAGGGGGGGGGGGGGGGGGGGGGGGGCGAGGGCGCGGGGGATGATGGGAGGAGGAAGAGGAGGGGGAAGCGGATGGAGGGGGGAGCAGGAGACGACGACATGACAAGACAAAGACTACGACGATTCAAGCATAGATGCCTTTGCTGATCGTGGGCTCCGCGAGCCCCTGGGAAGTCCAAGAGGGCCTCGAGCGAGCCCCGAGCCCTCTTCGGGCCATCTCGGGCAATCCTGGACGTCCTGACCGCGCGCGGGGCCCTCCGTCCAGACCCAGGCGACGAGCGCGGGGTAGGGGGCGCGCCCGCCCCCCCCCAAAAAAAAAGAGGGTTGGGGGAGATTCAGGTGCCGATTTGGGCCTCAGCGACGCGAACTCAACGATTGCTCAGCCGAGGTGCTCTCCTGGTCAGTCTCCTGCTGCTGCGTCTGGAATTCTGAGGTGGAGGAGGGCGGATAGAAGAACGAGGATGGGGGCGAGGAGGAGGATGACAACGGCGAACAGGTCACGCAGGAGCGTGGGAGGCGCTGGCGCCGCGTTGTAGCGCGACGGCAGAATGCAGCGTTTCAGCTCGGACTGGCACGGCTGACCAGAGGGCTTTCTCTCCCGATGTCGGGCCTTTTACGGTGCAAGGTTTGCGCGCTCGTGCGCGGGTGCCCGCGCGCAGGACACGGAAGAGGAGGGGTGCAGTCATCGGCCTGACCTAAGGAACGATAAATAAGGGACGAAGCCCCAAGAGGCCCCCAAGAGCCCCCCGGGCCCCCACGACGCCGCCAAGGGGCCCCAAGAGACTCCCAAGCGGCCCCCAGGAGGCCCCCAAGAGGCCCTAAAGAGGGCTCTAGGGCCGGCGGAATGAGCGAAGCAATTAAATGTAGAACGAAACCCTTTTTTTATTCCAAAGAATAACGCATAAGGAACGATCAATAACACATAACGCATAAGGAACTGTAATAACGCATGCAAGCCTAAGGAACGACCGAGCCCCTTTTGACAAGGAAGTGTTCCTTATTCAAGCCGCTCACTGTAGCGCAGGGAAGCAAGCTAGCAGTAGCAGAGCAACCAGGAGGCAGCAAAAGGCCAAGGAGGGCGACGAAGGCTCACCCGCCCCCCCATGGCCCTCCTCATGGTCTCCATCGGCCATTCGCACTCCTTTTCGCCCCCCCCCCCCCCCCCCTCCTGTCCAATGTGCATGCCTCATGTTATGTGTGCTTGTTCACTCAGCGCCCTCCCCTAAGGGCTGCTTCGAGGGTGCGAAGTTATTCGCGCCTCGCGCTTCGTGGTCGGTCCGCCCCCTCGTCGGGGCGGGTCGAAGGCGCAAAGTTATTGCGCCTCGCGCTCCGCGGAGCGCGAAGATGATTCCCCTCGCCCCACCGTTCCATAGCAATTTTGCCACGAGCGGGCTCGCCCCAACAGGTGGACACTTTTATCGGGGAGACGTGAGACTCGGGCACGGGGGACTCGGGTTGGGCCCGACGGGGCCATCATAGAAATGACGAGAGTCTCGTCATTTCTATGAATCGGATTGGGTCTCAGGCCCAATCCAAAATTTGACGAGGGCTCTCGCTGCAGACATCCCAGGAAAACTGGACCGTAAAAAGCCAGAGTGCGCTCGTAAAAAAAGAACATTGGCAACGCCGAGTCTTGCTCGAGTCTTACGTTTTCCCGATTTTAGGGCTCTGAACCACCTTCGCACAGTCGCTTCAGCACTTGGCCAGCGGGCTCGCCCCAACAGATGGCGCAAACCAACTTCGCGCAGTCGCTTCAGCAAACAACTCACTATCTAGACACGGTGTACCTCACTTGGGCTCTCGGACCAGACGCCTTCCAGGTCATGATGGACACCCGCAAGAGCCAGCTGCTGCAGGAGCTCGCCAACTCTGGTGGCCTCACTACTGCAGACGCCAACCAGGCGCTCACCCTGCTCTTGAACAGCTAGTTCCCGGCAGTCGCGTGCCGCGACCTGGGGGCAGCCATTGCAGCGGCCGTTGGCTTCAACCCAGCAGGGGGCAACCGGAGGGCCGGCGGTGCTAGTCCGGGCGCTACGAGCCTTCAGCACTACCTGACGAGAGACGCCTGGAACTCCCTGATGGACCCGAGATCCTCTTACCTGTCGAAGATGGGGTCGTCGCCAATTTCATGGTGGCCCGCGTGGGTCTCACCAACGTCAACGAGGTGAGCATCGCGAACGCAGTGACCATGATTGTCGCCTCGAGCCAGCAGCACACTCTCAACATGCAGGCCCAGGACGGGCTGCGGATGGTGCAGGACTTGAAGGAGCACATCAAACTTGTTCGCAGCAGTGGAAGGACTTATGGCCGTGCAAATAAAATGAGGAGGGCAAGGGGGGGGAGGAGGAAGGGGGGGGAGAGGAGGAGGAGGGGGGGGCTCAAATTCCCTCATCTCCCTCCTGAGGGAGGAGGTGAGGGACGGTCGGGGTCAGAGAGGGGGGAGGGGGAGGAGGAGGAGGAGGGGAGGGGGGAGGAGGAGGAGGAGGAGGAGGAGGAGGAGGAGGAGGGGGGGGAGGAGGGGGAGGGGGAGGGGGGGGGAGGAGGGGGAGGAGGAGGAGGAGGTGGAGGTGGAGGAGGAGGAGGAGGAGGAGGACAACGAGGACTTCTAGACGTTTCGCGCATCCCCACCAGCCCCGTCAGAAATGAGCCCCAGGGGCGGGGGCGATGAGGGAAGCGGGGGAGCATAGATAATAACAAAGGGCGGGGTAAGCCGCCATGTGCCCCAAGAGGGGGGGATGTAGGAGGAGTCGTCTTCGTCGGAGTAGGAGGGGGGAGAGGGGGGGGGGGGGGGGGGCAGGAGTAGGAGGGGGGGGGGGGGGGGGGAGAAGGAGGAGGAAGATCAGGAGGAGGGGGGGGGGGGGGGGGGGGAGGACGTGGAGGACGAGAAGGGGGAGAAGGAGGAGGAGGGGGGGGGGGGGGGGGAGGGAGGAGTAAGAAAGGAGGAGGAGGAGGAGGGGAGGAGGGAGGAGGAGGGGGAGGAGGAGGAGGACGGGGAGGACAACGGCGAGCTCGGGGGCCTCTTGCGCCGTCTTGGCCGCCCCCCCAGGAGGCCAAAATGTGCCCACAACCATAGGAAAATCAATGATTGCGGCTTCCTCGCCGAGGCCATCTTGGACGCTACAACGCGGCCCCGCGCCCGCCGCCCAGGCCCGGGGGAAGGCGAACCCCTGCCCGAAGGGGGAGAAGGAGGGGTGGAAGAGGGAACTCTCTAAACCACCCGCGCCCAGAGGGCTGGCGGGATCTTCAGCCCCCCGCCCCCTCCACGAAAGGGTGAGCCACCGTGGCCTCGTGCAGGGGCTGCCGCCCACCCCGGACGCCCTGCGCCAGAACTTCCCGACCGCGCTTGCCGGCGCCTACCCCCGCTTCGACCCGCAGACGGGCGAGAACGGCCCCATGGCGTGTCCGATCGACGAATCGTTTCTCATCCATTGGCTAACGCCTCCCCCGACGTCCCGAATGTCTACTGACGGGCGCGCCTCCGTCTCCTCCCCATCCCTTCCCCTCCTCCCCCTCCTCTTCCTCCTCCTCCTCCACCTCCACCCCTTGCTCCGCCTCCTCCTCCCTCTCCTCTAGCCCTTCCTTCTCTCCTGCCTCGTCCTCGACGACGACGACGACGACGACGACGACGACGACGACCGCGATGCCGACGACGACAGCGACGACGACGACGACGACGACCGAGGGCCCTATAGTGACCCCGAGACCTTGCAGGGAATCGAGCGTTCCCTATACCTTCCCAGGAAGTAGTAACATTCCTTTGGGATCTGCGCCTATGCGCTAGGGGCGCCCGCTTGGGCGTTTGCGGATCATGCTCAGGTCCAAGCTGCCAGCGAGGAAGACCCATCGCAGCTTGCAGAAAGATGGTCGTGGCATGCTCGCAAACTTAGTTATCTTCGACAGACCGCAGCAACCGCTGCGCCCCCCGACCCAGCTCGCCCTGCCTGCCCTGGAGGTCGCAGTGCACCAGCCAGCTCTCCACCCAGCCCTTGGCGCCGACAGGCCCGCCGCGCCGCAGAGAATACTGGCAGCCCAGCAGGCCGTGGCGTCGGGTCAGCTGGCTCTGCCAGACGCGCCACCTGTGCCAGCTATTGAAGATGCAGCTGCAGGAGCGCCAACGCCTGCTGGCGCCGCCAACCCGCCCCGGAAGGAGGACGATATCGGCTTGCAGTTGGCCTTGGACGAGTCGCAGCGGGATGGCCCTCCGGCTGAGGCGGCGGCCGCCGAGCCCGACGTCCCGGGCGTCGCCGCCGCCGCTGCAGGACAGGCGGCGGCCGCCGAGCCCGACGCGTCGAGCGTCGCCGAGGGCGCCGCGGCTGGACAGGCGAGCTCGGCGGCCGCGGGGCCCGACGCGTCGAGCGTCGCCGAGGGCGCCGCGGCTGGACAGGCGGCGACCACTCCCGCGCAGGGGGCGCCATTGGAGAAAATGGAGGCGGCGATGAAGGAGGCGCTGAAGAAAAAGGCCCCCAAGCAGGCAGACGATCACGAGGAGAGCGACGAGGGCCAGGAAGAGCCTCCAGTGCTTAGGCGGCCCGCTTCAAAAGCGACTGGGCCACCGATGAAGAAGCCTGCAGGCTGCTGGGAGACAGGCGACTCCGACGAGGACCTGCCGCTGTCGACTCTCTGTGGTGCAGGCAAGAAGGCGAGGGGCAGAGGCCTTGAGCGGATGCGTTGGATCTACCCCGACGCCCAAGAAGAGGGCAGCAGAGGTCGTGGACGGAGGCGCGGAGGGCAAGGAGAGCACCGCGCGCAAGGCTACGAAGGTCATGAAGTCTGGCAAGGGTGCCAGGGAGCCGAAGGAGCCAGCTTCGCCCAACGCATCCTCGCCAAAGCAGAAGCCGACATCGGCGAGCCCGGGGAAACTGACGAAAGCCGAGTTCGACAAAATCATGCGCTTCCCAGGCCGCCCGAAGCCGAACCCCCCCGCTATCTGCGCGAAGGACCTTTTCGTTATCTACACGGACGCCACGAAGGGCGCCTGCCGCTACCGCAGGGTTGGGGGCCCGACCCGGACGGACAAGGCCTTCGGTTGGAACGATATTGGTGCTAGGAAGGCTTGGGGGCGCGCGAAGTTCCACGCGCGCAGCCTGCACGTGGATTCGAAGGCAGGAGCGTGAGGGCCCACGCTTGTTCTGAGCGTGCTTCGCGGGCTGGGGCTCGCGAGCAGAATGGGAGTTTCGCTATCGCGTCGCCGCCGAGGTCTCGCCCTTCCCCTCGGCGCCCTCGCCCGCCTCGAGACTGCGGCCGCGCCGATGTGCTGCAATATGCAATCGGGGAGTTTGCAGCGACGGGCGCGCCGAGAGCAGATGCAAATCCTGTTGCCGCCCCCATCCCCCCTCTCTTCCTCCTCATCAGGAGGAGGAGGAGAAGGAGGGGCAGAAGCTCTTGCTACAAGAAGCTCCCCAGGGTTCAGGTTTCCAGGATCCAAGGTCTGAGGATTCAATGCTTCTGGAGTTCGGGGCCCCAGGATTCTTGGAGTTCGGGGCCTCGGGATTTCCACCTGGTAGGAAGGGCTCCTCCTCCTCCTCCTCCTCCTCCCTTTCCTCCTTTACCTCCTGCTCATCCTTCTCCGCCCTGGACGGGGGCGCCGCCCTGCCGCGCGCCTTGCTCGCTGCGTCGCGGGGGCGCCCACGGCCTTCCCCCCGCCCCCCCCCCCCCCCCTTCCGTCGTCAGGCCCAGGCCCGCTCAGATTCAGACCCCTGGTGATGTTCTGGGTAGTCGAAGCCAATCTGGCGCCAATCTGGCAGGCCCAATCCGGCAAACGGGGGCAATCTGGCGAGGGAGCCAGCGCGACTCCAGTCTGGCGAATCACTCAAATCGTCCAGCTTGGCCAGGCCAGATTGGCCCGCGGGGCCCAATCCAATCTGACAGTCTGGCCTTCGACTACCCAGAGGTTGCCGGCCTGTCAGCTTGGCTGATGCGTCCACGGCCCGGCGCTCCCTCCCTTGCCCAGGCCCGCTCAGACTCTGACCCCTGGTGAGGTTGCCGGCCTGTCAGCATGGCTGATGCTTCCACGGCCCGGCACTCCCTCCCCTGTTCCTCATTCCCCTCCTCCTTCCCCCCTCCTCCCCCCACTCCTCCCCCTCCCCGCCTTCCTCAGCCGTCGGTGTGCG
Organism: Prorocentrum cordatum; assembly: GCA_963575745.1. Lineage (NCBI taxonomy): Eukaryota > Dinophyceae > Prorocentrales > Prorocentraceae > Prorocentrum > Prorocentrum cordatum. The sequence goes on from CAUYUJ010022258.1 coordinate 33,540, forward strand.
AGCGCTCGGTCGCCCCTGGGGAAAGGCCCCGCGGCGCAATGTACACATCGGATTCCGACGAGGAGATGTTGCCCTTGAGTGAGGTCGACGACTCGACGTCGGACGACGAGATGGCGCTGGAAATTCAGAGGGAGAGACCGATTGCCACTGCGGTGGCCATGCTGTGGCGTCGCGAGATTCGTCGCGGCGCGCGCCGCGATCGGTTGAGCCTGCAGGAGGCCCGAGAGGGCCGATCACAGCATCCCTCACCCTCGCACCCCCTTTTCTTCCCCCCTCCCCCCCTCGCCTTCCTTTCCCTCCCTCCATCGCCCTCGCAGCCCCCGCCCCGCCCTCCTTCCCCACGCAGCGACTGGGGGGGCTTTTGGCATCCGGATGCTGGCGAACGCCAGCAAAGAGATGGCGCATGAGAATTTCGTCTGCATCATAATTACCGAATGCCGCGGCTCTGGAAAGGCCGTGACAGGGTGCCCTGGAAAACCGCCCCCGGAACTGCAGACGTTATCATAACGCATGCCCCATCCAAGTGCCCCCCGCCCGCCCCCCCCCCCCCCCCCCCCCCCCTCCACTTGCGTCCGCCGAGCGGGGGAACTCTCGAGATCGCAATTTCGAGCGGGGGGATGGGGGGTCGATGATCGAGGGCGGGGGAAGTGTTAGACGTAACTTTTGCTGTTGCGGGGGTGGTTTTCGATCGGGATACCGAGCGAACAGATTGAGGGGCCCTGAGACCGTGGTCCCGCGCGGCGTCCTCTCGGTTAGTTGGCTTGCTAGTCTAGGCTAGTATGTATTTCCACAGGAGGAGGTCGAGGTCTCCCTCCAGTCGCTTCGCCCCGCCGTGCCTGTGCCTAGGCCGCCGCTCACGGATCAAGAGCCCGAAGAGATGCTCTGTAATTGACTGTGCCCAGGCCGCCGCTCGCGGATCACGAGCTCGAAGAGATGCTTGATTCTCTGACTGAAACACGGAGAGAAGCCAAGAGGAGGGGAGGGGGGAGGAGGAGAACAGGTGAGGGGGAGAAGGAGGACAAGGAGGATAATGCGTATGAATAGGAAGCGGATGAGGGCGATGACGAGAAATTCTCGACGCTTCGCGCATCCCCACCAGCGAGATTGACCCGCCCCCTGGAACCGTCCTTGGAGCCGCAGATCAAACAAAGCACCCCCGCCAGCCCGTCCAGAGACGACGCCCAAGCGAGTAGATGTGATCATGGAAGCGGGGCAGCGCACAGAGGAACAAGGGGCTGGGGAGGCCGTCGCACCCCAAGGTGGGGGGGGGAGATGGAGGAGGAGTCGGAGGCGGAAGAAGAGGGGGAGGATGAGGGTGGGGAGGGGGGAATGAGGAGGAGGAATAGGCGGATGATGATGTTGATGTTGATATTGATGGTGCTGATGATGACGATGATGGTGGTGGTCTTGGCGATGGTGATGGCGATGGCGATGATGATGATGATGATGATGGTGATGATGAGGGGGGGGGGGGGGGGATGAGGATAAGGGCGTTCAGAAGAGTCAAAGGCCTCTTGAATGCCTCGCGGGGTCTCTTGGGATGTCTCTTGGGATACTCTTGGAGGTCTCTTGGGCCGTCTTGGGGGCCTCTTGGCGGTCCCGGGAGCTTCTTGGACCGTCCTGGGTGCCTCGGGGGAGCCTCTTGGGGCCTCTTGGGGGCCTCTTGGGGGTATCTTGGGGGGCTCTTGGAGGCCTCTTGGGGCCTCCTGGTCGCCTCTTGGGGCCTCCTGGGCGCCTCTTGAGGCCCTCTCGGGGCGCTCTTGGGAGCCTTGGGATCGCTCTTGGGGCCATCTTGGAGGCGATGGTTGAAAGGAAGGGGGTCCCTCAATTAGCACCCCCCCATCGGGAGCCTCCAACATCGGCCAAATCATGAGTAAAACCGATTATTTTGGCTTCCTCGCCGAGGCCGTTTTGGACGCTCGAACTACCGGCGCCCCCCCCCCCCCCCCCCCCCGCCCAAGTCCAGGGGAAGGGGGTTAGGGGGGGGGCAACCCCCCCCCGAAACGGATGAAGGCGGTTGGAAGGGAAACTCCCAGAACCACCTACGCCCAGACTGGCTGCTCGATAGACGGGTGCATGGGTGCATGGTGGCGGGGCGCCCTCCTCCTCCGCCCCCCTTTCCCCCTCCCCCCTTCCTCATCATCCTTGTTCTCCTCTTTCCTCCTTCCTCCTCCCCCGTTTCTCCTTTCCTCCTCCTTCCTCCTCCTCCTCCTTCCTCATCCTTCCCCCTTTCCTCCTCCTTCCCCCTTTCCCCCCCCTCCTTATCCTCCTCCCCCCCCCCGCCTCCCCCCCTTGAAGTCACGCTCCTCACCGTGCCCCCTGGCGCGTTGAGGCGCGGCGCAAAAACCTGCGAGCTCTAATATCCGCCGGCGCCGCCTGCAGGCGCCAACATGCCGGCGCCGCCTGCCGGGGCAGAGGGCGGCCCCGCTTCTCACCCCCCCTCCCCCTCTTAACTACTTATTATCCGCCTCGTCCTCCCTTGTCTGGGATTTTTTGTTTGGTGCTGATTCCGCTTCTTCCTCGCCCTGATCCTTCTGCGGGCGCGCAGCTGACGCTCGGTTGAGACAAGGGTCGCCCTCCTCCGACCACGGTCCTCCTCGTTCCTGTCATCTTCCCCCCTCGTCCTCCCCGCCATTCCTTCCCCCGCCCTCCTTCCTCCGGCGGGCGCCGCCCAGGGTTCCAGGGCGTTGTCGCATGGCGTCGCCGCGCCAGTTTCGGCGTAGCTCGGCGCGTGCTTCGTTGCCCCAGGGGAATTCCATCGAGGGCCCCATTATAGGGCATGTTCGCATGGCTTCGCCGCGCCTGATTCGGCACTCCCGTTGCGCGTTTCGCTGCCCCTTTGAGAGCTTCGCCGAGGGCCCCGCAGAGTGGTCGCACGGCGTCGCCGCGCTTATCTCGCCCCGCAGGGAACTCCACCGACGACGCCGCCAACGTGACACTTAACCTTGAATTAACTTATAACTCGGCGCCTGGTTCGGCACTCCCGTTACACGTTTCGCTGCCCCTCGGGAGGTTCACCGAGGGCCCCGCAGAGTGGTCGCACGGCGTCGCCGAGCTGCTTTCGCCGCGCGCAGGGAACTCCACCGACGACACCGCCAACATAACACTTAACTTACACTGAACTTAAACTTAACTTACACTTAACTTGACCTTGCACTGAACTTAACGTACACTCGCTCTAACTTAACCAACCAGGGAACTCCACCGACTTAAATTTAACTTAACTTACACTTAACTTAACATTAATCTTTAAATTAACTTACACTTAACTCTCGACTTAGCTAAGTAGTTGTAACTACGTATGCTAACTGGTTATAAGTATTTAGCATGTAACCCTTTATAAGTCAGTTAGTAAGTGCCTAAGTCCAAAAGCGCGCGAAGCAGAGCGCGTCGACGCGGCCGCCGCCATCCACCGCGGCAGCAACGCCGGGGAGATTCCGAAGAAGCTGGCGACCGAGAGTGCCGATAGTCGCACGGTCTTTATGGCGGACATCGGCATGCCTCTCCAGGGCGGCGCCGGGCGACAGAGGCCCCGCCGCGGACTTGGCGCAGATCGCGGCGCACCTCGCACTCGGCGCGCTGCCCAAAATCCAGTCCGCGACCTACGTTGCCATGACGGGCGGCGTCGGCTTCCGGGAGATAACGGGAAGCAGCGCTGCCGAGGGGCAGAGGGAGTTGGCGGCCCTGATCGCCGCCGTACGCCGGGCCGCGATCGCGATCATCGGGGTGTTCAGCCATGGCAACTTGATTTGGTCCACGGGCGGTGTCCGCGCCAATCCCGAGCTCTTGAGGTCCTGGCCTCCTGCGCTGCCGGGCGGAGAGACGCGCTATCCGCTCGCTAGGCCTGGCGCGTCGCCGGGGCCGCGGGGGCCTGGTTGGCCCGGCGCCGACCCCCCGTGCCCTGAGATTGCCAGTCGCCTACCTGGGGATGTTTCACAGAGAACATTCGCGACGATCTGTCGCTCACCTGGAGATGATGCCCACCCCCCTCCCCCCCTCCTGTTTCCCAGCGTAAATTCGCGACGATCAGTCGCCTGCTCGGGGGGGGTCACACTGGGCGCTAGCGGCGGCCAGTCGCCTGCCTTGGGGTGCTTCGCGGAAAACACGTGCGACGATCGACGCCTGCCCTGCCAGAGATGATGCCCCCCCCCCCCCGCATCCCAGAGTGAATTGGCGACGATCAGTCGCCTGCCCAGGGGGGATTCACAAAGGACACTCGCGACGATCATTCGCTTACCTGCGGGGGATTCGCGCAGGGCACTTGCGCGAATCAGACGCCCATCTGGAGACGACGACCCCTCCTGCGGAGGAGGCGGGGGAGGGCGGCGCAGTGCAGCCGTTGTCTTGGGGCGCGCATGGCCGCCGCGCGCCGTCGGCCGTGGCCGGTTGCCCGGGCGCGAGCGCAGCCTTCCCTCCCGCCGACGAAGCCGACGCAAGCGACGACGACGACGCCGACGACGACGTCAGCGCTGACGCCGGCGCCGACGCCGACGCCGGCGACGACGACGACGCCGACGACGCCGACGCCGACGCCGACGACCTGGGGGCAGAGCAGGCGTTGCAGCCGAAGCCAGGGGCGCCAGACGAGAAGGAGCAGGCGACCACCCACCCATGCAATTCCTCGACTGACCCTCCATCCCCGCGCGGCCAGAACCTTGACTGAGACCTGGGGGGCGCGCTGGACCCCTGTGGCAGAGCCCGGCCACCCGTGCTGACCGACGCCGGCCCCGACCGACGCCGCCCCCGACGCCGACGCCGTCGCCGCCGCCGCCGACGCCGACGCCGACGCCAAGCCCTTAAGACTGCATGAGACTAAAACTAGCCGATCGGCTAGGTTAAGCTAATTCGTCTAATCTTGCCGATCGGCTAGATTAAACTAATTAGTTTAATTCTTGGGATGGCCGTTAGGTTAAATCTTAGGTTAAATGTTAGGGTCGTGCTTAGTCTATTTTTGAGGGTTAGGTTAAATCTTAGGTCACGCGTTAGGTTATATATTAGGTTAGTTTTGAGGTGGTACGTTAGGTTAGCTGTTACGTTGTATGTTATGTTGCGTATATTGCATCATCTGCACGCCGTGTTTTTACGCCAAAACTGCGTCCATTGATTTGAACAGCATGTCCAGGGCAACGCAATACTTGCCAATCGCTTTGTTCCCTATCTGCCAAGACTGACACCGCTTGGCGCACGAAAATGCGACTTTGCGCATCCTTGCCATTAGGTCTTCGCCTCGGAAACACCACATCTTTTTGGGGTTTGACCTTTCCAAGCAGCAGTGCAACAAAAAATGTGCCTTTATTGTTATGTGAAACAACTCATTATCCTGCGCGTCTTCATTATAGACAAAGAAAGTCTGCATCTCGCTCCACAGGCACAAGAACGTATGGCAGGTATCTAGCAAGTCCAAGCGCATATCCCTTGGCGTCATGTAGGAGTCCTGTGGAATCGCATCCAACTTTTCATCCAGCATGACACTCAATTTAATCAGCAACCGAACCTTCTGGTGCACCTCAAGCTCGGGATTCATTTTCTTCTGCCAAATTTCAAGGAGGACTGGCCCGAGGCATTTTATCTCAGCAGCTTTTCCTCTGAGGTTTGCCTTCGCACGGTTGCTGAACATAGATACCTTGATATGTGAAAATCGAGTTTTGACTTTGTCGCGCTTGTAAATGTCGAAAATGTCTTTCTGTATTTTCGCCATGTTCGCGGCGGGTTCACCTGGGAGCACATAGCGGGTCAAGCAAAACAACACTGATCCATACAACTTCTTGTCCAAACCCAAATATTTGATGTGCATCCAGTCTGGTTTCACAGTGAGAATTGAAACGCCTGGGATGTTAAACAAGGGGTGGCCGTTCTGATGCCCTATCTCCCTCCAGCTAGCTATGGTGTGCGTGCGCCTCAAACACTCAGCGTTTTTCCTGAAATCCCACCATGGCATGGTCGTGGAATTGCAGGGGCACCATCCGCAAGGGCCATCGAGAAGATTATAACTCGGCATACCTAAATGCTTAAACATGTAATCGAGATCTCCGATCAGACCCCACACGCACGCGTAGTGCCCCCCAGCGAGCAATCCCGTGGGCGAGCCCTCAGGCATTGGATTGCCGAGCTCGTCTATCTCGGGCCACGTGCCCAGCCACAAATGCTCCAATGACCACCTGAGCTTTCTAAATATATACATTAAAGTTCTGCCTGCCGCACCTGAAGTTTGAACTGCTTCGAGCAACATGAAAATCACGAGTTGAGACATGTCAGTCGGCCCTGACGCAACGAGCGAGCTCCAGCTCCAAATGTCCATGAGTTTTCCCCAAGCTGCCCCGAGACCAGTAATCGGCGTGCCATCGCCGTGAACATTAATCGGTATTGCCAATGATTCGTGGTTCAGGCGGCCGCGAATGGGGTGTGACAGATACTGCGGCGTCGATTTCACGTCTAACCAGAATTCCCTCAGCGCATTAGCGGACGGGCACATAACAGATTGCCACGCATTTTGATGGCAATGGAACATCCGAGAAAAAACTACATGAGGGCACAACATGTCCAAGTTCTGGAAGTGGGTCCCACAGGCGCTCTGCTTTAGAATTGCCCTGAACGGCAGCGGGTAGAAGCATGAATGAGGGGAACACCTTTTAACGAGCTGGAGGTTCATGTGCTGGGGATGCCGCCCTGAGGTACCGAGGGACGATAGAAACTGAACAGCATCCATTTCTAATGACCCTGATGCCTGGGCGGCGAGGTCGTCCAGCATGAAACCAGAGATGCGCTGGACTTGTTGTGGCGTCATGCGCCCCCAGCTCCATTCTTGCAACAAGTATGTCGCCAATTTACTCTTAACCTTCGTGGCAGCCTCGGCGGCGGCAGCCGCTGCGGCCCGTTGTCTGATGCCGCCACGTCGCTGGAACCGTTCCATGGCGCGAACAACTGGGAGCCGCGAAGCGTGAGCTATGCTTTGAGCCAAACTACTTGCACAGTGTATGCGCCAGAAATGTCGAACGGATTTGGGTTGAATGTAAGCCCACAGTCAACTCTTCGAAAATCCAGTTTGGGTTGAGTTTAAACTCAAAGTACACTCTGAGAGCTCTGCGAATAATGACTTTGGGTTGAATTTAAACCCAAAGTCAACCCTGTGAAACATACAGTTTGGGTTGGATTTAAACTCAACGTCGGCTCGGTGAAAGAAGAGGGGTTGTGCGTATAGCTGCGTTGACCAATCGTGAATGGGGAAATAACATGGCTTGGCCACCACCGAAGCAACATGCTTTAGGTTAAGATGACTACCTGACTGCATGAGCAGAACCAGAAGATTAACCGCTGTAGCCCAATGAGAGATCACAGGATGCTCTTTGGGATGAGGCAAACATGGTGAAATGTAATTTAGGCTGCACCATATGAACGACATATGGATTCATGACATAACGCAACATAATATTTAAGACTCTACTCGAGAGTTATCACGGAGGACGTGGACGTCTTGATAAATGCAAGCTGCATTCTTAAATACACTCAATACACGCCCAATGCGCCTCTCAAGACTACGCTCTAAGACACATAGGATAGGAGAGCCCAAGACGCCTATCAATACATACTGTAAATACACACTCTGGAATCTGATAGGGACATTATGCGACATCACATGAACGATCTATGGATGCATGATATGACGCTGCGTACTATGAGGATCCTAATCGATAGTTACCCTAGGGGGCGAGGCCGTCCTAATCTATGCAAACTGAACATCTAATATAGCAATTACACCCCCGAGGCGCCCTTCAAACCTAATCTCTAAACTCTAAGCTCTAAAATCTAAACTCTTTGCTCTAAACTCTAAGCTCTAAACTCTAATATCTAAAACCTCTCAAGACACCTCTCAAGACACGCTTTGAATTAACATTCTGGAGGAGGAGAGGGGAGGATGATGAGGGTGGTGTCTGCATTTAACGGCACAACGCAGCGCAAGAAGGCGGAAGAGTTGGTAGCCAGCGCCACGGTGCTCGTCTGTGGAGCAACCTCGCGATCGACTCGCGACGAGGGTGAAGGAGTCGCGACCGACTCGCGACGAGGGTGAAGGCGGGCCAGCGGCTTGCCTGCTCAGCCCTTGAGGAAGGCCTTGGCAGCCTTGGTGCTCTCCTGCGCCGCCTCCATGTGCAAGGCGGTCTGACCGAGAGCAGCATGGATCTTCGTGCAGGAGTACGCGGTGCCGTCGTTGCACTTCTTGAACCTGTACATCTTGTGGAGATGGCGGTTGTCCTCCTCCATCTCCTCGATCTGCACCTCCATCTTATCCCTCACCATGGCCTGCATGCTAGAAAGCTTCTTCTGTGCCAGCTTGTCGTACGTCTTCTTCGTCTCCTTGAGGCACTTCTCCACGATGACTATCGCCTCTCCGATCTTCTGGTGCGCCTTGCACGGCACCTCGCCCGAGTCTGCCTTCCTTTGCTCGGCGGTCGTCAACGTGAAGCCAAACTGCATGCGGTCGACAGCCTCGGAGATCATCCTGTGCTGCTCGGGCGTGATATTCTTGCCGCAAGTCAACCTATTCGTCTTCGTGACGGCGTGGCTGGACCCGACCACGACCTCGCGAGTGGCGCAGAACCGATGGCCGTCGACCGTCCATTCCTCGACCGCGCCTGACTTGATGGCCGCCTCGAGGCCCCTCTCGCCGTCCTTGAAGCGTTCCTTCATGATGTCGAAGTGGACGCCGCGTCGCTGGTCGTTCCCGTACTTCGTCTTCTTCTGCTCGATCTCTGCCGTGAACCACGGCGAATCCCAATTCGGGACGAGCCTCCCGCCCTCCTTCTTGAACATGTTGTTCACGATATCTGTTTCCCGCTGCCTCTTTCCACTTGGGTGGTTGTGGGCATCGTCGAGTAGCTTCTTCACGTCCTCGGGAAGCTGATCTCGAATCTGCATCAGCCTTCGCGCCTTCACCTGGTCCCGACCCGTTGGAGCAGCGGCAGCAGGCTTCTTGTTCACGCCAACGGTCATGCGCGGCTTCCCGACGCGCATAGCTGCGGCGGCGGGCTTGCGCGCCACTGAAGCGGCTGGCTTGCCCACGCGGCTTGTTGAGGCTGCTGGTTTGCTCCTCATCAGCTGCGCGGGTACGAGTTGCTCCTCGTCGTCCGAATCGGCTTTGTCGTCACCTCCTTCTGCCTCCGCCGCATCTTCTTCCATCTCGACGTCGGTCTTCTCTGCGGCTGTCTCCTCGAGGTCCTCGAGCTTGACTGCTTTCAACGCCTGGATCTGCGCAGAGGCAGCCTTGGAAGACATCTCCGCGGGAAGCAGCAAGCTGAAGAGGAGACACTTCCTGATTCTATCCGCGCGATCGCCTCGAGCCCAAATGGCTACAAGTGTTGCCAGCTTTGGCAACTTGAACAGTGGGGCGTGCAATGGCCAATGGGAACCACGAGGGGGCTGCGAAGGCCTGCTGCGGGTCTTGAAGGTCGCAGTGTCCTTTAACGGGGCGCAGCGGCCGCAAGGGCCGACGGGGCCACAGGGGGCCTTAACGGGCCGTGGAAGGCCGTCCGAGGGCTCGTCTCGAGCCGAAGTGATGACCATCATGGAGGCTGAATGAGGCCACACGGGGTCATATTCAAGCGTCAACTCATACAGTTTTTAATTGTAAATCATACAAAACACGTAGAGACGCCGAAACCTAAAAGTTGAGTTTGGGTTGAGTTTAAACTCAAACTCAACTTTTCAACCTGAAACTCAACCCAAACTCAACTTTTCGAGGCTTAAAAGTTGAGTTTGGATCCAAACTCAACCCAAACTCAACTTTTCATGGATTCTCGGTCCCAGGGCATCACACGTTTTTCAATCAATTCACATGAAATTCCATCCATTATGGTCAGCATATTTGGTTATATGATAAGGAATCTAGGATGATGTCTGCAAATGAAGTACTGAATTATAATCCTATAATGATGATTGCCCTGTGAGTGTTGAGAGTGTATCTAGTCTCTTCAGAGTGTCTAAAGTGCCTTAAGTGCGGCTGACGCGTCTTGAGATTATCTTGGATGGTTTGGGATTGTATTAGGCGTCTTGAGAGCGAGTGAGTCTATTGCGAATGTGTTCGATGCCTTGATGGCCTGAGTGTTGTAGGTGTGTTCGCGTTTGTCGTAACCAACTGTTTGGCATGACGATGTTGGGCGATGTTTACGTTGAAGGACTAACTCTACGCACATCATCATAGTTCCGCACATAATTGTGAGCCACTGTATATGACGTGTCTTCTTTTTTCTCTAGGAGCCACGCTAGAGTTCAGGATCACCACCAGCATTTGCGGCGTTCTCAACCTGAATCATTCTGATCAGGGCTTCGCCTGCCGCCAGGATCGCATCGCCCCGATCAAGCATGGTCGCGTTGTACACATCCCGTGGCGCAACGATAGGCGCCTGTTGATGCCCTTGCTCCTGCCCTTGCTGGTGCCCAAGCTCTGGCTCTTGCTGGTGCCCAAGCTCTGGCCCCTTCGGTTGCGCAAGCTCTGGCCCTTGCTGATGCTCAAGCTCTTGCCCTCGCGACTGCCCAAGCTCTTGCCCAAGCTCTTGCCCTTGCTGATGCCCAAGCTCTTGTCCTTGCGGCTCCGTAAGCTCTTGCCCTTTCTGATGCCCAAGCTCTTGCCCTTGCTGTTGCTCAAGCTCTTGCCCTTGCTGATGCCCAAGCTCTTGCCCTTGCTGTTGCTCAAGCTGCTGCTCAGGCTTCGAAGCGGCTGGTCCCCGGACAGCTGGTTTCTGGCGCAGCACCATCGATTTCGGCCATGAGCCTGGCGAACTAGGACGACGAACAGGTCCAGGCGCAAGAGGACGAGGAACAGGTCCAGGGTCAACCCTGAGACGCTGAGGAGGAGGATGCTGAGGAGGTTTGGGGCCTGGCCGCTTCTGAAGCTTGGCGAGGCTGATCGGGATGGGATTGTCGCCGCCGATCTCTGGCCACACGCCCCCGCTCAGCTCGCACGCGGCTTGCGCCAGCACTGGCCGCGAGAAGGTCACGAAAGCCACGCACGTCGTGGCGTCCTTGAGAGCACCGCGACGGACGATGTGAACCTCGCGGACGGGGGGCCCAAGGTGCGTGCCAATCTCGGCCTCGAGCCTGGCCCGTATCATGGCTTGCGTAGCCATCGGGTGGACTTGGCCCATGAAAACTTTGTGGATGTCCACCTCATCTGGCCTGGGTGCCAACATAGCTGGAAAAAACAAAACTGTTGAGCCATGAACTGACTACGGAGATACACGTGAACTTCCCTGGTCGAGCATGGTCTCAAGAGGGCGCGGCGGGGGAGGAGTGCAATGATGATTGTTCTGTGATTGTGCATAGCTGTAGTGCAGTGATGCTTGTCATGTGATTGTGATGTCGCACGCTACGTTTAATTCCATGGAGAGATGTCGTGCAACAATCGCGCGCAACATATCTACACATACAACGCAATGCATAAGAATGCGCAACAGCGTGCGAGACGCACGTGGGCTGGCCACAATAGAGTTGTCACACACCCATTACAGACAGAAGGCATTCTCAATAGACTCTCCATGCACTCAAGACACTCAGAGTACTAGATTCATACGTATCCTACTTTCGATACCATTCCAGACACTCTCAGGAGGCCCACTCACTCAGTACACTCTCGGGGCGAGGAGGCGGGAGGCCGAGGAGAGGATTATGGTTTGGACCGCAAATCGCATTGTGAACCTGCAACTTTCTTACCATCCCAACCAAACTGTATTAGCTGTTTAAAAACAGCTGTGAATGCTAGAGAGAAAAACGCTTGCCCCGATCAAGCTACTCTAGCCCAAAAGAAACCCGACGCGCAACCACATTACTGGCGAAGCGCAAGTGCAGCAGCATTGGCCTTGCAGTCTCTGCAATAGCCGAACCACCGATCCTTCGGGCAGCCGAGACCCTCAGCCTTGAAGCGCTCCTGCTCCTCGAGGCTCTCTGGCTTGTTATTGGGGCGCGATTTGGCAGTCTTCATGGGCGTGACCTGAGCCGTCTTCATGGGCGTGACCTTCTGAGCCGTCTTCATGGGCGTGACCTTCTTGGCCGTCTTCATGGGCGTGACTTTTTTGGCCGTCTTCATGGGCGTGTGTTTGACCTTCATGGCCGTCTTCATGGGCGTGACCTTCGTGGCCGTCTTCATGGGCGTGACTGAGGCCGTCTTCATGGGCGTGACCTTCGTGGCCGTCTTGCTGGCCTTCATGACCTTCCTCTGCCTTGGCGGCCTGACGGGCTCGAGCCGCTCGACGTGCCTCAGTACATCCCAGTCGAAGTCCGAGAGGCCCATCGGCTGCATCACAGGGGGCGCAAAGGAATAGAGAAACTGGCCCTCAACCGAAGCTCCCCCCGTGCCGTCGTCCTCCGAGCCTGACGCAATATCTAGGACACCTGCGACCCTCTTGAAGGCGCTCGGGAGGTCCACCTCGTCCGCCTTGGGATCTGGGCTCCTGCCACGCTTGGCCACCGCAGTGGCTGTAGGCGCCCTCCTCGGCGTCCTCGGGGCGCCACTGTTACCAAACCCGAGACCGTCTGACGATTGAGCCCGAAGAACTGCGCGGGGAACCTGCTCTGACGACCGAGGCCCTGGCGGTGCCGAATGGGAACGGGGAGGGACATCTACCGCCTCGCCCTGGTCGGCGCGTACCATCTCCAACAACGCATTGATTCCATCCGCCTCCGCCACGCCTGCCTTCTGGAAGCAACGGCGACGGATCTCGGCGACGTGCTTCACATCCCTGAGGTTCGACATCAAGATACGAATCATCGTAGACACTGAAGATGCCCAAAGCTCTTGCGCCTTGCCCGAGAAATTCGCCTTTTTATCATCATCAACAGCTTTCAAGGCTTTCTCGAGTTTGAGGCTGGGGGCGCAGGCGTTCGTGCAGATCGCGAGAAGGCGCACGAGCAACGGTTTCACGTGAAGCAGAAGATCAGGGCGGGGAGCCGTCTTCCACGTGAGGCTGGCCTGGGCGATCGGAGCGAGAAACCCAAAGATGTCTCTGTTGTCGTTGCGATCTTCCCTGATGAACGTTTCAATGCATTTCTGGAGGTCGCCAACGGAAATCAAAGGATTCGGGTGGTGCCGAGTCTGCGGGGCGGCGGAGGCCGAATCGCCGTCGGCAATCGGCTCCGCGATCGACCACTTGCCAGCAGCCATCGAGAGACTAAAACCAAGATACGATACCCAAGAAAGCCAGAGCGCGAGGAATCACCACTTCTGAAGCAGAGCCCAAATCGGCTCAAAGGAGGAGGACGGGGAAGAGGATGTTTTTGTATATGCTCGATCCCTGGACTCCAGCGCGTATCCAGAGCATGCGGGTTGAGTTTGGGTTGAAACTAAACGAAAACTCAACTGGACTTAGAATGAGTTTGGGTTGAGTTTGGGTTGAAACTGAACTTTCATGATGGAGAGGAAGGAAGGGGATGAGAGGAGCTTGCTGATAAGACATGCACACAGAAATTGCTGACGATGTGTAGGCTAGGTCATCCCGAGACCTGACTGATTTAAAGCATGTGGGTTGAGTTTGGGTTGAAATTCAACCCAAACTCAACTTCAAGTGTTGTCGATATGGAGCAAGTTCGAAGGACCTGGCAGTGATTTTTGAACCAAATACGAACGGAGCCGGCTCTGAACGACTCCTGCAAAATTCAAAGCACCCTGCGCAGTGCTGCGGAGCCGGGGAACCATGTGAACAAACATTTTTGAGAATCTCGGAGGGGACGTCCAAAGCCGGTTCAACCGTGTTTCGGTGCAGCACATGCAAAATCACCGAGCATTTTCTTGCCCATCCAACTTGCTGGGATTTCAAATTTGGTTCCCTCTCTATATGAATGCAGCCCACCAGTTTTGGATGCAACCTTATCTTATGTCCTATCCTCCTCTCGTTCTATACCCGTCTGTGCCCTCTCGTCCTCTCGCTTTGTTCCCTCATCTCAACCTCATCTCACCTCCTCCTATCCCCTGACCTACTCTCTCGTCCCATCCTACAATCTTTTATTGCCCTCAACTCTCGTTCAATCCTGCGGTGTCCACATATTTGTTCCTCAGCTCTTTCTCCGTTCACGTGCTTCTCGCTCTCATATGCCCTCAAGACTGAACTCAAGAGTAGACTCATAATACTTAGGTTTACAAGACTGCACTCAAGACTGCACTCAAGACTTACCTCATTACCGTACAACTCCAGAGGGGAATACAACACATCACTTAAAGCTAACGCAAACCAACACGATGGCAAACATACCAATCCATACAAACTGTCACCACAAACCAGCGTGAAATTGCGTAGGCCCAAAGGAAATTATACATGTACACAGGTGGAACCCCCACACTTTTCAACAACACAGCCCAACCTAACGTAACACTTTACCTAAGCTAAAAAATAACCTAACCTAATAAACAACCTAACCTAATATTTAACCTAACCGATCGTCTAAATATTAGTTTAATTTTCAGGGTGGCGCTTAGGCTAATTATGAGGGTTAGGCTAAATATGAGGGTAACGGGTAGTCTAATTATAAGTCTATTTCGGTAGTCTAGATTAGACGAATTAGTTTAATTTAACCCTCGTAGTTTAGATTAGACGAATTAGTCTAATCTAGCCGATCGGCTAGTTTTAGTCTCATGCAGTCTTAAGGGAGCGCCGTCGGCTGTCGCCGGTTGTCGCGGCACGAGCGCGGCCTGCCCTCCCGCCGACGAAGCCGACAACGACGACGCCGACGACGACGCCGACGCTGACGCCGACGCCGACGCCGACGCCGACGCCGACGACGACGCCGACGACGCCGACGCCGACGCCGACGACCCGGGGGCAGAGCAGGCGTTGCAGCCGAAGCCAGGGGCGCCAGACGGGCAGGAGCAAGCGACCACCCACCCATGCACTTCCTCGACTGACCCTCCATCCCCGCGCGGCCAGTGCCTCGACTGAGACCTGGGGGGCGCGCTGGGCCCCTGTGGCAGAGCCCCGCCACCCGTGCTGACCGACGCCGACCACGGCGCCGACGCCGACGCCGACGCCGTCGCCGTCGCCGCCGCCGCCGACGACGACGACGACGACGCCGATTCCGACGACGTCGACGCTGTCGGCGACGCCGACGCCGACGCCGACGACGACGACGACGACGACGACGACGACGACGACGACGACGCTGACGACGCCGACGCCGACGCCGTCGACCTGAGAACAGCGCAGCCGTTGGAATGAAGCCGGGGGCGCCAGACGAGCAGGAGCAGGCGGCCACCCGCCCGCGCACTTCCACTGGCCCTCCAGCTCGCGGCAGCGACGCGCGAACGGGCGCGCCCCGCCCTGACGCCGCCCTCCCTTGCAACAGCGCGAGCCCCAGCGCCGAGGAGCGATGGCGCTGCGGCCAGCGCGCGACGCCAGCGCGTCTGCCTGGAAGCGGCTGGATTCCGGGCCTGGCCCCGAGAACAGGCGATCTCCTTGCCCCCTCGCCTCCCACAGGGCGGAACCTGGCGCCCGGCAACGTCGACGGCGCGGCGGGGTCTGACAGGCGGCGGGCGACCGACGACGCTGCGCTGACGCCGACGCCGGCGACGACGACGACGACGCCGACGACGCCGACGCCGACGGCCCGAGGACAGAGCAGGCGTTGGAATGAAGCCGGGGGCGCCAGATGATCGGGGGCAGGCGGCCGCCCGCCCGCGCGCTTCCCGACTGGCCCTCCAGCCCGCGGCAGCGACGCACGGGCGGGCGCGCTACATCGCGACGCCGCCCTCCCCCGCAACAGCGCGAGTCCTGGCGCCGAGGAGCGACGGTGCTGTGGCTGGCGCGCGCCATTGGCGCGTCTGCCTGGAAGCGGCTGGACGCCGGGCCTGGCCCCGAGAACCGGCGATCCCCCAGCCCCCTCGCCGCCCGCGGGGCGGAACCTGGCGCCTGGCAACGTCGACGGCCTGGCGGGGCCTGACCAGCGACAGACGACGGGCGGCGGGCGCGGCGGCAGCAGCAGCAGCAGCAGCAGCAGCGGCAACGCCTGGAACCAGCGAGCCGCCGCGCCCGACGGGGGCGGGCGGCGCGCCGTCCGCCAGCGGCCTGAACCCTTGGACCCCGACGCGGGAAAGCAGGTTTACAAAGTCAAGATCGAAGGCGCGCAGCGGGGCGTTTACGGTGGGCCCGCGGGCCAAACGAAAACAAGCGACCCCAAGTCGCCCCGGAGGCGATGTTCAGGCGCCCGGCACGCGCTCGCCCACGAGCGCGCCTCGCCCGGCTCCAGAGCAGCGCTTGGCCCGCTCTGGCACGACCAGCAAACGCGCGCCTCCTTCCTCTACCACGAAGGGGGCGCGCGGTCCATGGGCGGCGCGCTGCGCCTCGGAGTTGATAGGAAACAGCTGCGCGGGCGGTACCTGCGGCGCGTCGATGGCAAGGGCAAGGAAGGCGATGCCCCGCCGCGGAGACAGGCGCCCTTGGTCCAGGCTGACAGCCGCGCTCCGGGACGGCCACGAAGCCGGGGGGGGGAGCGTTCCTGGGCCTAGCATCACTTCCTGCTTCGTTTCCCGGGGTTCTCCTGTGCCTGCTTCCACTGCCCATGTTTTTGCACTTGACATCCACGGGGGAAGTCCCGGAGCGGCCGCAGCCCGCCCGTCCTCCGTTCCTTCCTCGCGGTGTTTGTCTCCTACTCGTCGGCGTTCCTCTGCGCGTTCTACACGGTTCCTGGATACCGTTTTCTGCCACGGGTGCCACTCACCCTCCGTTCCTCTTCGTCTCGTAGGCGCTTTCTCTACTTTTGCTGGTCCGCTCTTGTTCTACGTCGTGGAGACCCATTGGGTCCTGTGCTACGTGTTCGGCAAGGCACCTGGGGATTAGTTGGCCCATTTCGCCTTTTGTCCTTCCTGGCCACCGCCGTCCTGGGTAAGTGTGGCGCTCATCTATCGTCGCTGCGGGGTCGCTCTTCCGCGCCCACGTGGACGCGTTCCCGGTGCCGCGCGGCGCCGTCCGCGCCATTTTGGCTGCGCTGAACTCCGTCCCGCTCGGCGCATGGCGTTGCTCGCTATTTTGTTTTTCCCAGGCATCCCGTGGTGTTGGGTCCTCGTTTTGAAGAGACAGCGCCCCGCGTCCTCCCTCGTCCTCCTCCTCCCTCCTCCTCCCTCCTCCCCTTCCTCCCTGCGTTTCACATGCCGAGTGCAGCGTTTCGTGGCCCCATAGGGGACCCCACCGAAGGTCCCAGCACTGCCGGCCGCATGCGTCCCGAACACCCAGTACAGCGTTTCGCGGCCCTCCTCCCCTTGCCCCCTGCGTTTCACCCACCCAGTACAGCGGCGCTTCGTGGCCCCAAGCCCCGCCGAAGGCCCCAGTGCTGCCGGCCGCGTGCGCCCCGCACATCCAGTGCAGCGTCTCGTGGCCCTCCCCCCCCTGTTCCTTGCGCTTCACCCGCCCAGCGCAGCGCTTCGTGGCCCCATAAGGGAGCCCCACTGAAGTTTTGCCGGCCGCATGCGCCCCGCACACCCAGTACAGCGTTTCGTGGCCCTCCTCCCTTTTTTTCCGTGCGTTTCACCCACCCAGTACAGCGCTTCGTGGACCCAGAGGGAGCCCCGCCGAAGGTCCCAGTGCTGCCGTCCGCATGCGTTCAGCGTTTCGTGGCCGCATAAGGGGGCCCCGCCGAAGGTCCCAGTGCTGGCGCCCGCGTGCGCCCCGCACATCCAGTACAACGTTTCCTGGCCCCACAGGGAGCTCCACCGAAACCACCTGTGGGACCGCCCGGAGACTTTCCCGGCGCAGCCGGGACGGCCTTGTCCTGGGCATAGCGACCCGCTCCTCTCCCCAGCTCACTGGGGGAGAGGATTGCGCAGGACAGCATATGTCTTAGAGTTGCAGTCGGTATGTGTAGCAGGTGTAATATCATGTCTTGTTTTTTCCCCCTCCCTGTTGCCGCCCTTGGGCCTCGAGTGGGGGGGGCGCGAGTTGCCCGCTTCAGCGTGCCCGGAGTCGAAGCTGCGCATTAGGCTCGGGGCGGAAATTCGGGCAGCTCTTACATGTGACACACTCGTTGCCTGGGATAGTGTATGCGCGTCCCGCAGCTCACCCGCGCCCCCGGCCCAAGGGGGGATGGGGCGCGTCTTATTTTTTTTTCTCCCCTCTTTTATTATCTTGATTAGGGGTGTGTTCGGGGCTTCGCCACTGTGGCCAGCTGTCCTGGCTGCCCAGCGGGGGCGGGCCGTGGCTCGCCTTTCGGGGTAGCTCGGCTCCCCATATTGCCATTAGGCCCGCGCCGCGGCCCGCCCTTCGGGGTGGCTCAGCGCGGCCCGCGATTCCGTGGAGCCGCACCCACCGGCGCGCGGCGCATTACACCCGTAATTTATGGACCCCGCCGCCATGGACGCCGCGCTCCGCGAACTCCGGCGCGGATCGCCCCGAGGGCTCCCGCTTCCATGGGAGACGACAGCCCTCTCGACGGTACTGGGCCCGAGGAGCATTGCATCCTCGCGCGCCGTATGCCCGCCGGCGCTTATTGGCACGGCGCCCCCGCCTCCTCCGCTCGCGGTCGGGGTGCGCCCTCCCATTTCGAGGGGGCCTGGGCCCGGGCGTCGGGGAGACGCGAGCGATGCCTTCGTGAAGGCCGCCGTGAGGGGGGGGTCGAGTTGCGAGGACGTCGTCGAGGACTCGAAGAGGAAGAAGGCCTTGATGCAATGGTCTTACATTTTGGACATGGCGGGCCCGGACGCTGCCTCGCTCGGCAGGCAGCTCCGCGGCGCGTCCACCGACGACGAGCGCAGGATCATTCAGGATGTCTTCGCCCCCAAGGCCACGGACACCCTGGCCAAGAGGGCTGGGTCGTTTTTCTTGTACGTGAAGTGGGCCAAGGGTGCGTCTATCACCCCCTTCCCCATCACCGAGCAGAAGGCGCACGACTACGTGAAGTAACTGAATGACGGCCTCTTCCCAGCAACACGGGCGACCTCATTCAGGCAGGCTCTGGCTTTTTCTAAGGACCTCATCGGGCTCGCCGGCGTCGACGAGGCGCTCGAGAGCAGGAGGTGTTATGGGGCTTCGTTTGCGTCGTTTCAGCGCAAGGCTTTGACTCAGAAGCAGGACCCCTTCAAGGTCGAGATCGTCTCCTTCTTCGAGCGTTTTGTCTTATGCGTCTCCAATGCCGTGCAGGATAGGGTGTTCATCGGCTTCGTGTTGTTCTTGATCCACACTCGATCCCGGTGCGCAGACGGGTCTAGGATTTGCAGGGAGCCTGTCCTTGACGTCGACGAAGCAGGCTCCGGCTACATCGAGACGGGGGCCTCCGAGGTGAAGACCGGGCACTCGATCCGGAAGCTGCGATGCGTGTCGCCGGTCGCCGGATCCGCCGTCCGGATCACTGGCTTGCAGTGGGCAGCAGCATTGCTTCGAGTACGTGCTCAGGAAGGACTGGAAGCAGACCGGGACGGTTGCCTCATGCGGTCGCCTTTTCGGACTGGCGAGTGGTCGGCTCGACGGCTGGCGACGTCGGCCGCCGGCCGGTGGTTGAAGGAGATATTTGCCCGGGCTCCGGGTAACATCGGCATTGGCGGCGATTTGGCACCCACAGTGCCAAGGCTACGGCTTTGTCGTGGGCTGCAAAGGCGGGCCTCCACCACTCCACGCGCAGACTCTTGGGGGCACACGTGTCCCCAGGGGACCGCAGCATGCTAGAATATAGCCGTGACTCGTTGGCCGAACCCTTGCGGCAGTTGGAGTTGGTGTACTCCGCCATCACCAGGAAGCGATCCCTCCCAGACTCCACTAGGTCTGGCAGGTGAAAAGAATCCTTTTGCGAGGGATTCGTTCGTCGAGTCGACGGCGCCGCCAGGGGGCGCCCGGCGCAAGAGGCAGGCGGGGAATCTCGCCGAGGCCGGCAACCCCGACGCTTCCAGGGCGCGCCTCACCTCAACGGGCCCTGCGGGGCCGGATCCGGGCGGCGACGGGGGCCGACTGGGCTCCGTGGAGTCGTCCGCTGCGTCGGGATCGTGTTCGTTTTGCAAGGGGGCCGCGCCGCCGTCTATGTTGCTGGAGTGCGCCTGCTGTCGCTTGCTAGTGCACAGCTCCAGCGCGTGCTCGCTGGCGTGCGCGCTCTGCGGTCGGACTCTGTCAGGACTGCGGCTCGCCGGAGGCCCACGCCTGCGAGGACGAGGCGCAGTCGTGCGTCAATGAGAGCTCCGCGACCGATTCCGACGACCCCGAGGGGAGCGGCGAGCGGGCCTTCTCCGATGCAGCCGAGGAGGAGGAGGCGGAGGAGGCCGAGGAGATCGACGCAGTGAGCGGACATCTGAGTGCGACGAGGGCCCTGTGGCGAGACAGGCTCACTAGGACCCTCCACGTCGAATTAGGCTTGGGTGAGTTCGCCTGTGGAGCTCCGTGCACCACCGGGTGCGTGCGCCTGGTCGGGCCGCCGAGGAAGCGCACCTTGCGTTGCGAGGTGTGCTTCGGCGCTGCCGAGGGCGCACCTCCCCTTGGCTCTAGCTCCGCGGGGTCCTCCGTGTAGGACTCGGCACTGCTGGGGGCTGCGCCTTGTCTTGGGCGCCGCCTGGACACGTGCGCTGGCTCTCTTGATGACTCGTTTGTTATGCGTTCCGCTGAAAAAGAGCTTCGGTTCCGTGCGGCATGATCGGGCTGCGGCCCTCCTGATTTCCGGGAGGCTGACACAGGCCGCACGTTGCCGGCTTGGGGTTTGCCCCTGGCCCCCTTCCTGTGCCACGCGATGCGGGCGTTGCCGGGGAGTGGGGGAGGCGCCTAGGCCGCTGCGCGCGCCACTTGTCGGGCGCGCCTGCGTGCTTGGGTTGGCGCCCGGGACGCCGGGAGTTCGCTCGCGCGCGGCCCGCGCCAGCATGGCTGGTTGCGCGGCGGCATCGCCCCTGCTGGGCGCCCGCTCCGGCGGGGGGCTGCATTCGCCCTGCAGGGCCCGGGTTCGCCTCGCCCGGGCCGCGCGGCCGTGCGGCGCGGTTGCTCTCGCACGGCAGCCGGTCATTCGTTCTGTTGGCGGTGTGTTGCCGCGACGGGGGACGCCCCTTTTATGTCGTTTGCGTTGGTGTTTGATTGTTGTTGCTTGCGTGTTAGTTTCCGTAGCCGTCGGCTCCGACAGAGCGGCACCAGCGCCCATCGCGATATAGATTCATCGGGCCCAGGAGCCCCACTCTGTCCAAGTCGGCCAACCCCTGATGGCGCTTTTGGTGGACTCGAAGGCGGTGTTCTCGGAGCAGGCCAAGCTGTACGGCCTCGCCGAGTTCATCCCCAAGCTGGCCGAGAAGGGCTGGGACACTTTCGGGAACCTCGCTTTCTGCACTACGTGCATTCCGGGCCAGGGGGGCGACTCCAAGCTTTCGCGGGACCTCATTACCCCGGTGCTGGGCTCGGCCGAGCACCCTCAGGCGGCGGCGCTCAGACGCTTGCATTTCGAGGCGCGCACGATCGCGGCGGCGGACTTGCGGCGGCGAGTTGAGCGCGCGGACGCGGACCCCCCTCGGAGGCTCCCCAACGCGGAGAAGGAGGAGCGCCGCAAGGTCGTCGCCGATCGTCTCGGACCTGGGCTTCGCCTTGAGGGCAATTTGGACCCATCGTATGGTTTGATCGACTTGGCGACGGGCTTTTACGAGGACGACCGGCTGCAGTACATCCCATGGGAGGATTGCAACACCTTGAACCAGGAGGTCGAGGGCACCCGCAAGGTCAAGGTGTGGAAGCCAGACCATGCCGGCCTCATCCGGGAGATCCTTGTCGATGAGGTTGCGGCGACGGCGGACATTTCCACCGACCTGTTGCTGAAGCAGACGCTCCAACGACGGGGACTAGCCCTCGAGATGGGCGACGTGCTCAGCTTCGACATGCACGAGAAGCTCGTGGACCTCCTTATTGGGGAGTATCAGAGGGGGCCGCCCCCAGGCTACACTAGGGTGAGCATCGAGCAGCTGGCGCGGGCGGATCGCGAGGTATTCAAGCACCTCGTTTCCAAGACCCGCTCTGGCATCAGGCGGAACCTCGAGGGGGGGCGGCCCCTGGATGTCCTGTTCGAGGCCACGCTGCAGCTCTCCAAGGTCACGCTCCTCCTGGCGCCGCTGCAGGGCGCCCCGGGAGGGTCCGGGAAGAAGCGCCCTAGGGAGGGCGACGCCCCGGGGCCTGCGGGGAAGGGGCGATCTGCCCGCAGGACCGCGGCGCGGAATCAGCGCGTCGAGGAGCTCAAGGCGGAGGCTGCTGCGGCAAAGGCGGCGGCAGCGGCTGCCCGAGCGCCCCATGGGGCCAAGGCCGCAGCCAAGGGCTCCAATGGGCCCGGGATGCCCAGGGAGTTGATCGGCGAGTGCGCCCGGACGTCCGATAATCGCCCTATCTGTTTCAATTACAATTGGGGCAAGTGCGACCAGAAGGTGAAGCCTGGACAGAGCTGCTCCCGAGGCGTTCACGTATGCTGCAAGAACGTCGGCAACAGGGCCGTCTGCGGAGGCACCCACCCGCTTCCAGAACACGTCCGTTGACTAGGCCAAGAAGGAGGGGCCGATCCCGCAGCGGCCCCAGCGACAGCCCTCGCCGCAGGCGCGGCTGTTGCCCAGTTTTGCTACACCCCCGGCTCGACGCAGCAAATCGGGGGCAGCGCTACGCCAGCATCAATAAGCCCGGGGGCCGCTGCCGCGAGCACGCGTCCGTCGACTGCATCTTCCTCTTCGCCTCCCGCTTCGGCCACTACGTGCTCCTTTTCCTGGTCTCCTGCAACCTTGCCAATTGGGATTGTTACGTCGCCGACGCCTTTCGGTTCGACGTCCGATCCCGCAGTTTTGACAGATTTGGGGATTGGGCCCACCATGGATTCGACGCCTTCACTTCCCCGATCGGGGCGCCCAGCCTCGACGGCCAGATTGGCGCGGCGAGCAAGCGCAGAAAGGCAAGCAACCCAGCAGGCGACAATTGCTCCCGCGTCCCCAGCGCTCCCACGAGGGCAACGACCCGCATGGTCGCCGTCGAGACGTTCGCCAGGTCCGCCAATCTCACAGCCAAGCTGGAGCTCCAGGGTTTTGACGCTTTCGGAGTTGATCGTGAGGCCAACCGGCATGTCCCGAAGGCCGGCATTATAGCGATCGACCTGAGCACCCCATCTGGAGCCCAGTTGTTCTTCACAGTCATTTCCGACCCGTCGGTGGTGTACGTTCACTTTTGTGTCCCCTCCGACACGCTCAGCCGGGCCCGCGAGCGTCCGCTGCCCGCCTTGGCCCGGGCGAAAGGGGCGCCGTGTCCTCGCCCACCCCGCAGCTTGGAACACCCCTGGGGACTGCCAGAAGTACTTCGAGGAGCGGAGGCGCCGCGAGTTCTTGGAGCGAACGCCTTGATCAAAGTTACGCTGGAGGCCGTCAACATATGCCGCCAGCGGCAGGTCCTCCTACTCTGCTGACAACCCCCTCAGCAGCATTCTGTGGGCCATCCCTGGTTTCCGGGACCTGCTGATCGCCGACGACACCGTGGCGACCAGCTTCCAGGTCTGCGCGCGCGGCGGCACGAGGGACATGTGGATGAGATTACTGGCCAATTTCGGGGAGATCAGCGCTCTGGCGGCGGTCTGCCCCAAGAACCACAAACGCGCCCCGTGGGGGCCAGCCTGCCGAATAGACACGTTCACAAGCTTCCGCGCCGTCCACGAGGCCGAGTACCCGGATTTATTGCGCGAGAGATGGGCCGCCGTCATCTCGCTGGCGGCAGCCGCGATGGGGGCTCGGAGCGCACGCAACCCCCTTCATTGACAGCGTTCTCGCGGCTTCTCTGTTGAAAGGGAGCGGCGCTACGCCGAAGGCGGGCCTTGCCGCTAGCGCAGACCTCAAGGCATTTACCTCCGACCAGCCTCGCAGGGACCCCTTCCAGCTCATTTCAGAGTGCAAGACGGTCTTCGTCGTCCGCGCGGACCTCACGCGCGACAAGATATGGTTAGCTGCGAACAAGGGCCCTATCCAGGAGGGGCATAACTTGGCTGGGCGCCTACTCCCTCGAGGCGCAAAGATACTTCAGGTTCGTGGATTGGCCGCAGCTGGGGCGACTTTCGGGAACCTGGATGACACCGAGGACGCTCCGCGACAGGGCGCGGCCTTGCCCCCGACTCACACCAGGGGCCCCGTCATCGTGCAGGTTGGCATCCCTTGGACCCCCTTCGAGTTCTTCCAGAAGGCCAAGGAGATTGAGCCTCCCTGGGGCCGCAGGAGCGCCCCTCCACATCGCTTATGTGCGCCCGTGTTCAGGATCCTCACGCTGGGCGCGAACGAGATCATCAGGAGCCGGCGGGATCGACTTGACTACTGGAGGAGCCGCGCGGCCGCACTAGACGAGGCCGAGGCAGCCCTTCACGCCCAGGCGCACGCCGAGGTCCGACCTTTCCTCGTCGGCAAACGCCTTCTCCTCCTCCAGGAGGCGCTGGAGGTCGTCGGATTCCCGTCCCCTGGCAAGTTGATAGGTGAGGTCGTTGCTGGCGTCAAGCTTTTTGGCGAGTGCCCGGCCACGGGTGCGTTCCCGCTAAAGAAGACCGAGGCGTCCGCCTCCTTCGATGACCTCTTCCGCACATCCCGTTGGGCGCAGATGACGTCCCCTGCTACGGCCCGGCCTTCGGGCGACCCGGAAATTGACGACGTCATCTTCGAGAAAACTCGGGCCGAATGCAAGGCCGGGTGGGCGGTGGGCCCATTGTCGAAGGAGCACTTGGACGAGGCGCATGGCCCCTTGTGGGTTCCAGCGAGGAGGTTTGGAGTCCGGCAGGGCTCCGATTACAGACCCATCGACGATTTCTCCGAGTTCGGGCACAAGCGCAACGGGGCCTCCGCGACGTCCGAGAAAATCGATCCTGGAGGCGTGGACGAGATCGCGGCTATGGCCAGAGCTCTTCTGTCATCGGTTGATTGGGATACTGGCAGGGTGGAGCTCAAGCCGAGAGACGGGCCGCCTATGGTGGGCCGCGTGCACGCCGGTTGGACGCCCGAATACTTGTGCCGCCTTATTGGACGTTCGTCTGACCTCTGGAAGGCTTTCAAGCAGCTTGCCCGCCGGCCGTCCTTCGCCGCCTTCTCGATCGTCGCGGCGTGGAACCCGAGGTCGAATGCCCCGGAGCTTCGCGAGCTGAGAGTTTGCCCGTTCGGGGCGCGGAACGTTGTATGGGGTTTCAATTGGCTTGCCAGGGGTTTTGAGTGGGCTTTGTGCTACATATTCGATCTTGTGGCGACGCATTACTTCGATGATTTTCCGCAGGTTGAACCGGCGTTGCTGGCGACATCGGCGGAGACTACATTCAAGGCCTTCATGGGCCTCTTGGGATGGCGGCTGAAGGGGGACGACGGGAAGGATGTTCTTTTCGACGTGTCGTTCTCTACGTTGGGGGTCGTCTTCGATTTCGCCAGGGCCCACATCGACGCCACCTTCGCCGTGCGAAACAAGGGGGCCCGCATCCCCGAGATCCTCCGGGGCCTCCGCGAAGCCCAGGTATCTGGATTGCGCCCAGGCCTTGCTGCGAGCCTGCTGGGCCGCCTCAGGTGCGCCGGCTCCAACCTGTTCGGCAGGGCCGGCGCCGTGGGCCTGAAGCTCCTATCTTCTATGTCCGCACGCGGGGGCATCCAGTGCGACCAGAGCGAGCTCCGGCACCTCTTCGCCTTCTGGGAGTTCTTTTTCGCGCACTCCAAGGACAGGACCGCGAGGGCCAACTTTGAGGCTCCACTGCTGATCTTCTCCGACGGCGCCGTGGAGGGCAAGGAGTACATGGGCGCCACCATCGGCGCGGCGATCTGGGATCCGAGGGACGACTCCTTGGAGTTCTTCGGGCGCGTAGTGCCTCATGCCTGGGCGGACAGGTGGGAGGCCGGAGGCGCGGACCAGGTGATCGCCCAGGCAGAGTTGTACCCCGCGGTCGTCGCGCGCCACACCTGGGAACAGAAGATCGCAGGGCGGCCGGTCATCCAGTTCATCGACGACGATTCCACTCGCATGGGCCTCCTGCGAGGGTTCTCCCCAGCGTCGGCGTCGGCGGGGCTCATCGGCATGATCTTGCAGGAGGACGTCCGTCTTGAGGTCTATTCGTGGTATGGTCGGTTTGCGAGTGCGTCGAATCCGAGAGATTCGCCATCGCGGATGGATTGGGGTCTGCTGGAGTCATGGGGCGGTGCCCAGTGTAGCCCGCGCCTGGCGCCACCTCCGGATGAGTGGGGCGGCCGGCGGGGCGCCAGGCGCGGCTCTGGACCGTCGCGCGGTTTCATGAGGATTGCGACCCGCGCCAGCCCCACATCTGGAAGAAATATGCGATCGTTTGTCAGTCGATTCCAATGTGTGGATGCGTGGCCTTATGGATTCATACATTCTTGCTCCCATTGTGCATCGTGCATTCTCTCTCTCTCTCTCTCTCTTTCTCTCTCTCTCTCTCTCTCTCTCTCTCTCTCTCTCTCTCTCTCTCTCTCTCTTTTTTTTTTTTTTTGTTTCCCCCCTCGTCCGTTGTTCCCCCAACCCCCAAAGGGGGATTGTGGAAATTTTGCCCCCCGGGAGATTGTGGCAATTTCGGCCCGGGCGCGCGCGGAGTTCAAATTGTTAAAGGATATTTTCCTGATGCGCTGAGAGTCGACGCAACGAAAATGTCACAAAATTCGGCCCTCAAATTCTGCGTGCGCGAGCGGCTGACCCTGCTCGCTGCTGTCTGGTGGTCGCCCGGCTCAGGACGGAGACTTTCCCGGCGCAGCCGGGGCGGCCTTGTCCCGGGCATAGCGACCCGCTCCTCTCCCCAGCTCACTGGGGGAGAGGATGGCGTAGGACAGCATGCGTCTTAGAGTTGCAGTCGGTATGTGTAGCAGGTGCGATAACATGTCGTGTTTTCCCCCCCCTCCCTGTTGCCGCCCTCGGGCCTCGAGTGGGGGGGGGGGGGCGCGATTTGCCCGCTTGAGTGTGCCCGGAGTCGAAGCTGCGCATTAGGCTCGGGGCGGAAATTCTGGCAGTTCTTACATGTAACACACTCGTTGCCTGGGATAGTGCATGCGCGTCCCGCAGCTCACCCGCGCCCTCGGCCCAAGGGGGGATGGGGCGCGTCTTATTTTTTTGTCCTTCCACCCGGCCCTGCCTCGGAAAAATGGGGGCGGCTGGCGGGGCACCAGGCGCGGCTCTTGACCGTCGCACGGTTTCATGAGGATTGCGACCCGCACCAGCCCCACATCTCGAAAAATATGCGATCGTTTGTCAGTCGATTCCAATGTGTGGATGTGTGGCTCTATGGATTCATGCATTGTTGCTCCCATCATGCATCGTGCATTCTCTGTTTTTTTTTTTCGTCCGTAGTTACCCCAACCCCCAAGGGGGGATTGTGGAAATTTTGCCCCCGGGAGATTGTAGCAATTTCGGCCCGGGCGTGCGCGGAGTTAAAGTTGTTAAAGGATATGTTCCTGATGCGCTGAGAGTCGACGCAACGAAAATGTCGCGAAATTCGGCCCTCAAATTCTGTGCGCGCGAGCGGCTGACCCTGCTCGCTGCTGTCTGGTGGTCGCCCGGCTCAGGGCGCATGCGTCCCGAAAAATTCAATTTGTTTTTTTTCCCCCAACCCTCCTGCGTTGGGTACTCGTTTTGAATAGAGCACTGCGGTCTCCGTTTTCCTCCTCCCGCCCCCCCCCCCTCTCTTCCCTCCTCCTCTCCTCTCTTGCTTGCCTTCTCCTCCTCTCTTCGCTCCTCCTCTTCTCTTCTCTTGCCTTTCACGTCATCCCTGGCGGGCTGCGATCTGCGGAACTGTCACCACTTTCGAGGGCTGCTGGTGGGTCCAGCGGAGTGAGGCACCACGGGGACTCAGATTAGACCTCGCCATCCCTGGGGGGGGGCTGCGATCTGTGAAACTGTCGCCACTTTCGAGGGCTGCTGGTGGGTCCAGCGGAGTGAGGCACCACGGGGACTCAGATTAGACCTCGCCATCTCTGGGGGGGCTGCGATCTGTGAAACTGTCGCCACTTTCGAGGGCTGCTGGTGGGTCCAGCGGAGTGAGGCACCACGGGGACTCAGATTAGACCTCGCCACCCCTGGGCGGCTGCGATCTGTGAAACTGTCGCCACTTTCGAGGGCTGCTGGTGGGTGGGTCCAGCGGAGTGAGGCACCACGGGGACTCAGATTAGACCTCGCCATCTCTGGGGGGCTGCGATCTGTGAAACTGTCGCCACTTTCGAGGGCTGCTGGTGGGTCCAGCGGAGTGAGGCACCACGGGGATTCAGATTAGACCTCGCCATCCCTGTGTGAAACTGTCGCCACTTTCGAGGGCTGCTGGTGGGTCCAGCGGAGTGAGGCACCACGGGGACTCAGATTAGACCTCGCCACCCCTGGGCGGCTGCGATCTGTGAAACTGTCGCCACTTTCGAGGGCTGCTGGTGGGTGGCCAGCGGAGTGAGGCACCGCGGGGACTCAGATTCTGACCACGAGCAATGCTCGCGTGCCCTTGCTCTGCGGTTCGTGCCACGTGGCGCTGCGACTCGAGCTGGCGGTCGTCCTTCGGGCCCGCAGAAACATCTGCTGAGCTCGATGAGCTAGGGGAACTACAGGAAAGAAGTGCAGGAAACGGAGGCCGGTCATGCACTCGCCGATACCTCGTTGCTCTGTCATCGTCTTTGCTGTTGCATGATCCTTATCTGGCCTGCCGGCGCCGCGGCTCGAGCCGGCGGTCGCCCTTCGGGCCCGCGGGAACATCTTCTGAGACAAGTGGACGCCGCCGCCTTACTTGCAGGCAGCGCATTGCATTCGCGGACAGCAGCATGGCAGACCGCAGTGAGATCCTCAGTCGCGTGGTGTTGCCAAGCCTGGTGGAGACGCGCGTGATCGACCTGAAGTCCCAATCGCGCGTGCACTGTACCTGCGTGGCGTTCAGGCACGCGCGTGATGCTGCTCGCTCCGCGTTCAACCAGTACGTCGCCAGTGCAACTTTGGACGATGGACAACCGATTGATGATACGCGACCCCGGCCTTGAGTTTCTTCCCCGCGGGCCGCCCGCAGACCTGGCGGCGCGCCTGCGAGCGCTCAGCTCCCGCGCTGAAATGTGCGGGAAGGAGGCGGAGAAGCTAGCGGGCGAGCTACGCCTCGCTCGTTCCTTGCACTCTAAACAAGTTTTATCATGTGGAACTCTGCGACGACATGGCGCAGGCAGCGCTGCGGGTTTAGCTCGCACTTGAAAAACGCGGCAGTCTTCTGTCTCCTCCCGCCACTTTCATCGTCGTCCTATTCCCCGCCTCACCTTCTCCATGCATGCTGCTGCTTCCGCGATGGCCTTTCGCCCCCCCCGCCCTCCATTCCATCCCTCTCCTACCCCTCGTTCCCGTGCCCGTTATTCTTCGATCCTGGGGCCTCAAGCGTCGTTCTTTCGATCGTCGTCCTGTGAGTCGTGCAACGCATGCGCATCCCATGTAGCTTGCGCAGCAAATCGCCGCGTCTACACTGTCGTTGTTCCTGCTAATGTTGGCATACTCCTCTTGCCATTTGATGCGCGTGGGGTGGGTGCGTCGCAGGGTAATTTTTTCTCAACCATCCTGTGGTGTTGGGTCCTCGTTTTGAAGAGACGGTGCCCCGCGTCTCCTTCCTCCTCCGCTCCTCCTCCGCCTCCTCTCCCCTCCTATCATCCTCATCGTCATCATCATCATCATCGTCATCATCATCATTATCATCATCATCATCATCATCGTCATCAGCATCAACATCATGGCCGCCATCATAACCATCATCGTCATCATCACCATCATCGTCGTCATCACCATCATCGTCGTCCTCGTCGCCATCATCGCACGTTTCGTGGCCCCATACGGAGCTCCACCGAAGGTCCCAGTGGGTGTGCCCGCATGCGTCCCGCACGCCCATTGTGGCAAACCCCTCACACGTTTCGTGGCCCCATAGGGAGCTCCATTTACGGTCCAAGTGGCGCAGCTCGCATGGCGCCACCGCCCCATTTTGGCACACCCCTCACACGTTTCGTGGCCCCTCAGGGAGCTCCACCTGAGGTCCAAGTGGCGCAGCTCGCATGGCGCCACCGCCCCATTTTGGCACACCCCTCACAGATTTCGTGGCCCCTCAGGGAGCTCCTTTTGGCACACCCCTCACACGTTTCGTGGCCCCATAGGGAAATCCACCTAAGGTCCACGTGGCGCAGCTCGCATGGCGCCACCGCCCCTTTTTGGCACGCCCCTCACACGTTTCGTGGCCCCATAGGGAGCTCCATTTACGGTCCAAGTGGCGCAGCTCGCATGGCGCCACCGCCCCCATTTTGGCACACCCCTCACAGATTTCGTGGCCCCTCAGGGAGCTCCACCTGAGGTCCAAGTGGCGCAGCTCGCATGGCGCCACCGCCCCTCTTTGGCACACCCCTCGCACGTTTCGCGGCCCCTCAGGGAGCTGCACCTAAGGTCCCAGTGGTGCAGTTCGCACGGCACCCCTTCACACGTTTCGTGGCCTCACGGGGAGCTCCATCTCAGGTCCAAGTGGCGCGCCCCACATGGCGCCGCATACCCATTTTGGCACACCCCTCACACGTTTCGCGGCCCCATAGGGAGGGAGGAGGAGGAGGGGGGGGGAGGAGGAGGAGGAGGAGGGCGAGGAGGAGGACGAGGAGGAGGAAGAGGAGGAGGAGGAGGAGGAGGAGCAGGAGGAGGAGGAAGAAGGACCGCCCTGGCCGCTGTCGCCGCCGCCGTCGGCGCCGCCGTCGGCGTCATGCTCGCGGCCCCACAGGCGAACGGGAGAGAGGGTCCCCTCCCCCTCCTCCTCCTTCCCCTCCTCCCCCTCGCTTCCGGAATTCTCTTTGTTGCCCGCGCGCATCATCATTGCCCATGCTTGTTGAGTCCACTTAGCTGCGAAGCCATTCATTGCCAAGGACTCCAAGCTTCAAGGGCCCCGAGCTCCGAGATCTCATGGCGTTCCTGCGCAGACCGGGGAAGCAGGCCCCTCCGGCCATCCGGGCCACGTGGAACGCCATGCAGCTGAAACCCGACGATCGCCGGCTCCGGGAGGAGAGGTTCCAGAACGGCCACATGATCGGGTCCTCCTGGGACACCGTGGCGCGGTGGATGAACATGCGTGTTCAGCGGGACGCGGGCGTCCTGAAGAAGCCCCTCTTCCTCGTGCAGGCCGCCGACAGGTCTGCGCCGACGATGAGCGTCAAGGACGCCGCCAAGATGATGAACTGTGCCAACCCGAAGAACACCGGTGGCATGCACGGGCTGCTCCCGGCGCACGTGGGCATGCGGATCCGGCTCCTGGAAGCGCTCGACCTCGAGAACGGCCTCGTCAAGGATGCCGAGGGGCAGATCGTGCACATCGTCGTGGACCCTCGAGATCGGGGCGGCGTCGAGAGAGCCGAGAGAGAGGGGGAGAAGAGGATCTGCCTGAAGCGCTTGCCGCTGGGGTTCTGGGCGCGCATGGAGAAGTACGCGAGCGCGCCCTTCGTGGGCGACCTCAAGCGCCGCGACGACGGCCTCACGGGGGACCTCGCGGGCCCGCTGGTGTTCATCGAGCCCCGCACGTCGGGGCCGTTCACCTTCCGCACCTCCAAGGTCACGCGGACGGGCTTCCCGTTCTCGCACGGCACCACGGCGGCGTGCCAGGGGCGCACCATGCGCGAAGGCGACGGGGCGGGGGAACGGCGCTCCGGGGACGGCCAGACCTCTGGGGCGCGAGCAGTCCGCGGCCAGACCTCGGCCCTGTGGACTCTCGCCCTGCCCAGAGCTTCTTTTCCGCAAACTTTTATGAGGAATAAAACTGTTAAGATACGAAAACAAGAAAACATGCGGACAAGAAGTAAATGTGCGGAATCAATACAAGAAAGAACAACAAACAGCGGAATTGCGGAATTCAAGTATATGCATGTATACACAACTTTATGATTGCATGTATGTATACATGTGTGTAAGCCTGTACACATACATTGTATATGTAGACGTATACATGTATATATATATACATATACATATATATGTATATGTATGCCTGTGCAGTACACATGTCTATACTCTTGTATGTCATATATATACATATCATAGATGTGCATATATGCAACTGCATACGATACAGGTGTACACATGATATACATCTAATCCAGTCATAAGACGTGTGTGATAGAGGAGGAGAGGAAAGAGGGCTCGCACCACGAAGCAGAGAAGGGACTGAAGAGGGAGGAGGAAGAGGAGAGGAGGAGGAGGAACTGAGAGAGGAGATGAACAGAGGTGCCGAGGTGCCCCCGCGCGCGGCAACCGAGGTTCAGGCAGGGCAGCCGCGGGTGGCCCCCCAGCGCTGGAAGGCGCCAGTGACCCTGGTCCTTCTCCTCCTCCTTTCCTCCTCCTCCTCCTCCTCCCCTCCTCCTCCCCCTCCGCTACCTGCTCTTACTCCTCCTCTTCTCGTCCTCGTCTTCCTCCTCCTCCTCCTTCTCCTCCTTCTCTCGCCGCCGCCCTCCCTCTGAACTGCGCCGCTCCTCGCCTCCCCAGGGTCTTTGGCCGCCTTCCCGCGACCCGGGCCTCGCCGCGATGGCGGACGTCGTCGCGAGCACCGACGACGACGACGACGGGGAGGAGACAGGCGACGACCAGGAGGACCTGGTGTCGCCAGCCGCCATTGCGAAGGCGAGGAGGAGGATGAGGAGGAGTAAGAGGAGGAGGAGGAGGAAGAGGAGGTGAAGGAGGAGGAGGAGTAAGAGGAGGAGGAGGAGGAGGAGGAGGAGGAGGAGGAGGAGGAGGAGAGGAGGAGGAGTAGGAGGAGCAGGAGTAAGAGGAGGAGGAGGAGGAGGAAGAGGAGGAGGAGGAGGAGGAGGAGGGGAGGAGGAGGAGTATGAGGAGGAATGGGGGAGCAGGAGGAGAACGGGGGGACGAGGAACTGATCGTGGATGCACAGCAGTCTGAAGGCAAGAACGGGGGAGATGAGGAGAGAGGGCGAGGAAAAAGAAGCCGAAAAGGAGGAAGGAGGAGGAGGAGGAGGAGGAGGAGGAGGAGGAGGAGGAGGAGAAGGGGGGGGGAGACGGAGCAGGGCGCCAGAGGCGCTCATGCAGCACTTCAGCGCCGACCAGAACTTCTTCTCGTACCCGATGAATATGAGGAAGAGCACGCCGTCCAAAGAAGTTCTATTTCAGGAGGGGACGGGGTCAGGGTTCGCAGGAGGTGTGAAGGAGTTTGGAGGGGTGAGCGGAGGAGGTGAGGGAAGAGGATCAGGGGGTCGAGGGGCGGGGGAAACGAGGAGTGACGGGGAGTGGGGAGGGCGAGGGGAGGAGTGGGGGGATGTGGAGAGGGAGTGCGTCGAGATGATAATTGAAGCAGCAGGCAACGACGATGATGATGAGAGAGAGAGAGAGAGAGAGAGAGAGAGAGAGAGAGAGAGAGAGAGAGAGAGAGAGAGAGAGAGAGAGAGAGAGAGAGAGAGAGAGAGAGAGAGAGAGAGAGAGAGAGAGAGAGAGAGAGAGAGAGAGAGAGCGAGAGAGAGAGAGAGAGAGAGAGAGAGAGAGAGAGAGAGAGAGAGAGAGAGAGAGAGAGAGAGAGAGAGAGAGAGAGAGAGAGAGAGAGGGGCGCGGGGGCGCGGGCAGTACCAGAACATGATGATCGACCTGATGACAACCGTCGACCAGGGGCGCTTGCTCAAGCGCAACGTTACCGCCAGCATGAAGCTCATCCACGATATGAAGAATTTCAGCATGACTGACAAGGTCAGACTGTCAGACACGGGGGGGAGTAGAAGGATGCGGATGGTTGGGGGGAAGACGATGAGGAGGGAGGCTTAGATGAGGAGTAAGAGGATGACGATGAGGATGATGGAGAGGAGGAAGATGAGTAGAGAGGCTAGGAGAGGAGTAGAAGGATGAGGATAAGGATGAGATGATGGTGAGGAGGAAGATGAGGAGACAGGCTTAGGTGAGGAGCAGAAGGATGAGGATGATGATGATTGGGGAGGAGGAAAATGAGAAGGGGGGCTTAGGTGAGGAGTAAAAGGATGAGGACGAGGATGAGGGCGAGGAGGAAGATGAGGAAGTGACGCTGGATGACAAGCAGGCGAGGCGCACCGAGAGAGCGAGGGGGATGCCGCGCCGCCCGCGCAAGGTGCGCGACAAATGGTGCAAGGTGTACACGAAGCGGCTGATGACGGCAGTGGTGCACGTGCGAGACGGAGGACGGGCAGGGGGGGAGGCGGGAGTGCGGGGAATGAGGGTTGGAAGCGGAAATTGCTGGAGGGAGATAGTAAATGGTGAGGCGAGGAAGGAGCAGGAGTCGAGTGAGAATGCCGATAATGGGAATATTGAAGGGGAGGCGTTGGAGGGTGGCAGCAAGGATGGCAAGGAGTAGGAGGGCGAGGGGGGGAGGGCGAGGAGAGGAAAGAGGAGTCGGGAGGCGAGGGAGAAACGACAAGCGGAAGATAGTCGATTGAGGCCGAAGTGAAACAGATAATGAGAGAGGGGAAACGAGGGGAAGAGGGATAAGGTAGATCAGTGAGGAGGGCATGGCAATGGCAGCGGCAGGACGAAAGAACCTCAAGTGGGTGAATGAGCTGCTGAACGCGCACCTCGAGGCACCGGGGGACGAGGAGGGAGGCGACGACGGCGAGGACGAAGAGGACGAACTGGACGAGGAGGACACAGATGGAGATACGGACGTGACCAGCGTTAGCCACAAGCGACCAGCAGGCTCCCTCGCAGATGATGACAGCGACAGCGACGACAAACCAGTGATGAAAAAAAAAAAACCAGCGACGGTGCAAAAGAAGCCAGCGTGCAAGAAACCAGCGGCGGCCATGACGAGGCCAGAGGAGACGATGGCACAGATTTCAGACGCAGACAGAGGAGCAGGCGCACCTGCAGCAGCGCAGCCGACAGCACCGCCTGCAGCCAAGAAGGCATCAGCACAGCCGCCTCAACCAGCACAGCCGACTGCAGCAATGGAGATCCCCATGGGCTTCCTGGAGCGGAGGTTCTTGGCTAAGGGGCAGTCGCCAGGGCCCAGGCCAGGGCCGCCGCAATCCTGGCCACAGCAAGCACACTTCTTGCCGAGCCCGCCGCCAGCACCGCGGCCGCGCCCGTCGGCGCCACCGCCAGCAGAGAGAAACGACACCGAGGCCCTGGCGAGCGCCAGGGCGGAGGCAACGGCGCCTGCAGCGGCGCCCCCAACACAGCAGGCTTCGCCCGACGTAGGCACTGAGGTGAAGGTTGAGTGGGAGCCACAAAGATGCCAAGCAAGTTTGAAAAAAAAATCTGGAAAAAGAAATGGGGGCCACCAGAGTACAGTGATTGTTTCCAGCCAAACGCTGTGACCGACGAAGTGTTCGTACTATTCTCCTGCGGCAGCGTATACAAAGTGGACGAGCTCAAGGCCAGCGACCTTCCAGAGCTCCTGAAGGATGGGGCACGGGGCGACGACGCTCGATTGCCCAAGCGCGAACGACTCGAGAGGTGAGGGGAACGAGGCATTGAGAGCTGGGAGGTAGAGGGGATGGGAAAGGACGGGAGAAAAAGCAGGGGGGGCGCGGAGGAGGGCGAGGAAGGGCATGATGAGGATACGTAGAGGTGAAGGGGGAGGAACATGTGGACAGAGAGGAATTAGGCTGACGGGAGGAAGGGTTTGGAGGAGAAGGAGGATCAGCAGCAGCAGCAGCAGCAGCAGCAGCAGCAGCAGCAGCAGTGGAGCGTGCAAGGGATGCGCGTGCACGACGGGGGACAATGGCAGGCACGGCACGGCAGCAAACGTGGCAGGGCAGGCGAAGGCGGACATCGCTAT
Organism: Prorocentrum cordatum; assembly: GCA_963575745.1. Lineage (NCBI taxonomy): Eukaryota > Dinophyceae > Prorocentrales > Prorocentraceae > Prorocentrum > Prorocentrum cordatum. The sequence continues at coordinate 69,191 of CAUYUJ010022258.1, forward strand.
GGGCGCGAAGAAGAACACCGTCTGGTCAGGCTTCGGACCCGACAACAGTGAGCTCAAGGTCTCGCCATTGAAGCAGCGGGACGGCTGGGCTCTCTCGTAAATCACCCATCCCTCCCTATACACTTTCCAACTTCACTTCCCGTCTCCCTCTCCAACAAACCCTCTCATACATTCTTCAGGCCGGCCCCCTAGTCGGGGCAGGAGTGCATATTCTGTGCGACGTCTACACCGCCCCCCGCCCCTCGCCCGCCCTCTTCTCCTCACTGCAGCATTGTGCAGCCTCTGCCTCCCTCCTACATCGCCATATCTATTCCTTCCTTCCTTCCTCCTCCTCCCCCTCCTCCTCTTCGCACTCCTCCTCCTCCTCCTCTTCGCCCTCCCACTCCTCCTCTTCGCCGTCCTCCGCCCCCCCCCCTGACCCATCTCCTCTTCCGAGCCTCTTCCCCCGTGAGCCGCCGTCGCATCGTCGGGGGTGGACAGACCCCCATCCTGACACGTCGATGAGTAAATTGTACGTTTTCGGTTCTCGAGAGGGCGCCGCGCCCGCCAGGTTTGGGCCATCAGTTCCCAGGCTTGCGCCCGCCAGGTTTGGGCCCGAGGTCGTTTTCAATAAGCCACGTTTCACTCGAGGGGTTTCCATCACCGATATCGGCGCCCCTCTGCAATCAGGGAAGGAACTCAATCGTGGTGCTCAAGGAAAGCAATAAGCAGACGAGCTTATGAAGCAGATCGCAGAGAAGTACAGCAAGGGCCTCCTCAAGAAAGAGCAGCTCTATCCAGAACGTGATCGCCTACTCGAGCTGGAGGGCGCCTAGTTGAGAGGTGCTCGCGGCGCAGGGCGACATCGCACGACGTCCCCCTTCGCCCCTTGCCAGCTAAAATCAGCGGGGAGGCATTATGGCAGCACGAACAGTTGCACATTCAAGACGCTGAACTAAGGAACAGTTAGGGTTATGAAGAGACTCGATGTTCCTTCGGTCCTTCCATGGCTGTTCCTCTAGCCCTCCTCGTGCACTCGAGGCCAAAAAGGTGTTTCGTTCCTGATGTGTCGCTCCTCACTTCAGCAGCCCGACTGCGCGACTACGGGGGCCCAATCCTCGTCCACCTCCCCTTGCCCCCATCCTCATCCTCGTCATCCTCGTCCTCCTCCTCCTCGTCCTCCTCCTCCTCCTCCTCCTCCTCCTCCGCTCCTCCTTCCTCCTCCTCCTCCTCTCCCTCCTCCTCCTCTTCGTCCTCCTCCCTCCCCCTCCTCCTCCTCCTCCTCCTCCTCCTCCTCCTCCTCCTCCTCCTCCTCCTCTGATTATTGATTGGCTCGCGCCGATCTGGGCAGCCGCGACTGGGCAGCGCCCGGTCGGGTTCATTGGAGGTCATTGGCATATCATTGGGGGTGCATTGCGTCGTTCAGTGGGGCCCGCCCTGCCCCTCCCCCACTTATCCTCGCTCTCCCCCATCCTCCTCCTCCTCCTCCTTCTCCTCCATCCTCATCCTCCTCCTCATCATCATCATCCTCCTGTTGCCCCTCTCACAATTTCTCAATCGATGGGGGGCGCTGGGCATCGCCTTCAGCCAGAGAGACTCGGGTTCGAGCAACTCGACAGCGAGGCTTTTGCGATCGGGCATCGCGCGCGGCATGGCAGACTCCTCCTTCACCCCTTTCTGCGGCGCGTACGGGAGGCTCGACGACGCCGGCGCCGTGGGGTTCGTGCCTGGGCCCCCGAAGCCCTCGCAGTCACAGAAGTTCAGCGCCGAGGACTACGTGCCAGATGATATCAGCGACGGCGAGCTGCGGCGTCTTATTGATGGCGCGGCGGACGGCAGAGACCCCACGGCGTCGGGCTCCGGCTACAGCGTGCACGGCGTGGCCATCGACCTCACGAACGACATCGAGCCCGAGCTGCCGACGCTGGAGCGCACCACGTTGCGCGAGAAGGATCGATTCGGGAAATCGCCAGCCCATTCCAATCTACGCATAGGTTTTCAAAACAGAGTTTTTGTCGTTGGGGGTCATCATCCTCTTCCTCCCCCTCCTTCTCCTCCTCCTCCTCCCACCCCATTCTCCTCCGACTGCTCCTGCTCCTCCTCCTCCTCCTGGTCCTCCTCCCCCTCCTCCTCCCATCCTCGCCCGCTTCTTTCTCCCCCTCCCCCTCACCTCTCCTCCCATTCTCACCGTCCTCCTCTCCTCATCCTTCCACCCCCCTGTTCCCCCCTTCCCCCTGCCCCCTGGCCGCTACAGGGCGAGCTCAAGTCGTGGGACTGCATGTTCTGCGGGCGCACCAACGAGGAGGACGACCTCAAGTGCGAGGACTGCGAGCAGGACGTCTGCTCGGGCCAACAGCGCAGCTCGCAGTGAACGAGCAAGTGAGGAGGAGGAGGGGGAGGGGGAGGAGGAGGACGAGGAATGACGCGGTAGCCGGGGGAAGGGCGAGGGCGAGGAGGACAAGGAGGAGGAGGAGGGGGAGGAGGAGGAGGAGGAAGAGTGTCGTGAACGAGGGCGAGGATGAGGGCAATATTTGGGACAGACACAGGCAAGCAGCGAGGAGAGGGGGGGAGAAAGAGAGATAGAGAGAGAGAGAGAAACAAAAAGAGAGAGAGAGAGAGAGAGAGAACAAACAAAACAAATAGGAGGATCGGAATATCATACACCTGTGTAGATTACAAAACTGCACGCGCAGAGAGAGAGAGAGAGAGAGAGAGAAAGAGAGAGAGAGGGATAGAGAGAGAGAGAGAGAGAAAACGAAAAACAAGCAGAAATAAAGAGACGGGTCGCTGCTCCCACGAGGACAAGATGTGGTCCACAGAGGACTCGAGCGCAGTTCCCGAGCTGATGGAGGCCAATCAGAGTGCTGATGCAGAGGCGGCGGCGGCAGAGACAAGCTCGCAGGAGCACGCTGGTGAGATGGTCGCGAGTGAGGAGGTCGAGTCCATGGGCGCCGAGCCAGATCGCGTGAGCATGACCGCCGATGATGATGACGACTCCATGGCCCCAGGCGATGTGCCCTCGTCGCAGTCTTCGCCCGTCGTGCTGGATGATGACCAGAAGGACGACAGCTTGACGAGGGAGCTGAAGGCCATGTTCAGCGATGAGGACCCAGCACAGCCGCCGCCGCTCGCTCCAGGCGGGGACTCGATCAGCGGGTGGACCAACGTCACCGCTGCAATGGCGCCACCTGCGGCTGGAGCTGGACACCCCCTGGCGCCGCCGAAGCCATCGAGAGCCCCGTCGGCTACCGAGGCGCGCGTGGGCCCACTTGGCGCTGCGCCGAAGGCAGCTGGCCCGACTCCGACCCCGACGACGTCGGCTTCGCCTCCATCGATTGAGGCGATGGCCGAGTCGCAGCTCCCCGCCGAGGACGCCCAGGTGCCGGAGCCCGAGGACGTGTGCGGCCAGGAGGTGACGGCGCCCGTGAAGAACATGGACAAGATGGTGAATGAGATCGCGCGCTCTCGCGTGCTTCACGAGGCGAACATCGGCGAGACGAACGTCCCCGAGTCTATCAAGAGCCAGCTGGCCAAGCTCCAGGAGGCGATCAACATCGGCGTGAAGGCGAGGACGGACGTCTACCAGCAGTTCGGCAGGCACCTCGCTGGTCTGCAGAAAGACCCGACCTTCGCGAAGGACTGGGAGCAGAAGAGCAGCGAGGACCGCCGCGACTTCAGAGTCAACTGGGCGGCGAAGAAGCTGTCCGAGCTGAGGCGCAAGTACGTCCACAAGCACAGCTACAAGATGGTGGACGAAAGCATCGGCGTGTACTACTCGTTCAGCAGAATTGTCGTGGACAGCGGGGGGTGTCTGTTCCTTCTCACCATCTCCTCCTAACCAACAGTTTCAGTCCTTTCCTCATTCTCTCCTCTGGCCAGGAGGAGGGCGGCCATCACGACCAGGAGAATGTGCTCGCAGCAAAGCGGTACGTGGAGGCGCGTCCCATGTTTTCTCCTCTGGCCCCAGGGCCGACCGTAGTGAGATTCATTGGAGTTCATTTGTGGTTCATTGTGGCCTCATTGGGCCCCTCATTGGACGCGGCGTGACCTCCTCTGGCCCCAGGGCCGACCGTAGTGAGATTCATTGGAGTTCATTGGTGGTTCATTGTGGCCTCATTGGGCCACTCATTGGACGCGGCGTGACCTCCTCTGGCCCCAGGGCCGACCGTAGTGAGAGTCATTGGAGTTCATTGGTGGTTCATTGTGGCCTCATTGGGCCCCTCATTGGACGCGGCGTGACCTCCTCTGGCCCCAGGGCCGACCGTAGTGAGATTCATTGGAGTTCATTGGTGGTTCATTGTGGCCTCATTGGGCCACTCATTGGACGCGGCGTGACCTCCTCTGGCCTCAGGGCCGACCGTAGTGAGAGTCATTGGAGTTCATTGGTGGTTCATTGTGGCCTCATTGGGCCCCTCATTGGACGCGGCGTGACCTCCTCCGGCCCCAGAGCCGACCGTAGTGAGAGTCATTGGAGTTCATTGGTGGTTCATTGTGGCCTCATTGGGCCACTCATTGGACGCGGCGTGACCTCCTCCGGCCCCAGAGCCGACCGTAGTGAGAGTCATTGGAGTTCATTGGTGGTTCATTGTGGCCTCATTGGGCCCCTCATTGGACGCGGCGTGACCTCCTCCGGCCCCAGGGCCGACCGTAGTGAGAGTCATTGGAGTTCATTGGAGTTCATTGGGAGTTCATTGTGGCCTCATTGGGCCACTCATTGGACGCGTGGCCCCCATCCCCCAGCCCCTGGGCCGCGCCCGGTCGTCCATCGCTTGGACCAGGCGTGCATCGCCATGGGGGGCGAGTGGATCCACTACGACAGCCTCACGCAGCGCGCCAAGTTCTTTTACCTCACCCTCCAGCGCCGCGACATCATGGAGCGCTCGTGGTCGCAGCACGTGGAGAGCCAGGAGCAGGCCGAGGTCCAGGACGCGCCGCGCTTGCCGCCCGTGGCCCAGGACACGGGGGCGGAACTGCAGAGTGCATCACCCCCTCCCTCCACCAATTTCTGCCCCCCCCCCTCCCGACGAGGAGGGGGGGTGCGCGGTGCACAGGCGAGGAGGGAGGGGGAGCTCCTCGGCGACGCGTGGGAAGTTGCCAGCAACGCTAGCACGTTGCGAGCAACCGCTGTGCAGTTGGGGTCTGAATGGGGCTCAGCTTGTGAAAACTCCGACGTCGGGTCGGACTGGGATTCAGCGTTTGAGGCGGATGCTGAGGACGCTCCCCCCTGCCCTGATCACGCGCCTCCAATCTCATTGCCTCTCCTCGAGGATGCACCCGCGTCCGAGGTGAAGTCCGAGCCCGCGCAGGAAGGCGCGGGGGCCGCGGGCGCTGCTGCAGCGGTCGAGCCCACTAGCGCCGCAGAGGAGCTGTCTGAGGCGCAGAAGAAGGATAAGCTCAAGGAGGAGAAGAAGCGCAAGAGGTTGGAGGCGGAGGCCAAGCTCACGGAGGAGCAGAGGATCGCCAAGGAGGCGCGGAAGCTGCTGTCCAAGATTGAGGGCGAGGCGAAGGCGATGATCCTGACGTACAAGACGCTGGTCCAGTCAGTGGAGGCCATCCAGAAGTCTGCGGAGACAATGCCCGAGTGGCAGTGGCTGAAGGATATTGCCAGTCATTCTCCTTCCCCTCCCCCCTGTCCCATCGCACCGCGGAGAGGACCACGGCTCGAACAACCAGGCCCTGACGCAGATCCAGGAGCAGATCGAGAAGGCCCGCACCACGCTCTTCGACCGCGTGGTGACCGGGCAGCTGAAGGACATCAAAATCGATTACAAGAACAAGGACGCGGAGTTCGAGGCCGATCTCAAGAAGATCATCTCGAGGACAGCAGGGGAATGGGTCCTGCGTGCGTAGGTGGAGACAGCCCAGAGAGAGAGAGAGAGGGGTGGAGGGGGGGGGGGGGGAGAGAGAGAGAGAGAGGAGAGGGGGAAGTAGAGAGGGGAGGGGGGTGTGAACTGCGAGGGAGTATAGAGTGGAGGGAGGGGAAGGAGAAGAGGAGGGGGAGAAGGAGGATAGTGAGATAGAGAGAGAAAGAAAAAAAGGAAAAAACAAAAAGAGATATAATAAGATCATAGAGTAGAGAACAACCAACAAAGAAAGAGTAGAAAAAAAAAAAAAAAGGGGGAGGGAGAAGTGAGAGAGAGGGTATCGAGGAGAGTAGAGGGTGGGGGAGGATTAAGGAGAGAGAGAGAGAGAGAGAGAGGGAGAGCGGGGGCATAATGATACGGAGAGGAGAGGAGAGCGGAGACATACACAAACATGTATGACCACACAACATACGCGCACGTCTAAACGGGCGACAACATATATACATATAGCACACATAGAGAGAGGGGCACAACAAACGAGAGAGAGAGATATATAGAGAGCGAGAGAGAGATATACGATTTAACGAGGGACGGAGGGAGGGTACATCCGATATTCTGCTAACTTGGGTAAGGGACGACCACGGCGAGAAGAAGGAGGACAAGGAGGCAGGCGAGGAACATAATGACGAGGCACGCCATGGTGGGCCAGAAGAGTGTAGCGGAGAGGGTGCCCATGACAAACCGATAACGGCACGAGCGGCAAGGGTGATGATGACCAAACCTCTGACGGCGACGAGCATAGAAGGGACAGCACGGGGGAGAGGAAATGATCGGGGGCAGGATGAAGAAGCCGCTCGACGAGCTGCAGCGCTGGCAGACGAAGATCATGAGCAACCACGCGCTCGAGCGCAAGCACGCGGCTGGTCAATAGTGCCGCTCCCATTCTCTCTGGCTCGCTTCTTTTGTGAGCGCACAGGGGGCAGGCGCTGCAGGGGTTGACAGCGGCCGACCGCGTGGCCAGACCTCCTCCCCTCTCCGTTACCCGCTCCTCGTTCCTTCTCCTTGTCGTTCCTCCTCCTCTTCTTTCTCCGCCTCCTCCTCCTCATCCTCTTCCTCTGCCCCCACTCTTCTTTCCCCTCTTGGCGTCTCGGGGACGCCCGAGATCCATTGGCACCTGCGTTTCTCTAGAGAATCATTGGGCTGACACCATCCCAGGGCTGATCGCAATTGAAATTGCATTTTCAATGCTGAAATTGCATTTTCGCTCCGAGACCGACCCGATGAGTGACCCGATGACCGGCCTTCCGATGAGCGACCCAATGAGCATCGCCAAACACTGGTCTTTTACCGGGAAAGTGCCGATGAGGAGGCCTCCAAGCAGGCTCCGATGACCGATGAGTCACCCGATGAGCCCCGATGAGCTCACTGGGCCCTCCAGGCCCACCGGGCGCCGAGCCCGGCCCCCCCCCCTAGGGCCTCGTAAGGCGATTGCGAGTGACGATATTGCTCGACGCGCAAGTGTTTGAGAGGTTCTGGCCCGCGCACCCCCAGCACCCTCGAGTGCGAAGCACGCTGCCGCTTGCAACGCAGATGCAGACGGTGCCAGGAGCGCACTCTTGTAACGAGAAGGATGGGGCAGGCATCAGATGGGATCAGGGGCGCTCCTGGCGCGCGTCGCCGTTCGAGAGCAGAGCGGCAGCTTTGGCTTCAGACAAGCAATGAGACACAGTGTGACTGTGCTCTAGTGAAAAGAATAGATTCGCGTGTGCGTCGCAACGAGCGGGCGTGAGAAGATAGGGGGACGGAGGGGGCGGCATCAAAGGAGGTATGATGGCGGTAAGGAGAGCGAGGGCAGGAAGGCACTCTGAGGGAGGGGCGGCGGGGGCCAGCAAGTTCGGCACGGTCTTGGCCGCCAATAGCGTTGCGCGATGATGACCCCTTTCATCAGCAGTATACTATCGGCCCGAACCGAGCCGCAATCCCGCGGCGCCCATGGAGCCGCCCCCGCCACCTCCGCCTCACCCCGTGGAAAGACGAGGCCGAAAACGACGAGGCCCCGCCGAGGACCAGCCATGCCCATGGGACCAGGTCAAGGACAGCTCGGACTCCCCTGAAGAACATGACTCATCCACGGCCCCTGACCCAGTTGCTGCACAAGCTTTCTTAGACGAACTGATTGAGATGTATCTGTTGGGGAAAACCATGACTGCTCGGGCGCTCACTACGATTTGCCATTATGCTCATGAGGGCGGTATAAAAGAAGCGAAACGATATGCTGTGGACCCTTCAAAAAAAGGTGGAAACTCTCAACGTAAACTGGATGTTGCATTGAAGCTCGAACGGTTTGATAAAAGGTCGTACGAGTTAGAGGCGCCAGGTCATGATAGGAACGAGCCTGACATAACTACTATTACGTTCCACTTGACGCCGCCTCACGAGGCAATTGCCGCAGAGTTGGCAGCCCACCCTGAAGTCATCAACGAATTTCACGACAAAGTAAGCGCCGAGCCATGGATCCAGGAATGGGAAGATAATTATTTAGTCAAGCATGCATCTGCAGAAGAACGCCGTACTATGATACCCATCGCCCTTTATATGGATAAAGTTCCGTATATAAAAAAAGATGGGTTCCTTGGAATTTTTGCTCACTTGCTTCCCACTGGGCGGCGGCATATGATTGCATGTCTGCGCACGGCAGATCTGTGCCATTGTGGTTGTAGCCACTGGTGCTCAACATATCCAATCTATCATTTTATTCACTGGTCTTTAAAATCAATGGCTGATGGGGTGTATCCAGAACGTCGCCATGACAATACCCCGTGGCGTGATACTGACCAAGACCGCGCCCTACTTGCTGGCCAGGCTTAGGGGTGGGGGTGGGGCGGGAGCACTGAGTGCAGAACGCCCAAATCTATTGAACATTTAATGGAGGCTCGGATGGGGGGTAGGCAAAAGGAATTGGGAGACGAGGGGGAGGATGTGAATGGAGGCTCGGATGGGGGGTAGGCAAAAGGAATTGGGAGACGAGGGGGAGGATGTGAATGGGGGAGGACGAGGGGGCGGAGGAGCGGAGAAGGAGGCGGACGAGGAGGAGGAGGACGAGGAGGAGGAGGGGGGGAGGGAAATGTGAGGCAATGATGTGGAAGAGGAGGCATAGCTAACCTTGGCCTATATCTGCTACCATCTCCGGTAACCTCACCCCCTGTCCCTCCACAACCCTTCCCCTCCCCCACCCCGTCTTCCCGCTATTGCCCGCGTCCTTTTCACAGCGTGCCATCGCAATAGATCTGGGCGCTCTGTTGCAGGGCAATGAAGCAACATCGGAGCGCGCAGCACGTGTCGAGAAGTGACGAGACTCGTGGGCGGAA